>WELB01000003.1:31471-48690 GCA_009602725.1 Spirogloea muscicola | reverse complement strand
GCGGCGTGCGGCTCGAGCAGCGGGCAGCCGGGAGCGCGCGCCGCCATTGCCGTACCTGCTCTTCCTGCAGGGCGGCCCGGGGCACGAGGCGCCGCGGCCCGCCGAGGCCGCCGGCTGGCTGGCCGACGCCGTCAAGTCGCACCGCGTGGTGCTGCTGGACCAGCGCGGCACCGGCCTGTCGACGGCGCTCTCGGTGGCGGCGCTGGCCCAGCTGGGCCCGCCGGATGCCCAGGCGGCGTACCTAGCACACTTCCGCGCCGACTCCATCGTGCGCGACGCCGAGCTCCTGCGCGCCGCGCTGCTGCCCGGCGGCGACCGCTGGACCGTCCTCGGCCAGGTGCTTGGCTTTGCCAGCTGACGGTGCCGGCAGCCAGCTTCTGAGACGTGACGGCCACCTCTTACTGGCACTGCAATTGTGAGCTGCGGCTTCTTCGCGATGGAACTCATGCGCGACGCGTCTCGTTTCCGGCAGAGCTTTGGTGGCTTCTGCACGGTGACGTACCTGAGCATGGCCCCTGAGGGCCTCAAGCGCGCGCTTCTCGCCGGCGGCCTCCCACCAATCGACAGAGGCTGCACTGCTGAGCAGGTGGCATCCATCGCCTCTTCTGCTATGCTTGGCTTGCTGCACCCCACCTGCTGCCACACGAACCCTGACGATCGGCAGCTGCCGAGTCGGAGCAGGTGTACCGGGCATGCTTCCGGCAGGTGGCAGCGCAGACTGCCAAGTACTACCGGCCCTTCCCCCAGGACGCGCAGCTCGTGCGCGATATCGTTCTCCACCTCCACGAAAGCGGCGGGGTGAGCAACCCGGCTGTTGCTGCCGCCTTGGCGCCTGGCCGTCACGCTGGCGCAGCTGCGAGCGGGCGGAGTTTGACCATTAAAGATACGCCTCGCTTGTTCAGGTGGCACTGCCTTCAGGCGGCGTGCTGAGCCCGCGGGGCCTGCAGGTGCTCGGCCTCAGTGGCCTTGGCTCTCAGGGGGGCTTTGAGCGCCTCCACTTCCTGTGTGCCCCGCTGCTTTCCCCATTGCTACACAATGCAAGCTCAGGGCTTGCTTGACAGGGTTTGGAGCTCAGGGGTTCAAAGTGTGACTCACGATGCTACACGCCAGGCCACTGACACAACCCTTGGTTTGGCTGCTGTGGGCTGGTGCCAGCACCAGAGATTGATGTGCCTCTTGCGCCTTGCTCCGCAGGTTCGAGAGAGCCTGGGAAGCGCAGCTTGTGCCGGGTGCAAGTCGGCAGCTCAGTGAAGCTTTCTTGCATGGAGTACGTCTGCGCCACCTTGCCACCCTGCCCTCCTTGCTTCTTGTTGCCCTTTCTCGCGCTCTAGGACGCTTCAGCCACTGTGCCTCCACTTCCGCAAGGCAAATTGATCAGCATGAGCTCGACTCACGCTTGGCGTAAGTTGTGTGCAGTATGACGCGTGGCTAGGATTTGCGACCAGCCTGCTTTATGCTATACTGCATGAGGCCATTTACTGCCAGGTCTTCTCTTGAAGCTTTCCTGCTGTCCCTTCCGTGCTGAGAGTGCCAGAAGCATGATGGACATTGCTCGTGGTCTTGTCTTCGTTACGTGTTCAGCAGTACATCTTTGGCAGTTGCAGTTTGACAGCTTGGCTCTGCAGGCTGCGGAGTCTGTCATGTGGTCTGCATCATCTATTCTGCTCATGTTGGCAAACTCTTGCAGGGGGCTGCCTCAGCTTGGGCTGCACAGCGCGTCCGAGACGAGCTGGACGCTGCATTCGACCCCGTGCGTGCTGCTGAGGCTGGGGAAGACGTGCCCTTCACTGGCGAGGTGCCATTCTCCGCTGCCCAGGCAGTGCTGCAAGTTGGCATCTTACTCTGCAAGTGACTGACACAGCTCTGCCACAATGGCTGACGTGTTGCATGTAGATGATCTTCCCGTGGATGTTTGACGAGATGGCCGGGCTGCAGCCCCTGAAGGCCACTGCCCACCTCCTTGCCGCCAAGGCCGACTGGTCGGACCTGTATGACAAGGCTGCGCTGAACGCTAACTCGGTGAGTTCCTGACCCACCATTCTTCTGTTGGCATACTTAATACGTTTCGTCAGGTGCAATAAGCACGTCATTGAGACCAATGGCACAGAGTTGAAGTCTCTTTTGTGGCGCTCTTGTTGTTGATTGGTCGCCAGGTGCCAGTGGCGGCAGTGGCGTACTACGAGGACATGTACGTCAGCCTGCCGCTCTCGGAAGCAACGGCAGGCGAGATTGCGGGGCTTCGGTTGTGGGTGACGAGCGAGTACATGCATTCGGGCATCCGCGAGGACGGGCCTCGGGTGCTGGCACGCCTGCTCGCACTCGCCTCGGATCGCGTGCCACTGCGATGAGCAGGCTGGGCGGCCGAGGAGTCATGAGTGCCATGACAAGAGCCCCGGACCTTCCAGCAAGAGCCCAAGTTGGTGGACATTGACCCAAGCGAGGGCTGGGGCGTGGCTGGTGCGTGGCTGGAACGGTTGGGAGGAGTCCCTGCGGTCTGGATGGAGGGCTCATTCGAGAGAGTGGAGGTTGAGGACACAGCGGCGTGTGGCGAAGGTGGCGGCTGCAGGCATGGCAGCTCAAGAGGGAGCCACTGAGGAGGAATTGTGGAGGCCAACAAGCTGTCGTAGCGGGGACCCGAGGCTCCCAGCAGGCTGGCAAGCAAGGCACGGAGGCGGGGCCCGTGGGGGGGAATGGGGTTCGGGGTTCTGGATTTGTTTGGGAGTGGGCGGGTCCAGCCCGGGGGTTGGCAGTCGCCATGGGGCCGCTTCACCCCCATCGGCGCTTCTGTCTGCGCTACGGTTGCGGCCTCCTGGTCCGGTCACCTTCCGGGTGCGGGCAAGTGAGGTGACTGGCAGGGGGGGGCGACGCCACGCGGGGGGTGTCCTTGTCGCCTCGTCGCGGGACCCTGCTTCTGTGGCCGGGCCCTGGGGCTCCGACACGCGACGCGGCGCTGTTGGGCGGGCCCCGCCCCAGCCCCGGGCGATCTGCAGCCCGGCCGGCCAACGAACCCCACCTGCCCGTTTGTCCAGTCCAATCCCCCCCCACCCCCCCCTCCCCGCCGCCGCCACCGCCGCCGCCGCCGCCGCCGTCGCCGTCGCTGCCGCCGCCATGCCGCCGCCCTACGGCAGCGAGTACCGGGTGCCCAGCGACGAGCCGGCCGACAGCTACCTCTTCAAGATGGTCCTCATCGGCGACTCGGGTTCGGACCGCCCCCCCCCCCAAGGCTGCAACGCGGGCTTTCCTTGGCTTGTGGCGGCGCTGCCGGTGCTTACCGCCGTCGTGGCTGTGGGCGGCGCAGGCGTGGGCAAGACTAACCTGGCGTCGCGCTTCGCGCACAACGAGTTCCACTGCGACTCCAAGGCCACCATCGGCGTGGAGTTCCGGTCCAAGACGCTGGCGATCGAGGGCAAGGAGGTGAAGGCACAGATCTGGGACACGTCCGGGCAGGAGCGGTACCGCGCCGTCACCAGCGTCTACTACCGCGGCGCGCTGGGCGCCCTGCTCGTCTACGACATCAGCCGCCGCTCCACGTTCGACAACGTCTCCCAGTGGCTCCGAGAGATCCGCTGTCAGTGTCTCGCGACACCCACCTCTCCCCTCTCTCCTCCGCGCTCTCCCTCTCTATCTCTACTTCCACCACTCCATCCTTCTCTTCCTCCCCCCACCTCTCCCCTCGTCCACATTCTCTCTCCTCTTCCTCCTTCCCCACTCTCTCTCTCCCCCTCTCCCCCTCTCCCTCCACCCCTCTCCTCTCCCCCCCCCCACAACTGAGACCCCACTCCTCCGCGACCCCAGATAGCAGAGCCCTTACCCAGTCAAGTCCTCCCTAAAGTCCCTGCCCCACTTTACTAGCTTCCAAGCGCCTGCTTGCCCGCTCACACAGCGATCACACCCTCGTTATTGCTCCGTCCCCTCCCAAGACTGCAGCTACAGCAAGCTAGCAATGCAGTACTTAATGTGAAGCGAAGCAGTTGGTTGGCAAAGTGCCAGGCAGCCATCACATGCCAGGACGCCGCATGCGGGAAATCTGATAGGCAGCAGCCCTGCTGTTGTGGCAGGCCAAGAAGACAGCAACCTGGTGGTGATGCTGGTTGGCAACAAGACCGATCTGGAGTCTCTGCGAGCAGTGCCCACAGAGCGTGGCCTGGAGCTGGCGGAGCGGGAGGGCATGTACTTCATGGAGACGTCCGCACTCGACTCCACGTATGCAGCCAACTCGCCTCTCACTCCTCCGCATGCTATTTGGTCCTCCTCGATTGTGAGCGCTGCAGCTCCAAGGTCCTTTTCTCATACAGGAGTGACCCATTGCCGAGGGGCTGCCAGGACAGCCCAGTCCACCTGAGTGGTCGCTGACATTTGTGCCTATCACTCGCCCGCACAGACACATAAGGGTGACCATTGCAGCTGCTTCTGCTGCCACTACTGCAAGTGCTGTCGCCTGCAACTGACGCCTACCTTCTGAGCTGCAGGAATGTGCAGGAGGCATTTGAGAGCGTCATCACGGAGATCTATAACAATGTGAGCAAGCGGGTCTCTGCCTTCGACGAATTTGACAACCCACTGGCTCCTAACAACGGGACCAAGCTGTTGGTTGTCAACAACGCGCAAAGCAATCAGGAGGATGCGGAGAAAAAGAGAGCCAGTTGCTGCAATTGAAAATGCTTGGAGCGGTGAGACGAGTATCCATGTACAGGCTTCTGAGCAGAGCCAAGGCGGCAGGCTTGCTGCCGCACTAGCTCTTTTTGGCTGGAGTCTCTGGATGAGCCGCAATAGTTCCTTCAGGGGTCCTCTCATGTCAGTCACGAAGAGTTTGCATCTGCTCTGTTCTGAAGTGGCCCCCACGCTCTGTTTTATACTGCGGAGGCATGCAGGAACATGGGGCAAGCCGAGGTACAAGTAGCTGTAGACAGTAGCTTGTAACAAAGTTGAGCTGACATTTCATTTATGCAGGCTGGCAATGAGGCACTGCTCGTGGCCCGCAGCGGGTGCCCAGAGCACCACATGCATTTTGCAGAAATGTTAGTGCTGATGTATTACTTCCCAACTACAACATTAGGGGCTTGTGCAGGGCACAGCCTTGTCTTTCTAGTCCTGCTCAGCAGCTGTGAGCACATTGCTGGCAGAGCAGTGGGGACCCCTCCGATTTGTAAGCTGTCTACACATTAATTTCTGCAACATGTTACCGAGTTCGATGAGAAGACTTGAGGATTGCCTCCGGGTTATGCAGTCCACATGATTCTGAAGCCAATTTCAAATGGATAATAGTCTGGCCGGTCAAGTCACACTTGGATGTATAAAGGTTGAGGGGTCAGTGCTGTATTGTAGTCTGTAGCATAGGATATGTAGAGACTGATGATGCCAAATAGCGAAGCAATTGAGATAATGCCACCATGAGGAATGTAGGGTAGGATAGACATGAGCATCTACTCATAGGGAGCTGCTGTGACAGTATTCATGCTTAGACTGGCCTCGAGTTAGGTCGTCATCTTCGTCTCAAGCGGTTGCATTTCAGGGCTTCTTGTCACCAAGCAATGAGCTGCCTGCTAACACTTCGTACTTAGCGGGTCGAGGCCCCAAGGTGGCATGCGCAACTTCTCACGCTCGACCTGAAGAAGGTGTGCCCTTAAGCTCCGCTCCTCGATCTGCAAGCATCCTAGCCAACAGATATCAAGACTGACTTCCGAAATGCTGTACAAGCCAGTATGGAGGGACACAACCTGGTCGCTACAGCATCACCAACATGAGCTTGGATGATGTGAAATGAAACTTATAACCAGACCTCCAAGGCAGCATGCTTGTCAAGCAGGGGTTTGATCTTGCCCAGCAAGTCCTCCTCCTGCCCAACCAGCTCCAGAAGCTGCGAAGACAAAGATACCGCTTCCTCCACCTGGCCAGCATGACAGGTCCTCCTTACAGATGACCATAGGCAAACAAAGGCCAAGGGCTCAATTTACACTTGAAGTTGACTTCATCCATGCATACCCTCGGGCAGAATGCATGAGCACGTCATGCTACTCCTCTGATTTGTTCGGATTGTTTGCTCCATTGCACTACCTTTGGCAGCAATGTTGTCACAGAAGGTCCAGCGGCCTCCAATGCATTCTGTAATTCGTCAAGAGCCTCCTTGACCTCATGAGCATCAGCCTGTTGA
This sequence comes from Spirogloea muscicola, assembly GCA_009602725.1. Taxonomy (NCBI): domain Eukaryota; kingdom Viridiplantae; phylum Streptophyta; class Zygnematophyceae; order Spirogloeales; family Spirogloeaceae; genus Spirogloea; species Spirogloea muscicola. Next base: position 42,539 of record WELB01000003.1, on the reverse strand, counting down.
TTGGCATGAGGTTGTCAAGGTGAATTGCAGGCAAGTCGGTTGCTAGGATCTTGTCTCATATCTTGGCAGGAGTGTCGTCGTCATATTGGTAAGAAAGCTGAAGAGCCAACAGTACTGGCAATCTGCACATGTGTGGGGTCTGTCAAGACACTGGCTCAAAGTGTCCTCCCAGGAGCATTCTGAGCACCTGGGTGCCGTTGGCCAGGGGAACGCGCACTGCCGAACACTCGATGGCCTGCAGCAGCTGCAGGAGGTGTGGCTCGGAGTCTTCAGCCACGCTCAACGCGCTGTTCAAGGCAGGCTCCTGAATATGGGAGTGCATGAGCATGTCAGGCTTAGTAACATGTGAAAGAATTCTGGCGGCTCATGTGGAGGCACCACAATAGGAGAGGTCGTCCTGGATACAAAGCATGAAGCTCAAGCTCCTCCACCTGGGTCTTAGCTGCATCTTAGCTCAAAATAAGCTATGAGATGATTTGTCATATTTTTGTCAGACTTGTGACCAGGTGGACACTGCGGACCTGACTGGCAATCGCAGCAGTGAGGAGGTTGTTGCGCTTGGCGCAGGCCTTCCTGGCCCGCAGCTCAGCAACCTCTGCTCTGAGGTCAGCCGTCGCCTTCCATGCTGCGTAGAGCTCACACTGCATGGTATCCCTCAGCATCACAGCTCACGTCTTGCAACTTCCGCAAGCGCCCAACTGTGGAGAATTCATGGCTGCTTCTCCTCGATCATTTTCTGATGATGACCCCACTCAGTGGTCGCTGCCATACCGAGCATGGTACGCATGTACCAGAAGTTCGTTGATTTGGGCAGTGCTACTCTGCATGGAGCTGCTGCGCTCACCTCTGCCGCCTCCTTCTGAGCATGAAAGGTCTGCTCAGCTTGAGCGTTGGCGAAGCGCCACTGCAGCAGCCGGGTCTGCAGAATGCGGAGCTCGCGAGCATCGTCGCCGCGTGCCGCAGGCTTGGCAGGTCGCGGCCGCTGTTGTTGCGGCGACCGCGCCGCAGCCGGCGGCGCTGGCGTCCTCCGCGGCGTGTTGAAGTCGAGGCTGCGTAGCGCGCTTTCCGGGGAGCTCGTCCCGTCGCTCCCTCGCCCAGTAGCGCTAGCGGACTCATTGCCAGCGCGGCGGCGGCCTCGCTGCGGGCTCGCGGCCGGCGAAGCTGCGGGCCAGTCTCCTGCCTGCGGCGCACCGGGACCTTTGCCTCGGGCCGGCAGTGAACGCGGCTGCGACGCCCGAAGCCTCGCCGCGTCGGCCCTGCCGCTGCCGCCAGTGCCGCGATCCCGGGGCGGCGGCGGCGGCGGCGGCGGCGGCGGCGGCGGCGGCTGCTCCTGGCTGTCGCGGAACCGCGACCTGACGAACCTCGCCCGCGGCCTCTCCGACAACCCTGAGCTGCCAGTGCGCCTGGCGCGCCGCCTCCTCGACCTCCAGTACCTCCCGCACATCGTCGTCACGAATCCCCACATCAAGCAGGTCCGCCGCCAGCGCTCGCCACGCCATGGCTGCCGCTCTCGACTGACCTGCCGGCCCTGTGACACTGCGGCGCTTTCGGTCGCCCCTCCTCTGAGACTGCGCATGGCTGCCTGGCTGCCAGGTCTACGACGCCTACGGGAGGGCCTTCCACTCCATCCGCACTTTCGCCAGAGTGTCCTCCCTCGACGACAACGCGCGCTTCACGCAGCTCCTCACTGAGGTCTGTACCGCCATCACCGTGCGTCCAATTGGTCTATCTGGAGGCCATTGAGCCTACTCAGAGCTGCAACTGGCGGCGGTGGCTCTTACTTGGAGTGTGCAACCCTGGCAGCTGGTGGATGAGCAGACGCCGCTGCTGTCGGTGCTAACGCGGGGCGTCAAGGAGTGCTCGTCGCGGCCCCTCATCGGTCGGGAGCTCAGCCTTGACACCTTCTTGGACAACATGTGTGTCAAGCCCTGTGCCTCTCGCCCTGCAAAAGCCTCACTCTTAAGCTGCCTTTGGTAGGTAGGACTTCTCCAACTCCATATGATGACTATGTGGCAGCCTTGTGGTGACGAGTTACGATTTGCGCGTCTCAGGCTGCGGTCCAGGATCAGCCGCCGCGTGATTGCAGAGCAGCACATCTGCTTCCAGCATCACCGCGAGGGCTACATAGGGGTCATCTGCACGCAGGCACGCATGCCCACAAGCCTGCTGCTCTTACAGAGCCTGCAGTAAAGCCGTGCTCCTTCCAATATACTACAACTTACCTGGCCCTGAATGTCTCGCCAAGTTTTGGGGCAAGCAGCTCGAGGTGGCCAAGACGATAGCCGCGGCTGTGGCCCGCTGCGAGAGTGTGTGCAATGAGGCATATGGGCTGTGTCCACCCTTCCTGATTGCTGGCGACCTGGAGACTGTGTTTGCTTACATTCCTACACACATGGACTACATGATGTTCGAGATCCTGAAGGTACGCAACTCTCACCTTGATGCAGGGGAGTGCCCAGTGACAAATAGCAACAGTAAGCAAGGACTCTGTTCTGATATGTGCTCCATTGGGGACAGAGTGATGAGTCTTGACCTCAAGGGCTCAGCTCACATCGCTCACCGAAAGGTTTCCTGATTGCTTTGACAGATAACATGAGAACATGCAACAGTGACTTGTTGTTCTTGACACAATGCCTCTCAATGTGCTTGCAAGAGCCAGAATGCATCGCGGGCCGTGGTGGAGCACCACACACGACAGGCCATTCAGAGAGGGCAGCAGCTACCCAGAACAGCAAACACCCTTCCTCCCATTGTTGTACAAATTTGCAAAGGCTTGCGCGAGGTGACAATCAAGGTATTACGAGTAGACTTGCATACTCAGGGCACGCATGTGAAGTGATGCCATAAATGTACAGGAGATTGTCACGGGCATATGTTGTTTGCACAGGGTGGGCGCTGAGCTCTGAGGCTGGACAATTTGTGTTGACTTCACTCTAGGTTTCAGACCAAGGAGGCGGGATTGAGGAGGACCAGCAGGAGAAGGTAGAGCTAGATGCGGCCAGCTGAAATTCATTGAGGAAATGAGAAAGGGCGCACAGAGTGGCGCACAGATGATGATTGGTCACAAAAGCAAAATATGTGCTTTTGATCTCCGAGCCTCTGCTGATGTTTTGCAGGTCTGGAAGTATGGTTACACTACAGTTGATCACGACCTTTTTGTGACCGAGCAGCTTGAAGCTACTGGAAGTAGTTCAGCAACTCTCCCTAGATTTGGGTTTGGAGGTATTTTACTACGCCCTCGTGCAAGTCGATGCCTTGCAAGACAGTAGTCACTGCTAGTGCCTAGCAGGTTCACAGATGATGCTATCTACGTGTTGCCTGCTTGCAAGATCTTGTCAAGACCACAGATAGGCTGAGCAACAGAGACAAGGAGTGGTTGATCTCATCAAAGGCCGTTATTGTGACAGCTTCTGTTGTTGACAATAGAGGCAACCCGATGGCGGGCCTTGGTTTTGGCCTTCCCCTCTCTCGGCTGCATGCTCAGTATCTCGGTGGCAATCTCCAGGTGGGGCTTCCCTAGGTCAGAATGAGTTTAGGCGTCCAGTTTCGGCATCAAAGTCTGCATGGCCACAGATTCGTTACAAGTAGCTTGAGGGGCTTGAGATTTGGTACTTGTAAATAAGTTGCAAGGAACTTCTGCAGCTTCACATGCAGAATTGTCAAGTCAAACGGCGGTTGTGCAACACAGTACCTAATGCAGAGAATTGTTGATGTGCAGATGGTCAGCATTCCTGGGTATGGCACGGATATGTACTTACGTATTCACAGGCTTGGAACTCAGGCTGAAGCTATTGAAATCTAGCTAGCTCACCTCTCTGTGTGACTCGCAGACGCTTTAGAAGACGCAATTTGGAGTTCACGCTGCTCTGGACCCCAGGGCATAAGCTTCTTGCTTGAAAACATCTAGGCCACAGAGTCTTCCCTCAACGCTAGATATGGCAATACCTTCATTCTTTTGTAGTCGCTTGTAACCACAGGGGACTCCCATCAAGCAGGCAGGCGCGCAGGCACTCTGCCAGGCCCCCAACGTATTGGCACTGCTTCCAATAGCATGCGCACTTGGCATCCCTTGATTGAAAGGGCTGCCTTGCACGTACTTTTGAAGTAGCTCTAGGGTGCGCCAGAGTGTATCAGCCTGGTATCCAGCCTGAAAAGTACACCGGCCAATGCTCTCATGCCTTTTGATTGCAAGGCGCGAGCCAGTGTCTGTTATTGAGCACGTTGACAAGGTGAGGAGCGACAACGTTGTGGGCATTGAGTGCGTGCTTGTGTTACACAGGGCTCTAGCTCTCCGGCACTGCTGATTTGCCAATCATTTAGGTTGCCTCACGTGTTATATTCATGCCTGCTTCAGCTTGCTGCAGGAAACGCCCGCTCTCGATTGCTTACACGGTTACTTGCCGCTGCCTCGGGCAGTTTCCCCAGCTTACCTTATGGGCCGGCCTTCACAGCCACAGTACCTCTTTGAGGCCCTGCACAACTTGCTTTCCCAGCCGGAGCTTTTCGTCAGGGCGGCGGGCGAGTCGCTGCCAGCTGCCCCTGGCGCTTTGAAGCTGGTCAGTTGCAGAAGCTACCAGCCTAAAGAAGCTCTATAAAAGGAAACGTGTGTTAAAGGGGGCAATGCGCTGTGAATGGGCCATCCCAAAGTAATGGCAATAACGTGACTGTAATGGCTGTGAGAGGCCAGGCCCAATGAAACAAAGCAGCTACGGATCACTAAAGAAAGGAAGACTCTTCCGGTACGTCCGTTCTTGCCGGACTGCATACCTCGGCAGCTGGGCGCAGACTGCCGCCTCCGTGGCCCAGCGCTTCATGGTCCACGGCCGGCGTGCACTGCAACAGGCGGTCGTGGAGGTCGACATGGGCGCGCTGCCGTTCCAGGTGTCGCTTCGCTCCGCCCACCAGGAGCTGCTCGCGGCGCACGCGGACCTGGCAGGCCAGGCGGTCTCCTTTGCGCACCTCGCGCACACCGCTGACCTGCGCGTCCAAGCGCGCTTCGCGGCCGTGGTCGACAAGGCCGCCTACACCACCGCCGTGCTGCAGCTCCCCGAGGCCGACTTGCGCAGGCGCGCGAGACTTCAATCAGCCTCCTCCCCGGGGGCAGCGGCGTGGCTTCAGGCCCTCCCCATAAATGACGCCCTCACTCTCCCCGATGAGGTATTTCGCACTGCCGTCCACCGGCTTCTGGGACTGCCGCCTCCGTGTCTCCAGGGCGTGCGTCAGTGTGTATGCGGCGAGCGAGGGGCCGAGTCTGGGGAGCTGGCCGCTCATGTTCTGCGCTGCGCCCGCGGCGGCGAGCGGACAGCGGCCCACGACCGCCTCCGCGGTGCGATGCATGGCATACTGGTGGAGGCTGGCTTCTAGAGAAGAGGGGCTTTGCCAGCCCCTCTTCTCTATGGGCGAGCTCTTCTTCTCTGTGGCAGCGGATCACTCCGGCGTCATGCCGCTCCAGGAAAGGGCCAACGGTCTCCACGCCCGTCGCGTAGACCTGGTGGCCACCCCACAGGCCGGCGGGCCACGTCTTCTCCTGGACGTGGTGACCACCGACGCATACGACCGCTCACACCCAGCCCAATGTGCCACCAAGGTTGGGAATGCGGTCGCCTGCGCCGCTCGGGCTAAAGAGCTCAAGTACGCCGACCATCCGTGGGAAGACGAGTTCTTCCCGTTGGCAAGTGACACCCATGGGGCGCTGGGCGCTCGGTGGCTCGAGCTGCTCACCCAGCTCGCCCGCCACACCATCGCCCGTTGCTTCCATGGGGAGCCGGTAGCCTTTCCAGCAGCCGGGTTGCTGACGCAAGTGTATCGTATGCGCCTAGCCGTCTCGCTGCAGAGGTCTATGGCCCGCGCGCTGCACCTTTGTGCCGGCAGAGCCCTCGCTGCTGCCTCTGGCTCTGGCCAGGGGACCCATTTCCAGGAGCCTAGCATCTCTGATCTGCGGCTGCCTAGCAGGGGTTACTGAGTGATTCGTAGCTGCTTTGTTTCTTTGTGTGCTTGTTTTCTTAGCGCTTCCAGAAGAAGGAAGTGCTCGCCCATTGAGGATAGGGGCTGGAAAAGCCAACCCAAAAAAGAATGAACAGAGTACGAGAAGGGCGCCGGGGGAAGCGCTAAGAAAAACAAGCACGAAAAGAAACAAAGCAGCTACGAATCACTCAGTAACCCCTGCTAAGCAGCCGCAGATCAGAGATGCTAGGCTCCTGGAAGTGGGTCCCCTGGCCAGAGCCAGAGGCAGCAGGGAGGGCTCTGCCGGCACAAAGGTGCAGCGCGCGGGCCATAGACCTCTGCAGCGAGACAGCCAGGCGCATACGATACACTTGCGCCAGCGATCCGGCTGCAGGAAAGTCTACCAGCTCCCCATGGAAGCGACGGACGATGGTGTGGCGGGCGAGCTGGGTGAGCAGCTCGAGCCACCGAGCGCTCAGCACCCCAGGGGTGTCAATTGCCCACGGGAAGAACTCGTCTTCCCGCGGAAGACGAGTTCGGCGTACTTGAGCTCTTTAGCCCGAGCGGCGCAGGCGACCGCATACCCAACCTTGGTGGCACATTGGGCTGGGTGTGAGCGGTCGTATGCGTCGGTGGTCACCACGTCCAGGATAAAACTGTAATTATGCAGCGCCCGCCATGGCCTTGGCGACGACGGCGGCTGCGACAGCGGCGGCGGCGGCAGCGGCGGCGGCGGCGACTGGGGAGCGACCGGACTAGGAGGGCCCGAAGGTGTTGAGAAGAGCACAGGGCTGCCTGCCCTCCAGCGTCTTGTGACCCCGGCCCGACCCGCAGGAAATCGCGGGGAGGCTGAGCTGGTCGGCCAGTCCGGCAGATGAGCCACCCGGCAACCAGGGTGTGGGACCCATGCCATCCACCTACTCCTAGGTCAGAAACCCTAGACCTCGTCTACCGCTGTCCGTGATGAGCATACCAAGGCGCTACAGCGCAGCTCCACACAAAACAGCTAGACCTAGACCATATGCAGCTAGCAGTCAAGAGTTTACAAAGAACACTCTTTCCAACACTCCCACTCTAGCCAGTATGGGTCTAGCAAACCAAGTCAATCTTCTCGACCTGTCAGAACACCTTGACAACAAGTTGACATTGTACACCAGCTTGTAGTCAATCACCTTCTTGCACTCCAGCTGATCCATCAGCTCCCACTGCTCCGCAGGATACTGGACTTTGTCCACCCACTTGCAGTCGATCCTTCTGCACAACTGCTGATACTTCAGCTCTCACTGCGCAGAGTACCTGACTTGGTACATCCACTTGCAGCCGATCCTTCTGCACAACTGCTGATTCCTCAGCACCCACTGCTCCGCAGAGTACCTGACCTGGTACACCCACTTGCAGCCGCAGCCAATCGCCTCTTCAGCGATACTGCTGTCCTGTGCTCCCAGGGAATTGGTCAACACCACGACACATCCAAGTAGACCCTGTTGAGACAGACCACCGACTCCGGCCGGTCCTGCACTACAGCGCTTCAGCATGGTAAATTGCCAGTGCAGTACTGCCTGACTCCTGCGTCCTTTGTTGCCGCTGCTTCCCTGACCGCTGCACCGCCAATCGCAGAGGACACTGCGCCTTCCGATGCCCAGGCTGTCTACAGCAATGCCAGATGACCTTGTCCTTGGTCACCACACTGTTCTCAGCCTGCTTCTGTAGCGTTTTGAATTGGCTCTCCTGCTCGTGGCCCACCTGCAGCACCAGCGTTTGGGGCTGGCTCTCCTGCTCCTGGCCCACCTGCAGCACCAGCGTTTTGGGCTGGCTCTCCTGCTCCTGGCCCACCTGCGGCACCAGCGTTTTGGGCTGGCTCTCCTGCTCCTGGCCCACCTGCAGCACCAGCGTTTTGGGCTGGCTTTCCTGTTCGTGGCCCACCTGCAGCACCAGCATTTTGGGCTGGCTCTCCTGCTCCTGGCCCACCTGCAGCACCAGCGTTTTGGGCTGGCTTTCCTGCTCCTGGCCCACCAGCTTCCTCCACGCTTGCGCACCGCTTGCAGTTGGCAAGACTTGCGTCAGGTGGTACTGGTCCAGGTACACCAAGACGACAGCGTCCCGCTCCTCCCAGTCCTGGCGAGCTTTGACGACTGCCTCCGGCCCGGGCAACTCCTCCGAGATGACGCCCCACAGGCAACACGCCTGCAGCGTCACCTCCACCTTGCATCTCCATGTCCGACAGTCCTGCCCCTGGAACTTTTCGGTGCCGCCCACCATTCCTCTGATACCATGTAGAAATGCAGCGCCCGCCATGGCCTTGGAGACGACGGCGGCTGCGACAGCGGCGGCGGCGGCAGCGGCGGCGGCGGCGACTGGGGAGCGACCGGACTAGGAGGGCCCGAAGGTATTGAGAAGAGCACAGGGCTGCCTGCCCTCCAGCGTCTTATAACCCCGGCCCGACCCGCAGGAAATCGCGGGGAGGCTGAGCTGGTCAGCCAGTCCGGCAGATAAGCCGCTGACCTGGCAACCAGGGTGTGGGACCCATGCCATCCACCCACTCCTCGGTCAAAAACCCTAGACCTCGTCTACCGCTGTCCGTGATGAGCATACCAAGGCGCTACAGCGCAGCTCCACACAAAACAGCTAGACTTAGACCATATGCAGCTAGCAGTCAAGAGTTTACGAAGAACACTCTCTTTCCAACAAAAACGTGGCCCGCCGGCCTGTGGGGTGGCCACCAGGTCTACGTGACGGGCGTGGAGACCGTTGGCCCTTTCCTGGAGCGGCATGACGCCGGAGTGCTCCGCTGCCACCGAGAAGCCAGCCTCCACCAGGATGCCATGCATCGCATTGCGGAGGCGGTTGTGGGCCGCTGTCCGCTCGCCGCCGTGGGCGCAGCGCAGAACATGAGCGGCCAGCTCCCCAGACTCGGCCCCTCGCTCGCTGCATACACACTGACGCACGCCCTGGAGACATGGAGGTGGCAATCCCAGGAGCCGGTGGACGGCAGTGCGAAATACCTCATCGGGGAGAGTGAGGGCGTCATTGATGGGGAGGGCCTGAAGCCACGCCGCTGCCCCCGGGGAGGAGGCCGATTGAAGTCTCGCGCGCCCGCGCAAGTCGGCCTCGAGGGAGCTGCAGCACGGCGGTGGTGTAGGCGGCCTTGTCGACCACGGCCGCGAAGCGCGCTTGGACGCGCAGGTCAGCGGTGTGCGCGAGGTGCACAAAGGAGACCGCCTGGCCTGCGAGGTCCGGGTGCGCCGCGAGCAGCTCCTGGTGGGCAGAGCGAAGCGACACCTGGAACGGCAGCGCGCGCACGTCGACCTCCACCACCGCCTGCTCCAGTGCACGCCGGCCGTGGACCATGAAGCGCTGGGCCATGGAGGCGGCAGTCTGCGCGCCCAGCTGCCGAGGTATGCAGCCCGGCAAGAACGGGCGAGCGGACGCAGGCCGAGACCACCGTGGCTGAGGGGTAGCGCCGCCTGGTGGATAGCGGCTGGCGACTGGAGGAAGCCCTGGTGGCGGACCAGGGCCGCCAAGCTCGCCACCATGCCTGCGTCAAAATCCGCGTACGCCGCCAACGCCCCTGGGGGCGGCGGAGTGGCCCGCGTCAAGTACTGGGGCCGCTGCCCTGTGGCCTTGGTCAACATGGCCAACGACAGCTGCATATCGTCCAGCTCGGGAAGCCGGGCCGCAGGCTGAAGATGCTCCGCAAGGCGGGCTCGCAGCTGCCCCTCCACGAAGGACGGCGCGCCGATGGGGACCCCCAGCAGGGCGAAGCCATCTGCTGGAGTCTGGCAGCCGGTGGGCAGCGTCAGGGTGGGTGGGAGGCCGCAGGGAGACCAAGCTGCGCACTTCGACGCCTGGTTGGACAGGCCGAGGGTGGCCAGCTGCAGCTCAAAGGTGACGAAGGCCGCCGCCACATCTTCCGGAGGGTCGACTATGGTGGTGTCGTCCGCGAAGGTGGGGAGTAGGACTCCTGGGTGTGCTGCCGCGGTAGTCTAGTCTGCAGAGCCCGGTGGTGAGCGAGCGCAAAAAAGAAGCCGGCGAGGGGGTCCCCTTGTCGCGTGCCCGCTTGGGAGTGCAGGAGAAAGTGCTCGCCCATTGAGAATAGGGGCTGGAAAAACCAGCCCGAAAAAGAATGAACAGAGTACGAGAAGGGGGCCAGGGGAAGCGCTAAGATACAGAAACAAAGCAGCTACGAATCACTCAGTAACCTCTGCTAAGCAGCCGCAGGTCGGAGATGCTAGGCTCGTTGAAGTGGGTCCTCTGGCCAGAGCCAGAGGCAGCAGCGAGGGCTCTGCCGGCACGAAGGTGCATCTCCCGGGCTATAGACCTCTGCAGCGAGACGGCCAGGCGCAATCGATGCACTTGCGCCAGCGACCCGGCTGCAGGAAAGTCTACCGGCTCCCCATGGAAGCGACGGGCGATGGTGTGGCGGGCGAGCTGGGTGAGCAGCTCGAGCCACCGAGCGCCCAGCGCCTCATGGGTATCAATGGCCAACGGGAAGAACTCGTCTACCCGCGGATGATTTGCGTACTTCAGCTCTTTAGCCCGCGCAGCGCAGGCGACCGCATACCCAGCCTTGGTGGCACATTGGAGACCGTCGGCCCTTTCCTGGATCGGCATGATGCCGGAGTGCTCCGCTGACACGGAGAAGCCAGCCTGCAGGACTGCAGGACCTCCACTTGATCACCCCGTCCGCTAGAGGAGGTCGCCGGGCTGACCGTACCCCGAGCGGAAAAAGGGTACCAGGGAGGGGAACCATGCCCGGAGCTCCTCCGCAATACTGGCGCGGTCCAGAGTGTTGAAGGCATTCTTCACGTCAAAGGCCAGCACCAGCCACCCTGGGTGCTGGTCTAAGGTCGCACGAACCCCGTGGATAACGGCCTCGCCCCCACTCTAGAAGAAGGCTCGCCCATAAAGAAAGAGGGGCTGGCAAAGCCAGCCCAAAAAGAATGGACAATGTCCAAAGCCGAAGAATGAGAAGCCGAGGAAGGACTCCTCTACTCTACCAATCACGACAACATACTAGGGAAGCTCAGTACCCGCGAGTGAGCAACATCAGGTCCGAGTAGCTCGAGGCAGGGAAGGAGGCACTCCGCCGAGACCCGGAGGCCGCGGCCAGAGCGCGTCCTGCGCG
>WELB01000003.1:0-28978 GCA_009602725.1 Spirogloea muscicola | reverse complement strand
CGCCGCCTCCACGCGCGGCGTGCGGCGGGTGGCCTCGGCCGCGCCCGGCAGCGGCGGCCGCGCGGTCGTGTACGAGCGCCACGGCTCGCCCGAGGACGTTGCCCAGTGAGCTTGCATCGGCGCCACCGCAAGGCCCTGCCTCCGCCCTTAGCGACGTGGGACTTAATTGAGTGCCAAAGCGGCAGAGCGGCGCTGAGACGGTCTGGCGGTGCAGGGTGATCGACGTCGGCGTCCCGGAAGCAGGCGCCGGGCAGGCGGCCGTGCGCATGCTGGCCGCGCCCATCAACCCCTCCGACCTCAACATGATCGAAGGTGCTGGGCGCTGAGCCTGCAGCCACCCCTAAACGCCTGAGACAGCCAGCCACTTCTTAAACCCTGCGGTTTAAGACGCCGGCAGCAGCCCCCACTGTGATGACCTTGCTGAGGAGCCGCGCGCTGCCCACGTCGTGCAGGCACTTACCACATCCGGCCGGCGCTGCCCGCCGTCGGCGGCAATGAGGGCGTGGGCGTCGTGACTGCGGTCGGGCCTGGCGGCGCCGCTGGCCTGCGACTCGGCGACTGGGTCATCCCCGCCGCTCCCGGCCTGGGTACGGTCTCAGTCGCAGACACCCAAGTCCTGCTACTCTGCATTGGCGTCTATGGGTTCTCAGCTCAGCGCTTAGTCTAACGTTGTGGATGTCGTCAACCGCAAGCCTCTTAAGCAGGGTGGAGGCAGAGTTGAGCCGACGGCGAGCTGGAGCTTGCGCAGGGACCTGGCGCACGGAACTGGTGTGCGACTGCCGCGACTTGCAGGTGGTGCGCAAGGACGTGCCTGCTGAGTACGCCGCCACGGTGGCCGTGAACCCAGTCACAGCCTTGTGCCTCCTCAACAACTTCGTGGAACTCGCGGCAGGTAAAAGAGCGGCATAGCACTGGCAGCGCTAGCAGCTGCCTCAACAGTTGCGCATTTGCCCAGTAGGAGCCACAAGGCTCTACTGCAAAGCGCAGGGGATGCCGTTGTCCAGAACGGCGCCAACAGCATGGTTGGTCAGTGCGTCATCCAGCTGGCCCGCGACCGCCAGATTCAAACGATCAACATCATCCGCAAGAGGTGCACCTGACATGTGTAAACTTTGGTTGTCTGCTCCATGCTCCTTTGATTAAGCTCGAGCTCTTGCGTGTCACATGCCGTTGCTGCCACATGCCTAGGGCTTGATAGTTGCTGGAGCTTGGGTGTTGTCCTCGCTACACCCCCAACCCCTGCAATGCCTGTCCTATGCCTCAAGTATCAATGTTCAAAATGTGAGGCAGGCAAGGATGGGAACAAGTGGAGCAGCATCTCAAGGCCCTAGGTGCAACAGCTGTTTTGACAGACGACGTGGCGGCATGTCATGATGTCAAGTCCATCCAGGTCGGGGCCTGGCAGTCAGAGTCTCCGCCACTGCTCCGGCCTCTCAGCACCACAGTAGGAAAGCGATATGCTAATGTCTGGAATCAATGAAACAGTTGCAAGCATGCTCTGCTCGTTCCCCCTACTTCTCATGCTTAGCCCAGACTCAAATCTGGTTGGCTTGAGACCCGCAGCCGAACTTACCAAAAGCCAAGCTTGGTCTCAATTGCGTGGGTGGTCAAGCCGCTTCTTCCGTTATGAAGCTTCTAGAGTGAGCTGGCCCACGCTTTGGGGCTGTCCATGGCTCTGATTGCATCCCCCTCAACCTTGCACATTCAATATGTTGCTCTTACTTCACTTGTAATTCTGTCACCACATTCATGTGAAACACCTCTATGTCCTTCTGATCTCAAACATCTGAAAGTGGATTTGTGACCATGGAAGGGCTGGAGGTACCATGGTAACATATGGAGGAATGTCCAAGAAGCCAATCATATCTTCAACATCATCATTCATCTTCAAGGTTATTGCAACCTTGACCTAGTTAGAGACCTAGATTCTTGATCTTCGATGTTTTTCCATCCTAGCTTTGCCTACCCGACTGCATTCGGCTTGCACGAGTCTGATACACTTCAACCAGAGCTTCTGCAGGATCTTACGCTAAGAGGCTTCTGGCTGTCAAGGTGGTCTAATACCCGACCACCTGCGGTGCGGGTGCAGACAGTGGACAAGCTCTTGCAACTAGTGCACGAAGGTCGGCTTTCATACAGGTACTGTAAAAGGATCAGGACTCTGCAGGCCCAACGGGGTATTTTCCCCATGCTGTCTAAGATGTTACTACTGTTTGCGGACTTATTGATCATGTGGCTATGGGAGCAGGATGGAGTTGATTCCGTACGGCGATTTTGAGGAAGCCCTGCAGAAGTCCTTAGGGAAAAGGGGACATGCTGAGAAGCAGGTTCTTGTGTTCTAGTCTTCAGCAGCAGAGCGATCTCAGCATTGAACACCTGTAGCAGTAGTCTGATTAGCGAATTAAAGTCAAAAGGGAAATGTGTGTACATAGGCTTGGACAAAGCTGAAACCAAGCTGGCTAGGCACGTCAGCCAAAATTGCTAAGACTTACTCATCGAAGCCACAATGATGTTCCACATCAGCAACTTGCTGTGTGACTACAAAGTGCTGAAATGTAAGTGTTCCTAGCAGCCAGAATAGCGCACAGTGGCGCAAAGAATACAGCCGTCAATGCCAGGCCAGAGCCGCCAGAGCAGCTCTGTGAACAGCTGAGTCTCCAGCTGCAACAACCTCCCCAGCTGCCAGCTGTGCTTCACCTGCTCCTCAAGCACACGTTGAGCGACAATATATAATTGCAAGTATGCAATGAGGACTGTGTCACCCTGGCAACTGACCATCTAAGGCACTTGGCCAAGTCTGCTCAATGTTTGAGTTCCGCTAAGCTTGTTCCAAGTTCCTAGCATGCTGAAGGTGCAAGTCAAGTAGTCACCATCTTCCAGAACAAATGGAGACCAATTCAAGCTGTTGCCTTGCCAGTCCGTGATGCAGCCGCCAGCACCCTCAATGACCGGCACCAATGCCATGTAGTCATATGGCTGCATCCTTGCACAGCTCATACAACAGGCCTTTGAGAAACGTTTCAACAGCAACAAGCAAGGACGAACTGTGGTAATGCACCACTGTAGAATCACATCCTAGGGAGGAGAACAGAGGCCGGACTTGGCACTACATTGGTCTTTGCTTGTGGACATTGCAATCACCATTCCAGTCTTCAAATTGAATCTACACAACTTGCAGTAGGATTTGGTAGGTCAAAAACTTGGGAATGTCTTTCACATGTTCACATTTTGTTACGGAAGCAGCGACTGTGCACAGCATGGCGAGCTTTGCTAACATGCTACCTTGAAGCTAAGCAATCTATGCTCTGGATTATGCATGCTAGTATGCTACATAATCTCAACTCGCTGTACTATTGCTGGCATCATGTAACTAGCTCACAGAGTATTTAGTGCACGAAATGTGGCTCGTGGGTGATATTTACCTTCAGATTAGCTTCCACCACAAGGTCAACATGCCCAGCTGCAAGCAGTCCATAGGCATAGCAATCACACCCGTAGAGAGGCATCTTTACCTGGCACGATTTGTAACCAGGGCATGGATAGCAATCAGGGCAGGAAGCCAAATCAAGAGGTCATATTACCATGTCTGGCCAGGCAAATGACCAGGCGAGCCTGAAATTCACCACTGTCCACCAAAGCAACACGTGACAACAAATAGGCAATTGCACTGCACCTTGCTACGTATCCTCTGGAAGGCATCATCAGCTTGTCCAACAAACATGTGGGGAGTCGTTGAATACCTGCAACATGCCTACGAATGAGAAGTGCCAAGCCTCCCTAGCGTGACTGTGACAAGCGCAACAGCCTATGTACACTCTTTCCAATCATAGCAGCTCCGTTCTGTTTCAAACCCAAAATCCTGCATTTCTATACTTCAGAGGGGCTCCTGTAACATGCAGCTTACATGTATGCTGATGCTATGTCCTTGCAGGGGCGAACCCTGATAGGGGTGCCATTGAGGGTCGTTGGCTGACCCTGTACTCCAATCCATCGCTCGCGAAGCACGGGTTGGTCTATCACCCCCAAGACCTACAGAGCCGAGCTGCCTAAAAAAGTCACTGAGGGCGGCAGGGCACATGAGTTCTGATTGAAGGCATTACAAGAGCCCTTTAAATACACGCCACAACAACTTGATCGGTCATGATGAGTGGAGGGGCATTCCACTGCACTCTGATTCGAGGCACGAAAGCCCTTTCATTCAAATGCTCAAGCTGTCACATGAAGATAGTAAACACTATCATACGCACTGCAGGAAGTACATTACTGACCGGAACACCGCGGTGCAGCAGGGCGATGAGCGTTCCAAACAACGGCTTTCCTGTGGCCTCCATCAAGCGTGCAGGGGTCTGAGCCACGAGTCAGTCCTCTCTCACAAACAGCCGTCTGCAAACTCCTCCAAGAACCTTACTGTGTCAGTTCCAGTAACTCAAAGCTTCAGCATCGCTGTCCAGATGAAGCTTGCGCCTCGTGGCAGAGTTTCCAAGGGACGTGTACCAGTGATGAAGCTCTTGGTGCCGTCAATGGGGTCCAGCACCCAGAACCACTCGCCGTCTCCGTGGCCTACCTCCAAGCCTTCCTCCTCTCCATAGCTGCCGGAAGGACGAGGCGGCTCCATCCTGGTCAGCTGGCATGCACGGTGCTCCCACCTCAACATGCCGGTTGCTCACTAGGAGTCACGGCCCATTGCGAGAGTATCGGAGCTGCTTGTGTCGCGAGCTGCGTGATGGTGAAGGGCAGCGGGAGCCCCATCGGGCGCCCACATGGCATGCGATGGCAGCCGCTCCCGGAGGATGGCGCGCATGGCCGCCTCGGCCTTGCGGTCGGCGATGGTCACCGGACCTGCCCCACCGCGGCGACTCCGGCGTCAAACACGAAGCTGACGCGCACCGCGAGCCCTCGCAGAAGCTCTAGCGAGCAATGGAGGGCAGACGGCCGCGCTGGCGGGCAGCACAGGGGCGGCAGCCGGATCGCACTCAGGTCCTGTTTGTCCTCCACCGCCAGGCCCTGGCGGAAGTACTGCAGGACGATCCGCCCGGCGGCGCCCGCCAGCTCCGCGCCGACCTCCACGAAGTCCGGCGGGCAGCCCGGCGCCATCGCCGCGGGCCCAGCGGCGGCAACGGCTGCGGAGGATCTGGAAGGCGGCGCAGCCGGGGCTAGCCAACCGGAGCCGGCGNGGGGGCTTGGCCTGGGGGAGCCGGCCGTCGGGCGCGACGGAACGGCGGCGCAGGGCGCCCGCCGTCGGGCGGAACGGGCGGCCCCCGCCGGGGCCCGCCAACAGCGACATTACGAAGCTTTGAAATCCCACAGGGGCTGCGCAACCTCGGACGCCCACCCCCCCCTCATGGCGCCTCCCCGCTCCGGCGACGCGGCCGCCGGCGCCGCCGCCGCCGCCCTGGCCACGCTCCTGGGCGACCTGCGAGTCCTGGCTGCCTCCGACGGTCCGTCCGGCCACGCCTTGTGCGAGCGCGTGCGAGCTCTGCTCCGGTCTGGTGGCACCAGCGGCTCTGCCGAGCCCTCCGACCGCTGTGAGCCGGAGCGCTTGCGCGGCCTCCGCATCTCTATAGTCACCACGGTCCTGGGACTGCTCCACGCCGGCCGTCTGCCGCCTGAGCGGGCGGGCTCGGACTGCCTGACGGAGCTGATGAGGGAGCTAGGCCGCATTCCTGCGGAGCACCTCCCTGCTGTCGTGGAGCCAATGCTAGCTTACATGGAGGCTGAAGGGGCTGTGGCGAATAGCAGGCACTACGAGATGCTCTCAAAGTGCCTGACCCTTATCCACCTGTCGCCGGAAGCAGTGCCATCGCCTGTGGATGGCTCGGACCATCCGGCCAGCCCGATGCCAGGGCTTGAGTATTTCAGGACTGCGGTGGAGCGCATGCTGGCCTGCCCCTGGACTCCCTCCAGTCTCACCGCCATGGTAGTGACGTTGAGGGAGCTTCCTATGGACCGGGAGCAGCTTGAGCTGGCTGTGAAGAAGGTCATACAAGGCATGCGGGAGGTGGAGCTGCAGGGGCTGCCACCTTTGGTCTACCAGCTGCTGCTTCTGGCCTCCGCACGGGACCTCAGGGGCCTGGTGGCGGCAAAGCTTGCTGGCTTTTTCTGGCAAGCGGAACAAGTCGAGGCTTCACAGGAACCCAAGGCAAATGCAGCATACACAGGAAGTCAACAGAAGCCTTCGCGCCCGCAGAATCGAGCGAATACTCCCCTGGGACAAGTCAAGGGCTCTATCATCCTCCACGTCAACTTTGCTGTGAAGCAGGATGCTGAGCTTGGCCAGGAGTGGTTTCGCTTGCTCAAATTGCACAAGCGGCAAATGTCGTCATTCCTTGTCTCAGTGCTCCTGTCTCTGGCAAGAATACGAGGTGTGAAACAAGCCTCTCTTCAGCTCCTCATGTCAACCATACAGCAACTGCAAAACGACTGCAGACGCTGCAGGTGTGCAACACACGCTCATGTGACAATAAGGGAACTTGCTGTCTAGGATTTAACTTCTTGCCTGACCTTGGTCATCTGGTCGACTGTACATGCTGCAGAGGCTTTGCGTGGACACCACCTTCACTAGAGTATGAGACAGTCAGGGCAGTTGAGGCTGCAGAGACTGCTTTCCTGCAGGCTGTATGGATACTCCAAGCATACCTGTTGCTCAAGGCTCTGAATACTTCATGACAAGCTTAGACTCACGATAGTCGCTTCTGCTCCAACAAGAGTATCCCCACTCGATTGTGGGGTTGACCATCACGACAAGGTCCCTGCCACGGAGTCTGCTGCTTGTCACTTCCTATAATCATAGTCTTGGATCCTGCAGGTTTACTATGGAAATACAGGTGGGGAACACATAATTGAGAGCTCTGTGCAACTGGCCTTCATGCTGCTGGACTCTTCTGACCCAGTGGATTGCATTGGCACTAGGATGATCCTGATTGCCTTTGATGAGCACAAAATGGCACGCGATATGGTAAAGCTACTCAGTGACCTCTGCACTTCTGCACTTCATTTTGCTACAGTACATATTATCACATCTGCTGCAACTGCTGCCGCACTGCTTTCACGACCTTCAGACTCACCCAGCTTCTGATGCCTTGACAAGACTCTTTTCTTTGACAGATCATTGAACAATGCATTCTGCGTATCAGCAGGCCGCAAAACCTCCACGTGGTGAAGGTTGTGAGGTAGGCTGTGGCCTCTACAAGATGCACCACACAGACAGTGGCTTCAAAGTTTCTACAAAGGCAGAGTATACAACTGATGTGCCTTGGCACGCCTTGGGCAATGCTGGACTGTGGCAGGCTAATGGAGAGGCTTACAAAGAGCAGATTAAGCCAAATTATGGACTACAATGCTCGCCTCACAGAGTGTCTTGATTGCTTGCCCATGCTCCCCCCTGATTGTGCACGGGCATTACTGGGAGCTCTAGCCCCCATCCTGCAGTATAAGCGCAACCTGCAGGTCCAATCCTCAGCTGTGTTCCCATGGCTGCAGAGCTCCGGAAGGTCGCGACATGCATATATTGAGCTTGTACATCCTCGTCGCCCTCAAGTCGGCCTTGTTGTAGATATTGACTGCAGATGTCAGCTTGCTGGCGTTTACAGTGTCACGTTGGCTCTTGCAGAGGCATGCCGTGGTTGTGCTCCGGAAGGCACTCTTCAGTCATGAACCACAAGCAAGGATGGTTGGGGTCAAGGGAATACTGCAACTTATTGTGGATGACTGCCAGGCACACCAGGCTTCCTCATCTCAAGGACCAAGTCAGAGCATTAGTCAGTGCAGCAGCAGCCAGAGCAGCGCACAACTCCAACATTGCAAGCTCAACCTTGTGCCGGAGCTACTTGCATATCTTCGCCGCTGCTTCTCTCAGCAGGTGCAATAGCTCGTAGGTTGACCTGTATTGTCTGATGTCTGTCATATAACAAGCTGATGGACTTGGCTCCAGCTTTAGGAAGTTGCTATCTCAACTTCAGTGCATTGCAGTTTGCAGTTCGAACCATCTGCTACAGGGGCCTGCCACAGGTGCTTCATTCGAGTCCAGACATGCGAGAAGTCCTACTAGGGTTGCTGGAGCCTCACTTCCTCCAGTATTATGTAGATCCTCAGGTATGCTCCACGAAGTTGCAGTTGATTTATCTGTTGTCTAGATATTCATGATGTTGCCCAAGGGCAGCTCAAGGGCAGTGGTTGTGCTGCTCAGCCAGTCCGCAGGCTTCTGTCTTTAAAATTGTCAAGTTGGTGTGCTGTGTAGGCTCGCAAAGAGAGCGAAACTCCACTGTCAATCAATAAGTATTTCCGAGAGACTCCCAGCAGCATAGTGATGGACGAGCCGCTTGATCAGCTTCTGGCCTCCATCAAAGAGCTGCTTACTTTTCAATCCCTGGATTTAGTTCCTAAAAGTCAGCCCTCTGACTATAAGTGGATCAGGCTTGGCTTCTCAGAGTCACAGGCTGTGGTGAGCTCAATGCATTACTAGGCTCAGCCACTACTATAGATTTGTGTCACAGGTGCTCGTCAGCGATGCTTGGGGCTATATGGGCCATTCTGGAAATGATCAAGATGACGTCTCAAACATTGGTTGTCTTCTGCAGAACCAGGCAGGTCTTGGAAGCATTGCTAGTCGCTTTGCAGCAGCCTTTGCAGACTTAACGAATTGGTTACAACATAGCCAGCCTGCAAGTCTGTTCGCCTCTTCCTTAACCTTTCCACACTGTCCTCCAGATCTGTAGTGGTCTGGTTGGATTCAACCGTCAAACATGTGCCTTGAAACAGCGACCAGCTTATTGTCTACTTTGATGCCTCAAGCAACCTTTTACAGTGCATCCAATCATGCTAATCTGATCAGCGTAATTCGACTTGCAGGTATTGGAGTTTATGTGAATGGTCATGTGCCAGCTGACTCCAGTCAACTTGAAGTCAAGGAGCGTGCAAATCTACTCCTGGGAATCCTTGAACTTTTGATTGACTCTGTTGTTCTTGATAGTCCTGCAATCGGTGATGGAAATGTTCTTGAAGCACAGCTCATGCACTTTATTATGCTGCACAATGAGCTGCTCTCTCTAGGTATCTTCAAGCCAGCTCGGAAATCAGGCAAGCCGGCTGCGAGAAATCAGAACAAAGAAATTGCTTCTGTGGACGAGCCAGTCACTTCGTCCAGCCCTGCCGCAGTCAAGCTCTCAAGGCAGGACACAAAGTCTCCTGCCTTGACTGCTCGTAGGCGGCAACCTCTTCTCAGCTCCAAGGCAATAGCTGCCCTCTTGCAGATGGAGATGAAAACATCATCCTATCAGTTGCTTGACGTTCCTGGCGATCAGGAGTTGCAGGCGACTTCTGCTGATGAGCAGACAAGCTTCAAGGACAGCCAAGACCTCTGCAGATTTGCACTAGCCAGCTGCGAGATGTATCTGAGGTGGATCAGATATTTGCAGAGCATCCAAGGTGGGCTCGATGACAGTACGAAGTGTACAGACTGGTTGAAGATTTCCCAACCTCTGCTGCTGTTCGTCCTCTATCTCTCCAAAATCCACCAGAAGACCCTAAAGTCTGGGGGTATGAACACAAGGCAGATGGACACAGTGGCAAGGCACAAGGGTGGAAGTGCTAATTGCAGCAACCATGAGCAGTTCAAGAATGAGCTGCTCATAGCCATCAATTGTCTAAAGCTCCTTGTAAAGGTTGCCATTACTGGTGACAATGTGGCTTCCTTGCTACGCAGTCATGATTGCAATCATGATCACAGAACGGAATTGGGGCAAGCTGAGAGACAGGATCCGGGCTGCGTACATATGATCGTTACATTGCTGCACAATTTGCTTGCTTCCTGTGCATTTCAGGAAGCTGAGGTGCGACAATGACGCTGACTCTGGCCATGCATGTAGATGCTCTTGTAGATGCTCAACTACTCCGACCAAATCCTGCAGCACAAATACAAATGACACTATCTCTTATTTTGCATTGTGGCAGGTGATGGTAGAGGCCTTACTACTTCTAATAAAGTACGTCCCTGAGGACCAGAGGCGTATGCTACTGATGGAAGTAGAGCAGATGTGCCACCAGCAGAGTGTAAGTCACGCAGGAGCTGCAAAGTCTCTGTTGTTGCTGTGGATGAGTATATGCAGCTCTTTGCGAGCAAATCCAGAAGAGCTTGACGACCTGAAGGTGGCACTCTCTGTTGCTACCGAGGCGCAAACTGCGGTCCTAGCAGAGCAAGATGGAGAGACAGTGGAGTCATCCGTACTGCCTTTTGTGACGACGGGCTCAAGCTGTGCAGTTCTCAACACATTGTTGTTGCATGCTGAAAGGGCAATCCAAGATTGTGATTGGTTGCATAGCCATCTCATAAATCCTCAAAGATTCGAGAAAGTAGAAGAGACTGCATCTCCAACCCAACACGCTAGCAGGAGGAATGTCACTCAGCTGCAGCTGCAGGCAGCGGTTGGGTCAAGACTTGAGCTGATTGTACAATTGCTGGCTGTATTTCTTACAGTTGGACCCGCACGTAATCATACACCCCTACTTGGACGTTCTGCTGTGAGACAACCTTGTATTGTTGCAAAGCCTTCAAGGAGAGGGAGACTTGATGCAACACCTGACTGCATGCTGATGCAACAGTGGAGAGCACTGAGCAAGTTCTGTAATGATGCAATGTGCAGCAATTAGAGCTGAGCAGTTCCTGCGGGTGACAATGAAGCTGTTCAAGTGCCTCGCCTCAGCAGCCAAAGCTTGTCTAGCAAGAAAGGGCCAACAGCAGGTCCTGCCATCGTCCACTTTCCAGCAATTAGCAAGAAGTACTTGCAGTCATATCACATCGCCACTCTACCTTTTCATGGATAAATTACAGAAGGTAACCCCCCCTCCTCGCCCCATTCTATTAAATTTTCGCCCCGACATGTTAACCCTCGGGATTAGTACACCCTCTTGAGCTGCTGCTTGGCAGGTGATCAATCTGAATGATCATACGCTGCCATGACGCCGGCGTAAGATAAGTGCTTCACACCAAGGCCTACTTGCTGTTGCTCTTCAGGAGCAAGCGAAGGAAATCCAGAAAACCTCACTATCTTCCATAAGAAAGGAGAGTCGGACCATTCCAGACCTCATCTTTCACATGGAAGACTACGAAAAGTACCTGATCAAGCTAAGCAAGGTGACAGGAGTGAACCTTATGAGACACGCCAAGCGGAGCACAGTTAGAGACTTCCGTATCCTTGATCCCTCTCGGAAGAAAAAACTAAGAAATGGTGCTGCTTTGCCAGAAGGAACGCAATAGGCTCGGCTGCCACGAGGACAGCAGCAGCAGGATACACAGAATGGGCAAGAATCTGAAAAGGGAACTCCAGAGTCCTGCCAGGAGCTCTGCATGGGTCTGGTGCTTGATAGGGTCTCAGAGCAATCGCCAATCATCTGATAAGGCTCTGGAGGATGGATGGCTGGAGGCCTCCACAGAAGGAGGCTGAGGGGCCCCTCCCAGGATATTTGCATAAGCCTTGGCCACAGATAAGGTGGCACACACTTTGTCATGTTGCCATAGGCTCCTGCAATCATTGTTGCATCCAGTAAATCTCTGCATGAGTCACTGGAATCCTGTCAGCATGATGGGAGATACTTCTGCATCGTAGTGTTCGGTCAGGTCACTGGGGAGTTGCAGTTAAGCCTGAGATAGTTGTACACTTATACATCCAAATATAAAAATTCTGACTTGAAGTCGACATGCAGAGGCCATTTCCTGGCGCTGAGCTCTCTTGCTTAACAGCTGCCGGGTCCAGTAGCTGCACCTTTCAGGTACTTGCATGTGCTTGAATCTTGCTTAGAAAGTACTGTACCGATCACTTGCAATGATTGTTTACCATGACTACAATTGCAGTTTCGTAAGGTCAGGTATCCAGAATGAGAGTGCTGAAGATGCTGAAGCAAACATCAGACGCCGTGGAGCCCACTTGATAACGCTGGGCACTCCAGCAAGAGCACCCCAGCATGCAACCTCGGAACACAAAAAGCACAATTAGATTAGCACAGAGTGAGGTTGTCATGTAGAAAGTCCAAGAGGCAATTGGAATGCCCTACTTTCATCAAACATGACACGTTCACAGCTCATTGATAGTCCAGCATCCGCAGCAAGGACCGTCGAAAGACGCTAGCTGTGATAGGCATGATACCTCCTGCCCAGACGCAGTGCTCCAGGCATGTAAGGATTTGTCGCCTGAACCTGCACACATAATCAGACTGCTTAAGCAAGTGCTTGTATGGCAGGACTACTGTGATTTTGCAAAGTATGTGCAATATCTATTAGAGTCTGTCTTGATGGCGACCCTCTTTCATTACACACCAGAGAGTAAGTATCGTCCATCTGGACTGAAGGAAGCTTCAAGACAGGCTCCATCCAAGTCTTGCAGCACTGTGAAGCTGTGCAGCTGTTGAGAGCACCATGCTAATGGTCTGAGTACAGTTGTTTGATACAGTCATTGCTCGTGTCAAGCTTGCTTGGCCACCATGGATAGGCGGATGTACATTCTGCAACAGTGAGACTAGTAGATGGACAGCTCTCTCCTGGTAGCTTGCCTCCAACATGTGTACCAAAGCTCACTGTACACGTCAATCTTCAGCAAGCAGACTGCAGTGTTTGCAGGTCAAGTAGACCTGGTTGCCTGCGTAAGCATCAAGAACATAGATGCGGTTGTTGGTTGTTGACACCAACAGCAGCTTGCCATCATTGCTGAACTTCATGCAGGACACTTCTGCTTTGTCTCCCCCAACTGTGAAGGTGTCAAAGGGGCCCTGTCCATAAGAATCAAAAGCGAAGGTATGAGTGATGACTATGAGCATGTAGAGGCTTGGCTGATCACCCAGCTGAAGCGCATGAACACATGACTTGGTGACTGGAGGTCTCACTTGCCTTGTCATAAGACTTCGTATCAAAGAGCTTGACAGTGCCGCCCTCCATGGCAATGGCAAACACCAACCCCTGCTGATCGTAAGTCACAGCTGGTCTGCCTCGCACTCTCACCAGCCCCTGTCCAATTTGGCCTCTAATTTGCGTCAGCCCAGCAGCAGGACCCGGCAATCGTATGAAATTGCTATCTGAGCTAGAGCCCCTATCAATTGCTGCATATGCTGAGTCAAACCATGATGCTCAACTACCGACTGAGACCATTGCTTGACAGAGCTCCTGAAGTAGGACTGAGCACCATGCAAAGCGAATGCATTCAGCTTCCAAGAGCTACGGCGGCTAGCAGTAAGAGGCAGGGTATGGGCACCTGGCAAGCACTATTCCGCAGGTCCCAGAGTCGCACAGTGTGGTCCAAGGAGCCCGACATGAAGGTATCATTCTTTGGCGACATGCAGAGGGACACCACCCTGCACCACGGCTCACGTGCTCTGATGATGAATTTCTATGGACAGAAAAATTGTCCAATACGTGCTGGCCTGCTCCAGTGACTGAGTTTGCCACAATTACAGAAGTGAACTTGCTTAGGTCCAACCTACTCCAGCTTGTACAAGTTGCTGCTAGTGACGAGCAGGCATACTTGTCTCGGTGGCCCTTGAAGTAACGAAGGTAGCGATTGTCGTGTAGAGAGAGGTAGCGGAGCGACTCTGCAGCACGCTGCAGGGAGCAGCAGCCGTGAGCAGAGGCCACCTAGAGTGCAAGCCCGTATGGTATGGCAGGCTTAGGACAACCTGTACCCCACTAGAAGGAAGCAAGGCCGCGCTCAGTTGGCCACATTCTGGTACGCAAAAGTGAGGGCCGCAGCATGTGGATGCTGCTCTAGGCGGGGGGCCTTGGGGGACTAGCTTGAGCTCCCGGCAGCCTTCCTTAGCACTACTGATGTTTAGGTACTGCAAGGCCACACGGGCGCGGCGCGGGGTGTGCGCACCATCCCAGCCGTTCCTGGAGGTGTAAATGACGGCGGAGGGGTGGTGTGTGAAGCTGATGAGGTCCACGCCGTACTTCTTGCTGTGCACCGTCTTCACCAGCGTGGCGGTGGCGGTGTTGTACAGCCGGATGGACTCGTCTTCGGCGGCGGAGACGAGCAGGTCCTCGGTGCGGTGGAAGTCGATGCAGCTGACGCGCGAGCCCTGGCACGCCCGCTGGCTGGACGTGAGAGCCAGCCGGAGGCCTCGCAGCGCGCCCATCTGGGCAGGGGCCCGGGCCGTGAGAGCCCAAGGGTTTAGAGGTGGGCGGCGAGCAAGCTCACGAGGTCCTTGAAGGCGGCGCCCACGGCCATGGACGCCACGACGTTGTCCGAGAGCGGCAGCGCGGCGCCCATGGCCGGCCGGGCGGGCGGGGCCGGGGCGGCCCCCGGCCCTGGCTGGCCCAGAAGGGGTTTTTCTGACACGTGGTTATTGAGTGGGTCAATCTGCTGTAGGTTATGTAGATCTTTAGATGTGCTTGCCTTTGTACTTGGCCATTTGGCCTACATTAGTTTCTAATACACGGAATTCCCTCTCACCTATGCATCTGGCTGGCAGTTTACAGCCGATTCTTTCATATCAGCAGCCGCATTCTCTTAACGGCTGCTTACTAAAGAGTGGAGTGTGTATTGAGTGATGGAGGGCCTGAGTACGGAGAATAGATGGCCCGGGCGCTGCACCTTCGTGCCGGCAGAGCACTCGCTGCTGCCTCTGGCTCTGGCCAGGGGACCCACTTCCAGGAGCCCAGCATCTCTGATCTGCGGCTGCTTAGCAGGGGTTACTGAGTGTCTCGTAGCTGCTTTGTTTCTGTTTCTTAGCGCTTCCCCTGGCCCCCTTCTCGACTAGGACTAAGACATCAGCCAGGGAACGCTCAGTAACCTCTAGACAGGAGATGCAGATCCGAGTAGCTAGCTGGTGGAAAGACGTCGCCCTGACGGAAACCGGAGGCCGCCGCCAAAGCTCGGCCTGCGCGCAAGTGAACCGCGAAGGCGAGGGACCGCTGCATCGAGACGCCCTGTCTCCTGTCTAGAGGTTACTGAGCGTTCCCTGGCTGATGTCTTAGTCCTAGTCGTTCGCACTCAAGCTCCCTCAGACCTTGTCCATTCTTTTGGGCTGGCCTTTCCCAGCCACCAATCAATCTGGCCGCGCTTTCTCTCTTCTCGTACTCTGTTCATTCTTTTTCGGGCTGGTTGTTCCAGCCCCTATTCTCAATGGGCGAGCACATTCTCCTGAATAGAATTTACATGCTAACCTTTGGCTCTCCCAAAGAAGATTCTTTCTTTCAAAGAAGGTAGGGGCTGGGAAAGAGAAATTGCTCTCCCACGGATATTGCTCGCCCACAGAGGGAAGGAAGCGGGAAGGGGCTGGGAAAGGCCCAAATAAGAATAGACCGAGGGCCTGGGAAGGCTGGAAGGCTGGGAAAGGCTGAAGGCAAGCACATTAACGAATGAACATCAGCTACTGCTAAGCTGACCCGCTCAGTAACGACGAGTCAGCAAACAGAGGTCGCAATATGATGCAGAAATAAACGGACGGCAACTGACAAGCCCTTGTGCCACCAGCTAAGGCTTGACCAGCTCTCCGGTGCAAAGCATGAGCCTGAGCTCGACTGCAAAGGCTGACACAAGACTTCGCAAAAGCATGGTCAAGGGGCAAAAGGTCGAAAGGCGCCCTTTTCACACAATCATAGCAACGACTTCCAACATATCAGCCACATCCTCATTTCAGTCGAATTAACATCTGCCTTTGCAAGTTCTTCCAGCAATCCACCAAGTTCTCACGCTATGGTACCTCGCCCGCTATGCAAGTGGCAACAGCGAGTAGGAGGTCAGTGGCCCTGAGTCAGCAGCCGCAGGTCGGAGTTACTTGCAGCTGGAAAAGAGACACCCAAAAACCAAACCCGGACGAAACCCAGAAGTAGCAGCTAAAGAGCGGCCAATAGAGCGGCCTGCCCATTCAACTTGCTTAACCAAATGGAGGGTCCCCTCCCCCTTCCACTGGACTGGCCAGCTACAACCACTGCCACTTGGAAGAGCCACTGTACTGCCCCTCTCCTTCATGGGGCAAGTCAAATAGCAACAAGCACATCACTAGCGATCACCTCGCTCTGAAAGTGGCGATTGCACAAATATCATACACTGAGTTGTGGAGGTTGTGTAGGAAAGGTCATGGTCTATCTCCCTGCTCTGCACAAGCCGCTGCACTATCAGGCTACCTCCGTAGCCTCCCTCTACTCCATAACTCTGCTCAATCATGGCTTCTCATGCTGGCCTGACAAGCTCTCCATTGCAGAGAGCAGCTTGGTGTGCTGACATGGGCACCTTGCCTGCACACCGGTTGCATACATGGAACCCCTCGTAGGATGTCCTTTTGGGCCTGCCAGCCGAGCAGGTTCGCAGCCCCTCGTGAGCTCTTCCACCTCTCGTCTAACTCAAACACAACATGACTGTCTTGCTCTCGGCTCTGCTCGCGGTCTCTCATCCACTATTAGCACCCCTTTCCTCTGTGGCACTGCCTCCACCTCCATTGGACGATCCTTGCTCCTCTCCAAAAGGCCTGCCACAGTTGCCTCATACTAGAGTCTTTCACATCCTCTCACCTTTGCATACAACTTGCTCCTTGTGATGCCACGCTCTTCATGAATTGCTGGTGCAAGCCGCCATACATGCCAATGGTACAGCGCGCAAGTGTTGTGCAGCGTACTTGCTGAAACAATGAGCCATAGGGAAGTGGACATACGCTCACTGATACTTAAAAAAGCGTCTGCAATGCCAGTATTCAACTTCGCCGAAGTTTGGAAGTACTTGGCCCCTATTGACTCCGCATAGCTGCACAAGCACACAAAGCAACTAAATTGTAAAAGCGGCAAGAAACGGCTCATGGCAAAAGTCTAGCTCTATACTAAAGCACAGCAAAGCACTCCTTCAGAGAACAACAAGCGAGAGGCTGACGCTTGCATTTGCTCCTGCAGCTCGTCCTAGAACCTGCATAAAGAGCCCCTAATCCTCAATGGTCTGCAATCACACCAGCAGTCAAATTTGCGCAACCCATATTGACCCCTTAACCATGGCCATGCCACCGACCTCTTGGCGTCACTGGGTTCTGCATGTTGCCGGACATCTGTGTCAAACTTGTTGGCAGCAACTGTGAGCAGGATGTCCTTGTTGGCCATCTTCCGTAGCTCTTTGACCCAACTCTTGACCCGCTCAAAACTGTCTCTGTCTGTAATGTCGTACACCAAAAGTGCAGCTGCACGCCAGAATGTGTTCTTTGAGTTGGTGGGATCGTGTGACAGCAGACTGCGACCTCAGCATCACATATGGCTCAAGGGAGGAGCTACGACGTGTACGCTTGGAAGCGCCAGATGGAGCCCCTAAGTGATGCGCGCTTGACGACCATCGATCTCTACAAAGTTCTGAGTATAAGTGCGCTACAGTGGAGACTGGGGTGACAGCGTACCGTCTGCATCGCGATAGTAAATTGGCCCAAGGGCGTGAAAGCGTTCCTGCCCAGCAGTGTCCTGGGGGCCACCAGGTAGGGCAGACGACGTGAGCACAGTTGATGCCGGCTGGACTTATTGTTGGTACGGAGGAGGGGTCATGGTGAGCCTCACCCAGATGGCGAGGTTGACAGGCTGCGAGCCGACAATGACGCGCTTGGAGAGGAAGCCGGCCTGGACGGTGGCGGGCTGCTGATCGGAGAAGGCGTCGTGCACGTAGCGGACGAGTAGCGAGGTCTTGCCAACGCGCCCTGGCCAAGGAGAGAAAGGGATCATTAGACGGGCAGAAAGAGGGCAGGAGGAGCGCCAGAAGGGCGAAGGAGGTGGAGGCGGCGGTGACCTTCGCCCAGGAGCACGACTTTGAAGGTGGGCGCGGGAGGAGGGCGGCGCATGGCGGCGCGCGGGTCAGGCGCGGCGGGCGGAGGGCGACGCGGCGGGGGGCGTCATGGGGGCAGGCGGGGCAGGCCGGGCAGCCGGGGACAGGGGCGCGGGCGTGCCTGTCACGGAGGTTCTGGGGGGGCGGCGGTGGTGCTGGACGCTGCAGTGGAACCAGCTTCTTCCCCGCAATGGGGCGATCGCTGTGCAATGACGATGAAAGTGCTCGCCCATTGAGAATAGGGGCTGGAAAAGCCATCTCTTGTTGTGGGGACGCCAGCCCAAGCGATCTTGACAAGGTCCGAAGGGGACCCAAAACAGAAGAAAGTGCTCGCCCATTGAGTATAGGGGCTGGAAAGCGCTGCTTCACAGCAAGCTTGCAAGTACCACGACGGATGGTCACTTGGATATCACTAGTGACCAGCCGCAAGTCAAACAGACTAGCAGCCAGGAAGCGAGAAAAAGACGCTTCCAGTAGAGGGCGAGGGCTGTGAGTGGCCAGCCCAGAAGAGAGGATAAACAAGGGGCCAGCAAAGCGCTAAAGCACACAGCGGCTCAAGTGGCTACAAGCCCTGTCGAGCAGCCGCAGATCAGAGAAACAAGTCTCCAGGGAGCTGGTCCCCTGGCCTCTGGCTCTGGCCAGGGGACCCGCTTCCCAGGAGCCAAGTTTCTCTGACCTGAGGCTGCTTAGCAGGGGTTACTGAGTGCTTCGTAGCTGCTTAGTTTCTTCTTGTGCTTGTATTTCTCAGTGCTTCCCTTGGCCCCTTCTCGTACTTTGTTCATTTCTTTTTTGGGCTGGCTTTATTCTGCCCCTATCTTAATGGGCGAGCCCTTCTCCTGGCCAGAGCCAGAGGCTGCAGCCAAAGCGCGATTGGCACGCAGATGCAACGCGCGTGCCATCGACGGCTGCAGCGAGACTGACAGGCGCATGTGATAGACCTGAGCCAGAGAGCCTGCCACGCTGAAGTCAGCCTGCTTCCCATGATAACGGCGGTACACAGCGCTGCGCGAGAGCTGGTGCAGGAGCTCGAGCCACCAAGCGCCGAACAGCCCGTGTGGACGTCAATGACTAGGGGGAAGAAGTCGTCCTCCCGGAGGTTGGCAGCTTACTTCAATACTTTGCCCTGGGCGGCGCAGGCCACCGCATGTCCTGCCTTGGAGGCAGAGAGAGTGGGGTGGGCGCGATCGAATGAGTCCGTCGTCACCACATCCGCTATTAGGCGTCGTCCACCAGCCAGTGGATTGGCCAGTACGTCAACTCGCCTGGCTTGGAGGCTGTCGCCCTTCTGCTGGAGCTGCATGACTGAGGAGTTTTTGGTGGCCACCGAGAAGCCTGCCTCTACAAAGATGCCATGCATGGCGTTGTGGAGGAGGTCGTGAACTGCCGTCTGCTTGCCATCGTGCGCACATTGGAGGGGGACGTGCGCAGCCAGCTCGTGGTCTCGGCCCCCCGCTCGCCATACTCGCACTGTACCACCCCCTGGAGGCAGGGCGGCGGCAGACCAAGGAGATGGTGGACGGCTATCCGGAAAGCCTCGTCCAGGATTTGGAGAGCGTCATTGAGGGGGAGGGCCATTAGCCACGCCGCTGCCCCAGGTAAGGAGGCCAACCGCAGCACCACGCCCTCGCAGGTCAGGCTTTGGAAGCAACTGCAGGGCGGTTGCAAAGGCCGCCCTATCAAGCTCGGCCATGTAGCGCGCTTGCACGCGCATGTCAGCGGTCAGCCGAGATGCTCACAATTGACCGCCTTCACGGCCAGGTCCTGGTTCTCCGCCACCATCTCCTGGTGGGCCGAGCGGAGCGACACCTAAGATTACAGCGCACCCGTACCCACCTCCACCACCGCCTGCTCCAGCGCAAGCAGTCCATGTACAAGAAATGACTGAGACACCAAAGTGGCGACCTGCGCCTAGCTGCCCACGTACGCCGCATTGCATGCGCGGGCGAGCGAGTGGAAGCCGAGGTCGCGTAACGGAGGGGCAGCGTCGCCTGATGCAGGGCAGCTGGCGATTGGAGGAAGCCCTGGTGGCAGACCAGAACCGCGAGGCTCGCCACCAAACCTGAGTCGAACGCCGTGTACGCTGCCAGCGCCTCTGGAGATGGCGGGGTAGCCCGCGCCAGGTACTGGGGCCATTGCTCGATGCTATTGGAGAGCATGGCCAATGCCAGCTGCATATCTGCAGCTCAGGGAGGCGCGCCGCAAGGCTGCAGGTGCCCTGAAGCCGGGCTCGCGGCTCCTCCGCAAACAACGGCGTACCGAGGGGGAGCCCCAGAAATCTGAGGCCGCCCGAAGGCTTCAGGCACCCGGGGGGTAGCGCCAAGGGCACTGGGAGGCAGCGGGGTGGCCAAGCCGCCTTCTCCTCCCCGGGTGGTCAGGCTGCGACCGGCTGGTCTATCTCTCTTTGGGTTGGCTTTGCCAGCCCCTCTTCTCAATGGGCGAGCACCTTCTGCGAGAGGCCAGCTGCTGCTGGAAGGTCGGAGGGCAGCCATCACATCGTCCGGGCTGCTGACAAGTGTGTGTGTGGTGTCGTCGGCAAAGGTGGGAAGCAGGACACCTGGGTGCGCCGCGGCGGTGGCCTTCAGCCTTTCCCTCTGTTGTACCGTTCTTCCGATTGGGCTATGGATTGGCGAACCCAGCAACCTCCTCTGGCGGACAGGAGCGACCGATGGAGATTCTGCAATCCACAACGGGCGCACGGCAGGGAGACCCCCTGGCGGACTCTTCTTTCTTTGTGGCCAGATTGACTGGTGGCTGGGAAAGGCCAGCCCAAAGAAAGAAAGCGCGGCCAGATTGACTGGTGGCTGGGAAAAGCCAGCCCAAAGGAATGGACAAGGTCAGAAGGAGCCAGAGTCGAAGCAGTCAATTGTACGAAAGACTAGGACTAAGACATCAGCCAGGGAATGCTCAGTAACCTCTAGTCAGGAGATGCAAGTCTGAGTAGCTAGCCGGCGGAAAGACGTCGCCCTGACGGAAGCCGGAGGCCGCCGCCAAAGCGCGGCCTGCGCGCAAGTGAATCCCGAAGGCAAGGGACCGCTGCATCGAGATGGCCAAACGCATTCGAAAGACTTGAGCGAGGGACCCGGCGACGTTGAAGCCGGGCTGCTCGCCCAAGGGAATGGACAAGGTCTGAAGGAGCCGGAGTGCGAAGGACTAGGACTCTTCTCTATGGGCGAGCTCTTCTGCAGCCAGGTCGCTGGCGCAAGTGTAACGTATGCGCCTGGCCGTCTCGCTGCAGAGGTCTATGGCCCGCGCGCTGCACCTTCGTGCCGGCAGAGCCCTCGCTGCTGCCTCTGGCTCTGGCCAGGGGACCCACTTCCAGGAGCCTAGCATCTCTGAATTGCGGCTGCTTAGCAGGGGTTACTGAGTGATTCGTACCTGCTTTGTTTCTTTGTGTGCTTGTTTTTCTTAGCGCTTCCCCCTGGCCCCCTGCTCGTACTCTGTTCATTCTTTGTTGGGCTGGCTTTTCCAGCCCCTATCCTCAGCCGAGCTTTGGCGGCAGCCTCCGGCTTCCGTCAGGGCGACATCTTTCCGCCAGCTAGCTACTCAGACTTGCATCTCCTGACTAGAGGTTACTGAGCGTTCCCTGGCTGATGTCTTAGTCCTAGTCGTTCGCACTCAGGCTCCCTCTGACCTTGTCCATTCCTTTGGGCTGGCCTTTCCTAGCCACCAGTCAATCTGGCCGCGCTTCTTCTATCCTCGATGGGCGAGCACTTCCTTCTCTCTATTCCCGCAGCTAGTGCTGACGAAAGCCAGAGGCAAGAGCCGACAAGTGCTCGCCCATTGAGAATAGGGGCTGGGAAAACCAGCCCGAAAAAGAATGAACAGAATACGCGAAGGGGGCCAGGGGAAGCGCTAAGAAACAGAAACAAAGCAGCTACAAATCACTCAGTAACCTCTGCTAAGCAGCCGCAGGTCGGAGATGCTAGGCTCGTTGAAGTGGGTCCCCTGGCCAGAGCCAGTGGCAGCAGCGAGGGCTCTGCCGGCACGAAGGTGCAACGCCCGGGCCATAGACCTCTGCAGCGAGACGGCCAGGCGCATTCGATACACTTGCGCCAGCGACTCGGCTGCAGGAAAGTCGACCGGCTCCCCATGGAAGCGACGGGCGATGGTGTGGCGGGCGAGCTGGGTGAGCAGCTCAAGCCACCGAGCGCCCAGCGCCCCATGGGCCACGTTCACCGTCTCTTCGACAGCCCTCGCCGCCTTCGGAAGAAGCTGCACCACATCTCACAGCCACCGCCTTATTGTGGGAGAGTTGGTTCTCCACGTTAACAAAACCCCCTTCATCCTCTCTCCGCGGCGCCCTGCCCACCCGACGCCATGGCCGCCGCCGCCGAGCCGCCGGCGAGCAAGCCCGCGGCGCNCCCCGCCGCCGCCCTCGCTGAGCTGCGCCCGGCGGCGCCGTCCGCCGCCGCCGCGCAGGAGGACTGGTACGCGAAGCTGAAGAGCCTGCAGCGGCAGTTGGAGTTCCTGGACATCCAGGAGGAGTACATCAAGGATGAGCAGAAGAACCTCAAGCGCGAGCTCCTGCGCGCCCAGGAGGAGGTGAAGCGCATCCAGTCGGTGCCGCTGGTGATCGGCCAGTTCCTGGAGATGGTGGACGCCAGCAACGGCATCGTGGGGTCCACCACCGGCAGCAACTACTACGTCCGCATCCTCAGCACCATCGACCGCGAGCTCCTCAAGCCCTCCTCCTCCGTCGCCCTCCACCGCCACTCCAACGCCCTCGTGGACGTGCTGCCGCCGGAAGCCGACTCCTCCATCTCGCTCCTCTCCCAGTCCGAGAAGCCCGATGTGGCATACAACGTGCGCTGCCTTCCTGCCCTACTTTGGGGCTTTGCGCTCCCTCTCTGTACCCCACTCTCGGCCGGCTTGCCATCCTTGGGCTTCTGTGCTTCTTGCCCGCACGCAGGGGAGCTGTTGTACAGGCGAGCACTGCAGTGCACAGAGTTGGACATTGACCGTGCCCTTGACATGAGTTCTGGGCAATCCTTTAGAGTCCTTCGTAATTCCATGGCAGTAGACGAATGGTGATCATGACAGCAGCAATCAGACCTCATGGCCCCGTGTCGTGTGAGTATCGGGGCTGTGAAGGTCAGCCCCTTCTCCACATGTCAAGTTTGTAATCATCACTGCCTTGATGTTCAGCGGCTTGACGTGGTCTTGGGGTGAGCGCAGGACATAGGTGGCTGCGATATTCAGAAGCAGGAGATACGCGAGGCTGTGGAGCTTCCTTTGACACACCACGAGCTGTACAAGCAGATTGGAATAGACCCCCCCCGTGGTGTGCTCCTGTATGGTCCGCCGGGCACTGGCAAGACCATGCTTGCCAAGGCTGTGGCGCACCACACAACAGCTGCCTTCATCCGTGTCGTTGGCTCCGAGTTTGTGCAGAAGTACCTCGGAGAGGTGTGATGACTTTCACTCAGCCTTAGCGGCAGTGGGTTAAGACTCAAGCACAAGCTCTGTTGGTCTGGCTTTTCTTTCCTCCTTTCAAGCTGCTGATAATGCGAAGATTCTGACTGATTTATATTGACTGTTTATCTGCCAGGGACCCCGTATGGTACGGGATGTATTTCGACTAGCCAAGGAGAACGCACCTGCAATCATTTTCATTGACGAGATTGACGCTATTGCCACTGCCCGTTTTGACGCACAGACTGGTGCTGATCGGGAAGTCCAGCGCATTCTCATGGAGCTGCTGAATCAGGTAGTTTTGCTATCTAAAATGTGCGGCAAATTAGAAATCTGAATTCGTAGTATTTTGTCGTTACTGGGGATACCTGTTGGGCAGGTCTTGTCTGTGCACAAGGCATTGGCAGTAGGAGTCCTGGGTAACATAGGCTGGTGGAGGAAGGGGCTCTTTCTCTATGCAGAAGAAAGAACAGGGCTTGAGGTTACAGGTAGTCCTGCAAGGATGACTCTATGGTGCTGCAGCGAGGGCAGAGGTGCCTTAAATACTCTTTAGACAGCAGTGATCTAGGTGTAATAAGTTGACCAATTCATCACGGCTGGGATGATTCATGTCACATTAATTATGTGTCCTTGAGTTATTTCTTGCATTATTGTGTGCTGCAGATGGATGGGTTTGACCAGACTGTGAATGTCAAGGTCATCATGGCTACCAATCGAGCAGACACGTTGGACCCTGCTCTTTTGCGACCTGGCCGACTTGACCGCAAGATTGAGTTCCCCTTGCCAGACCGCCGCCAAAAGCGCCTTGTATTCCAGGTGTGCAGTCTCCTACAGAATCCATGCTGGGCAGAGGTGCTGACATAGGATGAATATTGCTGGAAACCTTTCTAGATGCTGCTTCTGCTGGACATTAGTTGTTCGTTGAGAGCATATTCCGGGTCTTTCAGTCGCTTGGCGCAGAGTAGGTGGTATCCACAACCACAGTATTTGACCTTGTCCGGCCAAGTGCTTCTTGTAGGTGTGCACCGCCAAAATGAATCTTAGTGATGAGGTCGACTTAGAAGACTACGTTTCACGGCCTGACAAAATTAGCGCTGCAGAGGTATGAGACTTCCTACGCATTAATTGCACGTCCCCATGCATTGTGAGAGCATAGCGTTAGCAGTTTTATGACTAATATATATGCGTGGTGCGCGAGGACCTGCACTGCTGACTAATTGTCATTCTTAGATCCTTATTGTTGTGGTTGGCACCCGTGTAAAGCACCTGTAAGGACAAGGTCCCCGCTTGTGATGCTGACTATGTGCTCCTTTTTCCCAGATACAAGCTATCTGCCAGGAGGCTGGGCTTCATGCAGTCCGCAAGAATAGATATGTGATTCTGCCAAAGGACTTCGAGAAGGGTTACCGCTCCAATGTGAAGAAGTCAGACACAGACTTCGAGTTCTACAAGTAGGCTTACTGAGATTGTAAATAGGTTCACCTTTCCCAAACTTCGGACCTGCCCAAGTTATGTATGGCATATCATGTCACCTCCACGTTTGTGGGCCCATCACACCTGGCACCGAGATGCCATAGCTCATGGGCACGTTTCTGTTGCAGTAAGTAAGAGTCACCCCTACGATACCCAGAAGCTGCAGCCAAAGCGCGGCCTGCCTGCAAGTGCACTGCATGAGCCTGGTTATGCTGAAAGGGGATGGAGAGCAGCATGTGAAAAATACCTGGACAAGAGACGCCGCGGCTGCAATTTACTTTGCTGAACAGCCACGGATTGAGAAGCTAGTCTGAGATAGAGGAGAAGTGATTTCTTCCCAAGGTGGGAGGGGTTGCCGCGATTATCGAGTCACACTAGCCTTTCACCTTGCCGTTCTTCTGTAGGCTGGCTCGCCCCTTTTGCTGCCACGGTGGTAGTATGAGCGCAGTGACTGCCCAACCTGTGGCTCCGCTAATGAAGTCATGAACACCCTCACCGTCTGCATCTAGCTGGCTTTCACAACCGCTCTTCAGATCCATTCCTTCGGGCTGGCCTTTCCCAGCCACCAATCAATCTGGCCGCGCTTTCTTTCTTCAGATGTCCGCAGCCGCATTCGCCCCCACCATGCGCCGGCTGCCCCCCCGCACCGCCTCCGCGCCCCTGCGCCGCTGCGCCTCCTCCCCGCCCCCGCCCCCCGCCACCGCCCCCGGCCGCCTCCTCCCCNCCCCGCCACCGCCCCCGGCCGCCTCCTCCGCCCGCCAGCGGAGCCCGGCCCCGAAGACTGCTGCCAGTCTGGCTGCGTGCGCTGCGTCTGGGACGTCTACGACGACCAGGTGGAGGCCTACGAAGCGCAGCAGGAAGAGCTGCGCCGCCAACCCCAGCCTGCCGCGCCACCGCCCGACCTTACCCTGCACCGAGACCACACTTCCTCCTCCTCGGCGGCCTTCCCTCCTCCCCGAGAGTCCACCTTGCGCTTGCTGACCAAAGGCTTTTCATTTTATGCAGGGCTGCCGCTGAACTCCTAAGCAGCTGTCCCTCTTTGATGTACAGTTTATTCTCACAGGCACTGCTTCTCCTGGAAGCTCAACCCTTGGAGAGTATTGATGATGATGCGATCTCACTTACTATAAGGGCCATGTGGGAAACGGAGAAGGGCCAAGGGCCCAACCCCCTTGCCAACTGGTTGAGGTTCCCATCTGTTTGTACCGATTATCATGTCACGATATCATGCCCCGACCGTGCATGCTCCTGCACACACTTACGGTTGTGCTTCTGATGAGTCCTCGACTGTTCTGATATAATAACATCAATCCTGGAGTACCTCGCTTGGGTTCGTTTCACTCACACCCGCTACTGATACACGATAAGCAATGTTGGCCGGCTTATGACGAGACTGCTACACAATGGTCACCTGTCAGCTGCATTAAGCAGTGCCAGGCCAACCTGTATGATGAATCGCTACAAGATTGCTTGACATGGTTAAGCTTCTGGAATATCCAACATCACAGCTCACTGTGGTAGCTTGTGGGAATTCTGGTCATCACGTGTGAGACTGGATTGTCTGCTATAGTAATCCAACCAGGCGTTCCCTAGAATGTGGTTGGGGCTTGCACCCACGTTGCGTTCAAAGCCACATGTCCTCCCTTTTATTCAGGTGCTTGCCATTTGACATTTAAACAACCCTCATTGAGGCGGTCTAGCTCTATGGCAAATTGAGCACCACTATAATGCAGGTGATGTGTTGACACCCATTGAGGTCAAACTGCTCCTACCCTCGGTCTTGCTTTAAGTCGGGGCATGTCGTCATTTGTCAGATCAGGCCGAGTCATCTGGACAGAACGAACCTTGTCACGTTTTCCGGGCTGGCTTATCACAGCCCTTGCCCCCATCGAAGTAGATCTCCCAATGAGGGCAAGAGCTGTGAGAAGGCAGTCCGATAATAATTGACAAGGGGCAAAGGGGCCAACTACGAATGTGCCAGAAACTCGGCCCCATTGAGAGAGCCATTTTTTTTGAAACGGCCCTTGCCCCCATGAGGACCTGAAGATGCTATGTTAGAATGGGGGGAGGATGGACCACTCAGTAGTTACGAGTGAGGAGCGCGAAGAGCCAGGCTGCATCTTCAGGCCATCGAGCGGCGGCAGGGTTCGCCGGGATTCAATGCTGCCGGCTCCCTCCTGCAGGTCTTTCGGATGAGGCTGGCGGTCTCGCTACAGCGCTCAATGGGCGAGCACTTTTCATTCTTCTTGTTTGGCTCATGCGGTCCACGCGCGCGCTGGCCCTGCTATGGCTGCTGCTTCCGGGTCTCGGCAAAGTGCCGCTTTTCCTACTTCGAGTTACTCTGAGCAGCTGTTGCTCACACGTGGATATTGAGTATCCATCTGCATCTCCCTCTGCACCGTCTCGCGCTTTGTATTGTAGTCCTTTTTCCGCACTTCTTTCTTTGGCTTTGGACATTGTCCAATCTTTTTGGTTTGGCTTTGCCAGCCCCTCTTCTCTATGGGCGAGCTCTTCTTCGTAGCTGCTAAGCGCTGTTAGCCCCTTTGAACCTTCGTCAATTCATTTCGGGCTGGCTTTTCACAGGGCGAGCACTTTCTTCTTTCTTTTCACAGCAGAAGAAAGTGCTCGCCCATTGAGAATAGGGGCTGGAAAGCCAGCCCAAAAAAGAATGAACAGAATACGAGAAGGGGGCCAGGGGAAGCGCTAAGAAAAACAAGCACACACAGAAACAAAGCAGCTACGAATCACTCAGTAACCTCTGCTAAGCAGCCGCAGGTCGGAGATGCTATGCTCGTTGAAGTGGGTCCCCTGGCCAGAGCCAGAGGCAGCAGCGAGGGCTCTGCCAGCACGAAGGTGCAGCGCCCAGGCCATAGACCTCTGCAGCGAGACAGCCAGGCGCATACGATACACATGCGCCAGCGACCCGGCTGCAGGAAAGTCTACCGGCTCCCCATGGAAGCGACGGGCGATGGTGTGGCGGGCGAGCTGGGTGAGCAGCTCGAGCCACCGAGCGCCCAGCGCCCCATGGGTGTCAATTGCCAACGGGAAGAACTCGTCTTCCCGCGGATGGTCTGCGTACTTGAGCTCTTTAGCCCGAGCGGCGCAGGCGACCGCATACCCAGCCTTGGTGGCACATTGGGCTGGGTGTGAGCGGTCGTATGCATCGGTGGTCACAACGTCCAGGAGAAGACGTGGCCCGCCGGCCTGTGGGGTGGCCACCAGGTCTACGCGCCGGGCGTGGAGACCGTCGGCCCTTTCCTGGATCGGCATGATGCCGGAGTGCTCCGCTGCCACGGAGAAGCCAGCCTCCAACAGGATGCCAT
This sequence comes from Spirogloea muscicola, assembly GCA_009602725.1. Lineage (NCBI taxonomy): Eukaryota > Viridiplantae > Streptophyta > Zygnematophyceae > Spirogloeales > Spirogloeaceae > Spirogloea > Spirogloea muscicola. Next base: position 1,005 of record WELB01000003.1, on the reverse strand, counting down.
GCATCGCATCGCGGAGGCGGTCGTGGGCCACTGTCCGCTCGCCGCCGTGGGCGCAGCGCAGAACATGAACGGCCAGCTCCCCAGACTCGGCCCCTCGCTCGCCACATACACACTGACGCACGCCCTGGAGACATGGAGGCGGCAGCCCCAGGAGCCGCGTGGACGGCAATGCGAAACACCTAATCGGGGAGAGTGAGGGCGTCATTGATGGGGAGGGCCTGAAGCCACGCTGCTGCCCCCGGGGAGGAGGCCGATTGAAGTCTCGCGCGCCCGCGCAAGTCGGCCTCGGGGAGCTGCAGCACGGCGGTGGTGTAGGCGGCCTTGTCGACCACAGCCGCGAAGCGCGCTTGGACGCGCAGGTCAGCGGTGTGCGCGAGGTGCGCGAAGGAGACCGCCTGGCCTGCCAGGTCCGGGTGCGCCCGCGAGCAGCTCCTGGTGGGCGGAGCGAAGCGACACCTGGAACTTTCACAGCCCTTGCCCCCATTGGGAGAAAGAAGAAGGTGCTCGCCCATTGAGAAGAGGGGCTGGCAAAGCCAACCCAAAAAGAATGGACAATGTTCAAAGCCAAAGAAAGAGGTGCTGAAAAAGGACTACACTACAAAGTGCAAGATGGTGCAGAGGGAGATGCAGATGGCTGCTCAGTATCCACGTGTGAGCAACAGCAGATCAGAGTAACTCGGAGCAGGAGAGTCCATTGGGAGTGCCACTTCTCTCCATTAGGAGAGCCCCTTCTTCTCATTTCGAAAGCCTCCGTCTTTCGTTTCGGTGGCGGCTCCCCAAGTTAGCTTGCCGGATTTGTTTGTGCTCTCCTATGGGTACTGATGTCACCTTAGGCACCTTGGTTTCGCTTTCCTTGTTATGTAGCCCTGTTCAGTTGGCCCTAGACTCTGCCTGAACAATGTATCGGCTTTAATTGAACAAAGAACGAGAAGGGGGCCAGAGGAAGCCAGAGGAAGCACTAAGAAACCAAAGCACACAAAGAAAGAAAGCAGCTACAAATTACTC
>WELB01000002.1:2210587-2225403 GCA_009602725.1 Spirogloea muscicola | reverse complement strand
GGCCGGGGATCGCGCCGCCGGCCGCGCGCGCTTGCGGCCTGCTCACAGCAGCGCGGCGCTCGGCACGCCGCCTGCTGCCGCTGCATCCGCTGCAGGACGAGGAGGCGAGGGTGGTGCGGGAGCGGCTGGAGCGGTGGCCCGCTGCGCGTCTCGCCGAGGAGGGCGTCGCGCTCTTTGGCCTCGCCGCGCGCCACGAGGGCCGCTTCTACGCGTCAGCTTCTACTTGAACCCGAGACCTAAACCCTAATACCCTTAAACCCTGTACTCAAAGCCTAATTCTAAAACATATACTGTGATCCTACACCCAAAACCCTAAACCCTAGACCTTTCATTGACGACTCCGAGCACGACCGCATGCTGCATCTCATGCGTTCTTTGGTATTGCTACTTCCTGAGTGCTCGCAGGAAGGACTCAATTGTGCGGCTGTCGGCGCCAGGCCCAGGCGGCCTGCCGCCACACCACCGCTTTGGGCAGGTACGGTGCTCTCGGACATTTATCTTTTATCTTATATCTCTTATACACGGGTTTGGAGAATTTCCCAATGGTAAAACAGTGACTGGGTGTGCCCCCCTTCGAGAGCCCACCTGGAGCTTGCCCCTAACCACTGACTGACACGAACATTGCCGAGGCACTCATTTGCTGCAGGGCGACATGGTGACGATCAGCGCCCGGGGCCCCTTGGAGGGCGCGGACGCCATCGAGGGCGTCGTCCTGGAGGCTGCCCGCGGGTGAGGCTTGCTGCTTCACCTCACCCGCTGCTCGCTTGCTAAATCAGAAGCCTGAATTGGAGCTGAAGTATGTATGACAGGGTCTACGAATAATCGGATATGTCTCTGCTTCAATTGCAAGCCCAAGCAAATGTACTTAGTGGCTATGGCGGGGTGCCTATGCATTAGCATGCATGAGCCGAAAGTGAGCCACTTGCTGGAGCTGTGAGCATAGCTGCTTGTCATGACCGGCGGGATACACCTGTTTGCTGGCAGGCACTTGCTTGTGGTCGTTGCGAGGCGGGATGTGGCACTGGTGACAGCCGCCGCCGGCTCCCGGTGGCGACTGGACCTGTCGGCAAACGAGATTGCATACCGGCGGGCGACGGAGGCCGTCGCTGTCTTTGCTGCCGCACTCGGCGAGCGCAGCAGCGCATCGGCGCGGCCTGCGCATGGTGCTGGGAGGAGGCCGGATGGAGGCCGCCGCGGTGCCAGGGGGGAAGAGAGGAGGGAGGCAGACGGCGGCAGCGGCAGCGCAGTGCCCTCACGGCTTGGCGAGGGTGTTGCGGCACTGGCGGCGGTGGTGCTGGAAGCCGAGAAGCTCCGCATCACCAGTGACCACGTTGGATCGCAGCCCAGGAAGGAGTCGGCAGCGTTGCTGATGGCGGCCACGCAGTCGCAAGTCGACCCGGGCGGTCCCCTTGGCCAGGCGCTTGCTGCGGTGGCGAGGCCCCCTCCTGATGTACGAATCAGCAACGCCGCTGTCCAAGGCCGTGCCGTGGAGGCGCTCCTGGCCAGCGCCCAGAACAAGAACGGCGGCTCCACCGAGTCTGCAATCAGCCTCAATGCCAGCCAGGTGGCAGCCATCGCCGCTGCCACTGCGCGTCGCGTGACGCTCTGGCAGGGCCCGCCTGGCACGGGCAAGACCCGCACGCTGCTGCACCTTGTGGCGGTGCTGCGCGCCATGAAGCGCGGCCCCATCCTCGCTTGCGCCGACAGGTCAGTAGCCCTCCCATACTGAAACACATAGAAGATTATTCTACATATATTAAACAAGTTTTGTATATAGGAATACATAGTATACTTAGTATATATTGAGTATGCCATAAAGGCTACAGCTTTCACGATGTCGGTAGCATCTCGTAAAATGTGCCAAGGCTCCATGCTGCCGCAGCAATGTGGCGGTAGACAACCTGGTGGAGGGCCTGCTTGCACTGGGTCTGCAGCCCGTGCGCCTCGGCCGCTCTGTCAAGGTGCGGCATTTTGCTCTATGAGGAGGTCACCAAGCATTCCTTCATGAGTAGGGGAGTCAAGATCACGAATGAGGCCGTGCAGGATGGTGAGGCAAGCACGGTAATGTCTGCTTGTTCTGATGATCTGCGTGCAAGTTGAGCGGCTGAATTGCGCGCTGCTTGGCTATGACGCGGCTGCTCCTTCGCCAGCCTTGCAGGTGAAGGCGGCGCTGCGGGATGCGACGCTGGAGGCGCTGGTAGCGGCGCACCCCACCATGCGCGGTGTTGCAAAGCTCCAGGGCCGGTCACAGCTGCTGAGGGCGGATGCTCATGACCGCAGCGGTGCCAAGCGCACAGCGGCGGCACGCCTGGCTGCGTCCGTGTGGGGCGAAGCTGAGAGCCTCGAGGCGCAGATTGTGAAATCTATCCTCGACAGGTATGCTCGATGACAATTACTATTATGCGTCACATGTTCAATTCTTCTTCATTGATTTCCTTGGCATTGATGTCCAGGACGCTGTCTGCAAGGAGCAAAGCTTCATGCAAGTTGATGCAAGATTGCACCCCACGCCGCCTAACGGCGTGACGCCTGCTTCAGGGCAGACATGGTGGTGGCCACGTGCGTGGGCGCCGGCGACCCAGTGCTCACAGGCAGGAGGTTTGCGACGTGCGTCATCGACGAGGCTGCCCAGGTCGGTGCGGCGTCCTCTGCACCACTGCCACGCTGGGCAGTCTATGCTTCTGATGACTTGTTACATGCACAAATTGGAGTGCATCACCATGCACTACGCAGCTCGTGACACAGCATGTAATTTGCACGCCAAGGATCTCGCTTTTCGTTCTCGCAGGCGACCGAGCCATCAGCGCTCATCGCGCTCGTTGCAAGCGGCGCAAGCTCCGTGGTCCTTGTGGGCGACCCACGGCAGCTCCCACCGACCGTCCTGTCACAGGAAGCTCTCCAGGTATGCTGCTGGCATAGGGCAGAGTCTTCCAGATAATTAGGCTGTAGTAAATACTCGTCAAGAGACCAGGGCGAAATGCAGGAACTCTGGAGGTCAGGATTCTTGAAATGTTTGAATGGCCTCATTAACCAAGTTACTTCTATAACGATAATGTAGTGAGCGGTCAATGGTATAATCTTCAAGCAAATGCTAGAGTGTGGCTAACGCTGTCCTGAAAGAGTCGGAGGCTGCTTACTTGTAGCTGCAGTCTGACTTGCCCTTTTTGACTGACTCTCTCACAGAATGGTCTTGCTGTCAGCCTCTTTGAAAGGCTTCAAGCTTGCGGGATCCAGCCGCTGCTCCTCAACACTCAGTACAGGTGTTCCTTCTAACTAAGTGATGTACGTCATGAGATTTTTCACCAGCCACACTCGCTCTAGGTCATGGCATGCCGGTCTTGAGCCTTAATGTCATCAATCCTCACCCACAGTTGACCTTCCCTTTGTACACAGTATGGTGCTTATAGACGAAAAATCTGGGTGCAGAATGCACCCTGCGATTGCAGCATTTCCATCCAAGGCCTTCTATGACAGCAAGCTTCAGAGTCAACCCCGCCCGTCTGACCGTCCTGCTGCGTTGGGGTACGCCACAGATATCAAGCACGTAGCTTGTGCTTGACAGCCTGCGGTCCTTCACACCCAACCTTAGTAGGGGTAGTAATGGCTTTGGTTGACGAGAAAAGGCATATTCATTTCATTCTAGACCTTGCATACAAAGACACTTACAATCACGACAATCCAAAGAGACAGCCCCCAACTGTTCTTGCTATTGTAAGAGACTCTGACTGACAAGGACATGCGATTGTCTTTGACAGCTTCGATTGGCCAGATGCAACCAAGCCGCTGGCTTTTGTGGACTGCACAGATGGCCAGGAGAAAGGCGCAGGCATGACTGGCAAGACGTTCTTCAACCAACTAGAAGCGGAGCAGGCATGCTCACTTCTTGAGTAGCTTGATACATCATCTTGAAGCTTCTAGAGCTTTCTATTCAGCTTGTTTGAACATGAGGAGTACATGATCACAAATGTAACGTGCTTCTCTTTTTCAATATGACTGAAATGCTGTGCAGGTTGTGAAGATTGTGACTGGCTTTGTGGAAGCTGACAATGTGGAGGGCGGTTGCGAGGCGATTGGGATAATAACTCCTTATCAAGGCCAGGCAAGGCTCGTCCGTCTTCTGCTGTGTGTCTCTTCTGCCAGCTCTGCCAAGCAGGCAGAGTTGTACTTGATAGGATGAGAAAGGGACGGTTGAAGTAAAAGTCTGCAGATCTGTAAGCACTTGTCATAAGGTAGATCCTTGAGCTTTTAGCCCAGACAGTTAGTTGCTATGACTTTGATGGCACAAAATGGCAAAGCAGGCTCTCAATGAGCTATGCGTCAATCTGAAGCCCAGTGCTTAAGCTGTGTCTCCATAATCCATGCATGTGGCTTTAAGCAGGTGCGGCTTCTCCAAGAGCTCTTCCAGGCGGCAGGGCCTTCCTGGGAGGGGCTAGAAGTCAAGAGCGTGGATGGGTTCCAGGGCCGTGAGAAAGAGGTCAGTTTCTGCAATATTGCCATTCAAAGTCGTTCTGTGACTGTGAGTCTTGTGTGGTTTGGAGTCACAGCTGCTGCCAGCAGCTTGCCCGCGGTTGAGAACTTGCCCAGGGTGCTGTGGGCGTCAATAAGTTTTATATTTTTGTGTTGCCTGCCGCAGGTCATTATCGTGTCGACTGTCAGAGCCGGCGCTTCCGGTGCACTGGGCTTCGTACAGGATCCACGGCGGCTCAACGTGGCCCTCACACGCGCCAAGCGGGGTCTGGTGGTCGTGGGCTCGGCGCGCACCTTGGTGTCGAGCCCCATCTGGCGGGCCTGGCTGGAGCACATGCGCCAGGAGGGCTTGTACATGCCCTCGCAGCCAGGAGGCCAAGCCAGGCAGAGTGCACGTACTGCAACGCTGTCTCGCGAGGTGGAGTCGACTACCAGAAAACGTTGATGGACCTGTAGCTGTATCGCATGACTACCAAACCAAATCAAGTTGATGTACCTGTGGCTGTTCTCGCATGCTTTGACGATGTGGACACGGAATTGAAGACTCTTTACTGGGTCCGTGTACAATGAGGAATGTATGCTAACCAAAAGGCCTCAAACGATGCCAGCAAGTTTCACAAGAAGCATATGTGCTGAAACTAGCACTGGGACCCTCCACTGCCTGTATAGAGGCAGCATTGAGGAGGATGCAGCTGCCAATATTGTACATAATTGAGAGAATAGCCAGCACAGCTACAAATTGCACGAAGACGAGCTCACTGACATGTCACAAGAGTGGAGCATTGACCTGGAGAGCTTGTTGTCGGCTCTCTTCCTCAGTCTTGTATAAGCTTATACACCGCATGTGCATGTTTGATGTTCCCTCTTGTACTCCCTTCTGCACTACATTTAGTTCTGATAATTCTCCAGTAAGCTACCAATGCTGCATCTGGCTAACTTTTTGGACTGTACTGGTGCCGGGTCCCAGTACTCGGAAGAAATGCTGTGATAAGCAGAGCGGTGCTGTCCAAGTTATCACCCAGGAGGCCGACAGCGGTGGCCTTCAGAACATTGGAAGGCGCTGCACTTGTGGCCTGCCTCGCGTTCGTCACTGCAGCCATCTGCTGCAGAACTCCTGGATCGGAGTCACGCGGAGTTGCTAAGCTCACGACAGGCTCTCCTGCATGATTTCAGAAGTGCAAAGGTGTCTATGAAACGATGCTTGAATTTGGTGTAGAATCTCCCACGGGCAAGCTTAATAACTTCTAGCAAGGTCCTGCAGTCCCAACAAGCATAGCAACATGGAGGACACACGAAGACCGTCAGCGTTTCCTTATGGTCTTAACGAGAAAGCCACTGGTGGTCCGCCGTGAGCGAGGTTCTGTCGCAGTCAGGAACCGACGACCAATTTTTTCGTGACAAACCCGTGCACGAAACGGTGACGCGCGCCCGCCGCCGTTAGCTGGCCGGCCGTCAGCCTGACGGGTGCTTCCCCCGAGGGGTACCGGATAAGGCCCGAAGTCCCAATCCCCACCACCCCGCGCCCGCCATGGCCGTCGCCGCCGCCGCCGCCGCCGCCNAGGCGGCGGCGCCGGCGCCGGCGCCGGGCGCGGCGGCGGGCGAGGACGGTGGCGGCGGCGGGACGTACCACTTCGTGGTGGCGAATGCGGCGTTCATGCTGGACGAGGAGGAGCACTTCCAGGAGCTCATGCGCGAGCGCCTGCGGCTGTTTGGCGAGCAGGGGCGGCGCCGCGACTTCTGGCTGGCGTACGAGCCGGAATTCCTGGCGCGCTTCCCGGGCCTGGCCGCGCGCCTGCGCCGCCCCGCCGTCGCGCTGGTCTCCACCGACGCGGTGTGGATCACGTTCATGAAGCTGCGGCTGGACCGTGTGCTCAAAGGCGAGTTCGACGCCGCGTCCGACGACGAGGCGCTGACCTCCAAGCCCGTGGACGTCCAGTTCGGGCAGCCCGACAAGTGGGTGGCGCCGTACCCCAAGTACGACGGCCCCTGGTGGACGCCCTTCCTGCCGCCCCAGTCGGCGCTGTCCTGAGAACGCGCGCGTGCCCGGGCCTGCCTGCCCTGCTCGTCGCTGCCTTCGCCTTGGAGGGACTGCAAGATCGTGTCGTGATTGGGTCTTCGGCGAGTCAAGCCGAGGCTACCTTGACCACCTGGAGTGTCGAGTAAGTTGACGGATGCGAGGCAATCCTTCCAGTGGAGATAGCAGCCGGGACGTTTTCTTGCACAAAAGTGAGGCCGCTTAGTACAGCTGAGATTGGGCTGCTTCGTCAGTGGACCCCAGACTCGTTGATAGGTACAGTCGCCTGGACAGGCCTCAAGAAATTACAGCGGCAAGGACCTTTGGCAGTCCACTTAGTCAGCCTGGGCACCAGAGCAATTTTGAGGAAAACATATTAGTGGCTGTTGCACCACCCGTGAGCAACTTCTTAGTCAAATGCTCGGAGCAGCTTCGGCTGTGATGTGGAGTGATGTGCGGGATCTATATTAAATAGGACACCAGGACAGAGTTGCTGAAGCACTTACAGCTGGTCGTGACTTGCATTGCCCTCTATTGATGGCTGGTCTTCAGTATGCAGAACTGTCCAGGTCCCAAGTCAGTCTAGACAGGTGCAAACAGCACCTGACTACAAATGAGCACGTGTACGTTGTCGCAACAGCTTCCTTGTCGTTGACCAATCATCAGGCCCTTGGAGAGGACACTGAGCAGTTGGCTACCCGAAGGCTCACCTTACGGTGAGGATCCTCTACACAGCACTGTGCTTGTGCTGGTTCTACTTTCATCGCACAAAGAGTCTGGCTATTCAAATTGTATTGTCCTGAGTTGACCAGGGGAAGCAAGCTCATGTGGAAGTTTGAGGATGCGACCAAGAGGTGGGGAGAAAGTATTGGTTAGAAAGAGTAGTGAGATAGTGCAAAGCGCTGGCTGTAGCTCCAGAGACAGCTGGCCAGCCAAGCGCGTCGTGCTCAGGGCCAGACCATTGGGGCGTGCATGAGCCACGCCCCACTTTGAAGGAGCATGCCTTCGGCTGTTGCATAAAGCTTGCCTTGTGAGAGTTTCCCAAGCCTGAAGATACAAAGAATGGAGTGGAGGGATACCCTTGCCCTGTCTTGCGACAGAGGCATATCACCGTCTAAGGGAGAACCCTAGAACATTTCTAGCACACTAAGATCACGGCTAATAGCAATAGAATGCGCACCAGAATCCAGCACAACTCTAGCTCGTGGTGACGGGCTGGACAACCCTCTGGAGGCTCAGTCAAATCTAATCATGTACAAGAAGTGCAGGAGTTGGGGTAGCAAGAGCTTAGCTAGCCCTCTCAGACTGATGTCCAGTGCCTAAACTTGCAGATGCCTCGTCGCTTGTCTCCAAAGGAGGCTCGCACAGACTTCACCAGCAGTGTCACGGCCGCATCAGATGAGTCATCAAGACTCCCCTCCTGATAAGTGGAAAGAGCTTCAGTGCATGACTTGCACAAAGACTGGTAAATCCCTCATCTTGACAAACACGTTGAGCAACGCAAGGACAGGTATGTGTAAATCTAGTGAGAAACCTGCTCTCTTCTCAGAAGAGATCACATATGTGTTGGTGGTTACGAACTGGAAATGAACTCATTATTTTCACTTATTTTCAAGGGCAAGGCAATTACCAGGTCGGTCAGTCTGTCCTCCAGTCCACCAGCTTTTACATCAGAGTTCATGAACAACCTTTGATATGCTCGACGAATACTCTTCACCTGGAGAAGGGATGAAGTGAGATGAGAAGCCATACTCAAATGACATGGATACAGAGCCATAACACTGCTTAAACTACCGCTAAGTGAACAAACACATATTAGCTGCGGTCAAGCATTCTTAGGCGCACCTCCTCATCTGAAAATCCACATCGCCGCATTCCTTCCAAATTCAGCCCCCTCAATTCAGCTCGGTCCCCAGCAACCATCATGTAGACTGGTACATCACGGTCGACCTGCAAAGTGAGGCAGATCTGAGATAACAATGGCCGACAATTTATCGCACTAGATAGCATGCCAAAGTCTGGCACTCTCTGATGACAATCAGCAGGAAGAACAACACACCATAGAACCACCGGCGAGGAAGGAATATGATCCGATTTGACAGAATTGGTGGACTGCCACTGCTCCTCCAGTATGGACGAAGTCCTGCATACAATGCACCAAGTGCACCACATCTGGACCTGCTTGCAATACTTGCTTGCTGCTGCTCATACCTATTGGCAGTTACCAGATCATTTGTATTACAGTCACCATGACATGGCCATGGAAGTCATTGACGTGGCACCAACCTCCAAGACCACGTGACCAGCCAACAGAGTTCCATTGGCTAGTATGTTACGATTGCCCAAGATGCAGTCATGAGCAACATGGCAGGCACCCATGATCAGGTTGTTGTCGCCAATGACCTGTTGGATACATGGCAATGGTGCTTCGTCATACAACAGGCACATTATGCCAACCCTCGTGTGTTGCTCATGATGAGTCTTTCATGACACTGCAATCCTTGTTTCAAGGGCAGCAAACATACTAGTGCTATCATGTGTTCCAGTTGTACTGCATCTCAGTTCTGGTTGTATTGCATCTCACAAGAGCAGTGGCTGATGGATGAGCAGAGCCTGAATGTGGAGCACATGCGCAGGTTACTCACCGTGCAGGCATCTACTTTTGAGGATCTGTGGATGCTGACATGTTCTCTGATGTCATTGTTATGCCCAATAGTGAGATAACATTCACTCCCGTCCTGCAGCTCATTCAGCAGACGACAGCTTTGGTTGTCTACTGCCAAGGGATTGAATGAGGTCAAGCTGCACAACTAATGTGAACATGAAGCAGAGCACTACAGGAGATAAAGAGATGTGAGTCGGTGGAAGCACTCAAGGATGTCAGACCTGCTTACAGAGTATTAACGAACAAAGAGGCCTGCAAGTACCTAGCATTTGCTAGCACCATGTCTGATAAACGTGAATTTGCCTTTGAGGTATTTTCACACTGACCTTGTATTTTAGATCCTGACACCTCCCTCCAACAACAGCATGGTAGCCAATCTTGTTGTTGTCACCAATCACAGTGCGACCAGGGATGTCTGCTCCAACAATTGCCCCACTGACCCAGATACAGGTATGGCATTGACCATATGGAGGCACTACAATCAGTCTGAGTCTGTCATTGCATCCCTCCTTGTTGAGAAAAGTAGTTTTGAGAGCCAGAAATACAACAGTGTACAGAAGATGCATAGTTCTTTTAGCAAATTATGATGGATGCAACGTAAGTGCCAATCATACCTGAGAATCTCGCACCCCTCACCAATCTCTGTATCCCCTGCAAGATGGCATCCAGGATGCAGTCTTGAGCCTGCGCCAACCTTCACTCCAGGCCCAATTGTGCAGAGTGGGCCAACCTCCACGCCCTGCAGAAGTGCCAATGCAGATTGCAAAACAAGGACCGCTTGCTTACTCAGAAATGCCAAGGTAACCTGTTGCCGGCAGTAGGAATGAGGAGCTCTTCAGCTTAATGCAGGGCATGTTGTTGGCCACTCTTGTGGGCCAACAGTCTTGTTTTGCGAGTGCGGTGCAATCACTGGTAAACTCATGCAAATCACATTACTGGTTACCTCTCCCAGAACAGCATCTGGATGCACTACAGATGATGCATGGATGGTGGTGCTCTGGCCCAACAGAGTGATGTTGCCACTTGCTCCTCTGTCTGTAGCGCACCTTATTGACCGTTCATGAGCACTAGCATCTGCATTGCCACCGAAGCCAACATGAGCGACTTCCTCGTGTGGGCTAGCCCAGTGCTGACCTGTTGGCAACCTCCTTGGCATTGTTCACCTTTTTTCTTCGTCAAACTTGCATTCAGTCAGTAGGGCGACAACTATATGCGCTGGTAATGAGCTGACTGCGCAACAATGCATGTCAAAGCTCCAACTTTAGTGACATTGTGTAGAGCAAGCCTGGTTTTCCGGTTGAGACCTGAAGGTGCAGCTGAAGCACGAGGCTCCGGAGACCACTCCTTGTTGCTCAGGCCGGTGGTTCCATCGGTCGCTACCTGGAATCCTTTGAGCTTGCCGCCATGCTGAGAAGCCACCGCCAAAGCCACCACATTGAAGGTGAGTACCTCGAGTTCCAACAACACGGCTGGAAAGTTGGCAAGCTGGCAGACTCAGTAATGACAAACTGGCCTAAGGTCTCAAGTAGCTGCAAGTGGCATTGACAGGCCTGCATATAATTGGCGCCTCATCAACGGTAAAACTTCAAATGGAAAAGCAGTGGACATGCTGGTAGACATCATGCATGACAGATCCACAAAGCCCGACCTCGCTGAGCCTCCCTCCCAAGAATGTTGTCGCGCCAGCTCCCACGTGGCCACTAGTGCTCGTCTCGGCGCTATCCGCTTCGTCAGCGCTCGCACAGCTGTGAGCTGAATACACGACGCATTCCCCACCGCCTCGGCTGCCCGCTCGCCGGTCATGGCAGAGCGCTGTGCCCCAGGCCGCCACGGCGAAGGGACGCCACCTCCGGTCAGCAGCCGTCGCGTCGAGCTCCGAAGACGAGCGCTGGGCACGAGAGCACGACGGCGCGCGGGCGCCGGCGCCGCCGCGGGTGAGCCTCGTCTGCGGCAGGGCGGCCGACGCGGCGCCGCAGCGTGGGGCTGCTGCTGCAGCGGCGTCTTTTTTTTTTTTTTTTNGGGGGGGGGGGGGGGGGGGGGGGGGGAGAGGGGATTGCCCCTGAGCTTCAGTTCCAGTAGAAATGAATTAAATTGCGCCGCCAGAAAGGGCCTTCCCGGTAAGGCTTACCATCTGGCCCCCCTGCCGCGGATCACGGATGGCGGCTCTCGACGGGGGTCCCCCATCCCGCGGCGTGACGGCGAAGAATTGGATTGTCGTGCAATCGTCCGCCGTCGTCGGCAATGGGGAAAGGGCGAGACGTAACGGAACGTTGAGCGCCACGAGCAACCCTTTGGGAGTAACGGATTGGCCTCCTGGCCAACGAAGCTGAGGAGCGCTATACCCCTCGAGGCCAGCACCGCGCCCCAGTCCCGGCCGCCCTGCCGCGGTCCCCGGCGGCCATGGCGGCGACGGTGGCGGCGGCGGCGGCGGCGACGGCCCCGGGCTGCGTCTGCCTGGCGAGCCACCCGGCCTCCAGCAGGGCGCAGGCGCGCCCCGCGCAGGTGCCGGGCCGGCTGCGACGCTGATCAGCGCGCGGCCCCGTGGTCGCCTGCCGACTCAGGCGGTCTCCGTGCTTCGCTCCGGCGCTGGCGGCGGGCGCCGCGGCGGCGGCGTCGCCGCCTTTGGCTGCGACGGCGGCTTAGATAGGCGGCACGGCGCTCGGGCGCGGCCGTGGAGCTCCTGACAGCCAGTGCTCTCTGCGGCGTGCAGGACCTCTTCTTGGCACGGCCCGCGGCTGCGGCCGCAGCGGCGCCCCGGCCCGTCCGCTGCGAAGCTAGCTGCAGGTCAGAGAGCTCTGGCTGCGGCGTGCGCCGCCGCGCCTGGCCAGCAGGGGCTCGTCTGCGCTATCGTCAATGCAATACGAGTATGACAAGCAATCTGAAGAGCACAGAGATTCTTTTACAGGGCGGACGGCGAGTCTCCTATCATCTGTTGTGCAGCAGGTTTATAGTGTGACCAAGTTATGACAGTCAGCTCCTGCTCCGCGCCGGCATTGCACCAGCGACGCAAAGGACTGGTGGGGCAGCATCGGGAGAGGGGCGCTGGGCTCAGCGGCGGCTGCTGCCGTCTTGTTCGCTGACCTGGGAGCCTCAGCGAGCGCCGGTGAGCTCAATCAGCTCCAGTATACACTCCTATCGAATCTTGCACATCTCGGAGCACCATAGGAGCTGTCAGCCTCTTACAATTAGAGGAGAGGTTTACAATATTTGCTGTTGCAGTGGAAGGGTATGAGACCTACTACGGCACTGCTGCTAGCGCCTCCAGCTACGGAGGATACGGTGGCAATGCCAGCAAGAGGTACTCTCTCCCATTAGTTACTATCGTATTGAGGAGCAGAGCGCAGTTGCGCACTTGTATATTTGCTCTAAGTCATCTGTGTATCTTCTTATGTCTTTGTGTACACTTGCTGCGATGTTTGGCTCAACTTTGCAGGGACTCTGCGGAGTATGTATACGATGTCCCCGCTGGATGGAAGGAGCGCAACATCTCCAAGGTGGAGAAGGGGACCAACGGGACTGACTCGGAGTTCTACAACCCCTCCAAGAAGAGGGAGAAGACATACCTCACATACTTGGCAGGTTTGTCAATGGCTCCTCATCAGCTGTGGGCAGCATGACGTCATGCAAGCCCGGCAAGCAGCACAATGGCTGCATGTCCGCCCAGTTGCCAATTGTGTTGCTGATCTTACTCCCGCAGGCTTCAGAAAGCTCCCGCCTCAGGAGAATGTGCTGAATAATCTGGCCCTCTCTGATGTCAACCTGCAAGTAAGCTCCTCGGTGACGCACAGAGTGTGTAGCAAAAGCAACGGAGGTCCACACCTTGATAACATGTGGATGTTGTAATCAAGCACACCCGCCTCACGACCTGGCTGTTGATCAACATTGTACTATGTCTGTCGCATGCCTGGCTGAGAGGCTTGAGACAAATTGTGGCTGGCAGGATCAGATTGGCGAGGCGGAGAACATCAACTCGATGCAGCGCACAGCAGACAACGGGCAGGTGTACTACGACTTTGAGATTGACAGTCCTGTGGCACACAATCTCATTGCCGTGACATGTACCAATAACAAGCTCTATGCACACTTCGTCATGGCGCCCAACGTTGAGTGGGGCAAGGACAAGGCTACGCTCCAGCACATCCATGAGTCATTCCAGACAACTGGCAACGCCTCATGATTGGGCATGAGTCTGCGCTTTCAACGCTTGGTACACATGCAGGATGAAGTACTTGCAGCTTGTGGTGGCATTGATAGCGCCCAAGCATTCGCCTCGTCCCCAATGGGCACTGGTCCTTCTGGAAAGTTTTCTGCTGCTGCAGGTGCTGCAGAGTGTTCCAGAACAGAATGGTTTTACTTGACAAGAACGAACTATGGTGGCCTTGAGGTGGATCTATATACTACTCCAGGAGGAGCGATGCAATCTTTGTTGTAAATGTGTGCAGCCTAGATGGACACGGCACTGCATGCCATTCAAGCGTTGCTCCTTGTCCCGCTAGTTGCACTGCTGCTCTTGACAGCTCTTAATCACAAGAGCCACTTTCCGTCAGATACAGTTATGCAGCCACTATACGAAGGCAGCAGCCAAGGTACACATTGAATGCTTGGGACTTGCATGCACCCCAAGTCACTCGTCTGAGTGCAGACAAGATACCAACAGAGTCTTGAGACATTGGGCGACCACAGTGGCAGCTCTTTGTCAGTTTGTCCTGTTGGTGACAACGCCAAGCTGACCGGGTCTGGCATCTTCACTAGGAGTGCCAGCCTTGCCGAAGGTCTAGCTGCACTGATTTTGGCGAAAGAGCGCTGCAGGCTACTTCAAATGGGCCATTGCTGGAGGTATGTCAAGCTGGCGAGGGTGAGCTGCAGACCATCACTGGCGTCACTGCAGCGGCAAGCTCCCCTGCCGGTAGACTGTGGTCGCCACAATGGGCGTGCCGCTGATCGAGGGCGAGTTGGGGTTGGACTGTAGCCGGCGCTGATGATTTCGCCGGATGACCTCAAACGTCTGGTACGCCGGCTTTGCGAGGCCCACGACCTCGTCGGTGATGACGCAGCGGTCGATGCGGGACTTGGGCGACCCGACGTTTGCCAGCCAGTTCTTCCTGAGCGCCACAGCAAGCCCCACCCGCAAGGCGTCTGAGCAATCGCTCAGCGGCGCCGCCTGCGTCGCGTCCATCACGAGCCATTGCCATCGACTGCGAGTTCTTTGAGGTGCCAAAGCTGCCTGCCGCTCGATGCCTGGTCGTGACGGCGGCGACCACACCGAGACGAGGGCTCTCTGCGCAGCGGCGACATACATCTCCTCGAGGGCGCGAGCGCCGCCCTGGACCTCGCCGCGCACGGTGCCGTGGCCCGTGTTCTCGCAGAAGCCCACGAGGCCCATGGTGCGCGCCTTCTCCACCGCCGCCTTGCGGAAGAGCACATTCTGCACCTGCCGCCGCCGCCGCCGCCGCCGCGCCGCCAACGCACGCCTCGTTGCAAGGTGGTCAGCGGCTCGCCTTGCAGGCACCGCGACGCCGGGGCAGACAGCCATGGCACCAGGCGGGCCGCCGCCGGGTCGGGTGGTGAGCCGAGGTGGCGGACGCGCACCTTGCCGTGCACCTCGAAGCTGAAGCTCGCGAGCATTGCTGCCGGCGGCGCGCGCCCGGGCCCGCCGCCGCGGCAGGGCCC
>WELB01000002.1:2186239-2203168 GCA_009602725.1 Spirogloea muscicola | reverse complement strand
TGGGGGCGCGGGGGAGGCGGCGGCGACGCGACAGAGAGCTCGAGGTGCCGCGCCGCACGCGGGTGCGCCCCCGCCAGGGCGGAGCTCTGCGGGGGCCCTCGGCTGAGCCGCCGCCACCGTGCCGCGGTGCTGCCTGCTGCAGCGGCGGCTCGGGGGACACGGCGACCGGCGACCCCGGCGGCTTCACCTTCGACACCGCGCTCACCTCCCTGCATTCCTACCTCGGCGGTGCGCCCGCCGCCGCGACCGCCGCCGCCGCCGCTGCCGCCCCATGGCCGCCGCCTCAGCGCTGGCCTTGCCCGGCCACCTTGATACCGCAAGGAAGTCTTCCTGTGTTGGCAAACGCTGGCGCTGCCATGCATGGCGACGAGGACGGATAACGGCCGTGCGGGAGCCCGCCGCCGCCGTCAGCGCTGCCGACGTGATGGCAATGCCTTGGCGCTCCGAGGGCCTGCCTGCGCCATGCAGGAGCCGGTGGACGCCGGCGCTGACAGCCTGCCGTTGTGCTTTGCTGGGCGCAGAGGTGGAGGACGTGCGCGGCGGCCGCACGGTGCTGGAGGGCGGCGCCACGCTCCGGCTCCCCATGTTCTACCTGGAGGGTGCGCCGCCCTCCGCCCTCCAATAGATTAGCGTTCAATTAGTGTTTTCAGCTCAATGGAACCTCTCTCCACACAGTAGCAATCTGACTAATAATTTCCTATTAGATAATCATTGTGGCTGCAGTGAAGTAAGCACGAGTGCGTGCTGACCTCAATGTGGCATTCTCTTTCCTCTGCCAGGCCTCGTTCTGTTCCCCGAGCAGACGCTGCCGCTGCGCGTCATCCAGCCGCGATTCAAGGCCGCCGTCGTGCGCGCCATGGAGCGCAGCGAGGGCCAGCGCATCCTTGGCGTCGTATGCTCCTGGGTCCCCCTCCTCGCGGCTCGTGGCCAGCCCACTAGCCATCTCGGCAGTGCTGCGATGATCGCATGTCAGGATTTCCAGTCTGTGTTGAGGCGCAGTTCACATAAAAATATGCAAGCAATGCCTTGACCCGCTATTGGCGCAGGTCCACATGAGCTCGAGCACGCGGCTGCGCCGCGGCATTCGTGTCTCGTCAGTCGGCACGACGGCGGAGGTGTGCTTCATGGCCTCGTTCTCGGAGCCCATCAAAGGCGTGTGCATGTGGCCCCAGCAACCGCTGCTGAGCCCCCGTCATGACCAGCTGGGGTCAAGATCATGATGCCAAGCGGCGCCGCCTGTCCTGCGGCGGTGGCAGATCCGGCAGCTGCTTCAGCTCGAGGACGGCTCGCTGAACGTCCTGACGCGAGGAGCACAGCGCTTCTATCTCTGCCAGGCCTGGACTGAGGCTGACGGCTCGGTGTGCAAGGCCCCCAAACCTCGGCGTACACGTGTGGCTATTGACTTGTTCTTAGCCTCTCTACTTCTATTGCACATATCTTATCGACATGATTGAGTACATACGTAATGATGAATTGCTTGTACTTGTATCTGTCATTGCAAATTATGAAAATCTCAACCAAGAGATATCCTGGTGATGATCAGCACGATGGCATAAGCTTATAGCTGGGCTTGATCTACGTTGACCAGCCAAGGCCAAAGATGCGAGCCACTCGCTGACTGCTGATGGTACATGATCGTGGGGGTTGGCGACAGCCATGGGCGCAGGTCCAGGTCATGGTGGAGGATCAGCCGACACCAATTCCGCGGGACGCATTTGCGCCTTTGGCGTGCGTACCCAGCCCAGCAAGCGGGACGTATGCTGCGAAGCTTGCAGCGGCAGCTGCTGGCAGGGAAAGCTGGGGCGCGTCCGCACCTGTGGCAGCGCACGGGAAATCATCAGCTCGCGGGAGGAGGAGCGGCGCCAGCGCCGCTGCCGCTGCGTCTCGGCGGCTCTGGGACGATGAGGATGACCTGGAGGAGCAGGAAGACAGGGAGCAGGCACGGCGGCGGCGCATCCGGCGGATGCACGACGAGCTGCTGCTGCGGCTGATGCACGAGGAGGACGGGGGCGGCGCCAGCGACGATGACGGCGGCATCGCCACCGTGGAGAGCAGCAGTGGGAGCGGCGAGGAGTCGCAGGAGGAGGAGCCAGGAGGCGTTGGCGGTGACAGCCGCGGCGCCAACTGGTGGTGGTGGAGCCGCCGAGGCGGCTTGCAGGGCGCGGTGACACGCCAGCACAGTAGCACAGGGGGCACGGGCTACGCAGAGGTGGCCAGCGATGACGCCCGTAGCAACGGCGCAGCTGGGAGCCTGGATGGCCGGCGGGCCAGCGGGCAGCGGAAGCGCGGCAAGGCCCCAGCAGTGGAGCCTGAGGGCAGCAGCGGCCGGGGCAGCACCGGCACCAGCGCCGCGGTTGCCAGTCCGGGCGGCGCGTGGCGCGAGGATGGGCGGCGGTGGCGGGTGCGTGCACCGCTCGCAGCGTGGCCTCACTGGGTGTACCGCATGTACGACGCGTACGACCTCGCTCGCCGTGTTGCAGGTGCAGCGCGACTCGTGCCTGCCAATCGCGAACTTCCTCTAATAGATCATCTCATTGATGAACCCCAAAATCGTAAACTCTGGTCAACTCTCTCGCATTGTTGTACCACGCTTTCAGCGCCCTTGTAATGGCTGACAGTTGCTGTGGCTTTGTTGTTGCTGCACGCCTAACCCCGCACTACTGCGGCTGGGCGGCCAGACCTCTATCACCAGCTGACTCAAGGGTCACCACCACTGGAGGCATCGCTGCTTGGTAAACCCCAGAGCCTGTCATTCCATGTCGCATCGAACCTGCCGCTCTCCGACTCAGCACGCCAGGTCCTGCTGGAGATGGAGGGCACCGTGTACCGCCTCCAGAAGGAGGTGCGCATCCTGGAGAACATGGAGCGCCTCCGCTGCAAGGCCTGCAAGGTGCACCTGCAGACTCATGCCTGAAGCCTTTAATGACTCTCACTTGTTGCCACTAGTCTTTTAGAGGTCAGTAAATCCTTTAACAGAGATTTTCAAGCCTGACCCCAAATGACCGGCTGTCAGCATCCCACCAGACTATTTTAAGGTGACTACTTTCGAGTGGGAATTGCTGAGTAGCGTCCATGCAAGCTATACATGAAAGTGAAAGTCAGTCTATAAGCTTGTGGAAGAGTATCTCAAGATCTCCCGCTGTTCAGCAGTTGGTGATTGCTCGCCGCGGTGATGTACTGGCCATGTCATCGGAGGGCCTAGTGAGTGCGTTTGTGAACGCGCACGGGTACGTGCATGAGACGGTGACGCTGCGGCGCGCACGGGGGCTTGTGCTGGAGGGTCCTGCTGAGGTTGAGAACAGCTGGTTCCCGGGGTGCGTGCCTACTGCCAAAGTCGTTGGCCAAGGTTGCCAAATATCGTTAAGGACTTCGCTTGGCTCAAGCACCATCTCAATCAGCGCCGCCAGATGCCACGGATTCTGTGGTCATACACTGGGGCTCCCAGTTGCTTAGATCTACATGCTCTCATGCCCAGTATCTCACGGCCGCATCGTCCTGCCGTGCCTGCTACCTCGTGCTTCCCAGGTACTCGTGGACAATCGCACACTGTGGCGCTTGTGGGACGCACGTTGGCTGGCGCTTCACTGCCGTGCGCCGCGGAATGACGCCCGAGGCCTTCTGGGGCGTTCGCACGTGTCAGTTGGCGTCACTACGTGAGCATGCTGAGGTGCTCAACTGACTTGGCGGCTGGTGAAGCGATGGAAGCTTCTGGCAGGTGGCTCGCAAGGAGGCCAAGAAGCTCATTGCTGACACAAGTTGTTGCACAGGAGGAGTTTGGACGACCAGCTGCAGTGAGCTTGGCACCACACAGGAAACGCAGTAGCAAAGAACAATCCCTTGTTATTACAGTGCTTGGTGTCGCGACGTGCGCTGGCCCGCTGCCTTGAGCATCGCCACAGGACGTACTAAATTCTGAGTGCTGCTGTCAGGGGTGTACACAAATGTACAAATGATTTAGGATGGAATAAGACCTGTTGGCCGCGCGCGATAATGCGCAGTAAATTTGTCTCCATAAATGGATTGGGTATGTACATGTGCCTTGCTACAAGCCTTGTACTATGTCTGACAAGCAGCCATGATAAGTTGACGAAGGCTAAACAGAAGGACATTGTCTCTCATGTCAAGCCACCCCATGCGAAGGCAATGGAACGTCAAAGGTAAATAACCTGAAGCTAGCAAGCCTGGCACAGTCGTTTTTGCAAATGATTTGCCAGCTCACTTGAGATTGGGACCCGCATGCACGGGCGCAGCGTCAGGACCGAGGCATGGCTGCAAGGCGCGTGTACATCTCCGCCATGGAGCGGTAACCCCGGTGGTCGCCCGCCCGCAGCAGGTTCCCTGTGGGCGAGGGCCAAGGCGGAATGAGTCAGCTCGAAGTAATTGCTGCTACAGATCGGCAAGCGTTTCAGTAAGAAGGATACATGACTGATTGTGCAACTACTACTTGAAGGTCCAAATAATATGATGGTATACAGGAAGCCGATAAGTAAATAAAGCCAACACCCTTTACATATCTCTTCTTGGAGCCGGGTGGCTGAGGGAGTGCACACTACCGCAGTCACAGTTGAGGGGGCTGTCGGGCTCTGGGTGTGAGAGCAGCGCGATCACGGCGCGGCACACTGACTGCAGCGTCCACGCGGGGCTCCACGCCGTCTTCAGGATGTCCAAGCAGATCTCGCCGGTCTGCACGACATGGGCGGCGGCCGCGCATCCTGAGCGGAGCTGGACGAGCGCGCTCTCGTGATGGGCGGTCGCAAGCAGCCCACCAGCGCCGGCGGCGGCGGCGGCGGTGGCGGCGGACCTTGAAGTGGACGTTGGGATGAAAGACCTTGGTGACGAAGCGGGCCTGCGGGGGCACCAGCGGGTACTGCTCCGGCACCGCCAGGGAAAGCTGGAAGACGCCGCCGGCATACGGCGTGTCGCCAGGGCCCTGCAGCGGCGGCGGCGGAGCGGCTGTGAGGCCGCTTTCGCACCGCCGAGGGCTGCAGCGTCGTCTGGGACGGCGGCGGCGGCGGCGGCGGCGGCGGCGGCGGCGGCGGCGGCGGCGGTGAGGCACCTTGATGTACGCGGTCCAGCGGAAGATGTTGGTCTCGTCGCACACGAGGCGGACGTCGGAGTCGGGCGTCGACTCGCGCTGCACCTCCTTGTACTCCTTGAACAGCCGCGACTTGGAGGCCTGCGCCGCCGCCGCCGCCGCCGCCGCCGCCGCATCAGCTCGGTTTCACAGGGGCAGCAGGGCCGACCGCCATGGCAGCGCGCGCGCGGCAGTGCGGCAGCAGCTGGGGCTCACCATCCGCAGCCGCCACCAGCGGCGGAACGCAGGGGCTGCCGCCGCTGCCCGCAGCTGATACTGCCAAAGCCCGCGGCCGCCTGGCACGCGGCGGCGGCGGCGGCGGCGGCGGCGGCGGCGGCGGCTCGAGGAGATCCAAAAACCTAACCCTATCCTTCTGAGCCTTAGGTGACACTCTTAACCCTCACTGTGGCAGCCAGCGAGTCCCGCGGGGCCGCCGCGATCTGCGGCGGCCATCGCGGCGGCGGCGGCGGCGGCGGCGGCGGCCAAGGCTGCTTCATGGCCGCCGGGCAGCCNAAAAAAAAAAAAAAAAAAAAAAAAAAAAAAAAAAAAAAAAAAAAAAAGGCGGCCCGGGCCGCCAGCGCCGCCGCCGGCGGTCGATGCCAGCGGTCGCGCCGCTGCCGGCGCGGCCCGCCCACGGCGGCATGCGCGTCTTCGCCGTCTCGGACTTGCACACAGACTACGCCGAGAACCTGGCGTGGGTGGAGGCGCTCTCGCCGTCGGCGTACCGCGGCGACGCCATCATCGTCGCCGGCGACGTCACCGACGGCCTCGAGGTGACAACCATGGCGGCGAGCCAGACGCTCAGAACCCCGGAACAGTCTGAACCCCCGACTCCAAGTGCTAAAACCCCACGCCCTAACATTTGTCACTTTAGAGATCCAGGTTCAATCCAATGTAACGCCGAATTTTTGAAAGCTGGTCTCCACGCCGCAGCAGCAGCAGTGCACTGTGCCAGTGAGCGCTTTGTGGTCGTCAGCCACGTTCCTGCGCTGGCACTCTGACGCCTTGGTCGTTAGTTGATCAACATGGGAAATGGCGGCACAGATGCATTGTAACGGCGGCCTCGTTCTGTTGGCAAGCGGGCGTTGCAGAGGCTGGAGGCGACATTGGCACTGCTGACGGCGCGCTTTGCCCACGTCTTCTTCACGCCCGGCAATCACGACTTGTGGTGCCGGCACGAGGGCGAGCCGCGGGACTCGTTGGCGAAGCTGGCCGCCGTCCTGGACCTCTGTGCCAAGCTGCGCGTGGACACCGCCCCGCGCCGCATTGCCGACGTTTGGATCGTGCCCATCTTCAGCTGGCACCACCAAGTACGCAAGCGCACCGCGGCAGTGCTCTCTGGGCGCCAAGAGCGGCAGAACTGAGACATGTAGCGCTGTGACCGGCGTGGCAAATGCTTTACTTTTGGCTGCATGGGTTGCTCTGGCTGCCGCTGCAGAGCTTCGACAAGGAGCC
This sequence comes from Spirogloea muscicola, assembly GCA_009602725.1. NCBI lineage: Eukaryota > Viridiplantae > Streptophyta > Zygnematophyceae > Spirogloeales > Spirogloeaceae > Spirogloea > Spirogloea muscicola. The sequence goes on along the minus strand of WELB01000002.1, from coordinate 2,196,639 downwards.
TGACATTGAGGACTTCGTCATCCCCCCCTTGGAGAAGGTGCGTTGCCATGTCTGGCGATATTCACGGGCTGTGGACACGGGGCGGCAACACAGGCCGGCACCATGGCATCAGCGTCAGGAGCGTCTGTAAGGACGCATATTTAGCATCATAACAATGATATATCAGGCTTGAGGTTCCTGCCGTGTGTGCTCCTCGGTGGCCAGGTCTCGATGGACTACAAGGTCTGCCGGTGGCCCGAGCCGCTGAGCAACGCCAACGACTCCCTCGCGCGCCACTTCGACCGGATGAATGACGCTCCCTTTGCAAATGCCACGAGCATCGCTTTGGACAGCTGCCAAATTATCTCTTTCTCTCACTTCCTCCCAAGGCATGCTCCAGACAAGCTTCTGCAGGCAACAGCTGCAACCCGTAATGAGGTTACAGGAATGCTTCAGGTCCATCAGACCGGATAACCAGTATTTGTGACATCCGTGATGGTGCTCTGGTTTCACCATTGATGTCCATGTCACCGGCTGCTTGGTCCAGGCTGGAGCTGTGCCCGGAGAAGCGCATGCTCTTCTACCCGAACCTACCCAAGGTTGTTGGCTCGGACTGGCTCGAGCAGCGTGTGCGCGGCCTCCACGGCGCCGCTGGGTCGCCGACGGCTATCCACATATTTGGTCACACGCATTTTTGCTGGGATGCCATGCTGGAGGGAGTCAGGTGCCACTCCCACAACAGATTTGTTGTCCTCCTAGAAGCAGCACCGTAGTCAAGACAGAAATAAACGTTAGTCCACAACTTTGTACTTATGTGCTTTGAGGCCTTGAGAAGTCAATGTACCCCTTATCACCATTCCACAATTCGTAGACCAATATTTCAGAAACTCTACACTCCTAGGACTTCTAGATGCTCGGTTGTCTACAAGACGAAGTTTTGTTCTACCAATCTTTTGAAGGTACATACAAGCTCCGTTGGCATACCCCAAGGAGCGGCAGAGGCGTGTGAACGGCGGCGTGGAGTGGTTACCGCTGTGCGTGTACGATAGTGCCTCTGACAGCGCAGTCTTTGGTGGCCCGCTTGACTGCCGTTGGTCGCGCTACTATGCCGAGAATGCACGTACCCCTCACCTTACCGAGCTGGCACCTTGGGTAGCCAATCTCTACAGGGCTGCCCCAACGGCTGGCCATGGTGTTGCTGCGGTCTAACGGTGCTGGCGGCATGGCCGCCTGTTTAGCCACCGGCAGCGGCTGCTGCCGGGCAAAGTGTCTGACTTATGTATCTTGTACTCAAACTTGCAGTATTCAAGAATTAGGAGATACGGTTGTCCCCACTAAAAGCATGCAGAGGCTCATCTATGAGCACCATGTCTTCATTGTGGGCCCTCTTATATTGGTGGACTACTTTCGGCACTGCTCTGCTGGATATGGCTTTGGTTGAATTGCAGCATCAAAGGTCCTGGTGAGCAGCCCACATGAACGGGCTTCAAAGCAAGCATGCACTGAAAGCAAGCCTGCGCTCATGCGTCATAAGTTGACCTCACTGCAGGACCAAGTTCTTGCTTGCATTGCATATGTGGCCGGAGGTGCGCATGCCCCACGGCCTCAGAATATGCGACCTTGTCTGACTTGCCATGAACTTCTTCACGACTGTCACTGTGGTGCCGCCAAGACACGTCCGTGCCTCCTGACAAGGATAAACGGTAGCAGACTAGTCTACCATGCAGAAGAAGAGCCTGCATTTGCCTTGCTAAGCGTTGTGTAGGGCACCCCACAAAAAGCATGCTGGTCGTGGCACAGGTCAAGCTGGTATCGCAAGAGCCTTGCTGACGGCCGTTTGCGAAACAAGCAAGGTGTCCGTGGCTCCTGCCCATCCTGCAAGCTTATTATTCTTGCTGAGGCTGCACGTGATGTGCCCATGAGGTGCTAGGCTGGCCAGCAGGTTCGCAGGTCGTCCAGTGCGCAGCCCGAGCAGGTCATCCTGTTGAGTGTGCCAAACGCCGTGAGGGCCTCATGTCAGAGAAGGCCAGTTGCCCACATCCACATGCAGCCCAAGCCAATGACATTGCGATGCCTCCGCATGTGAGCAGCTCAGCAGGACCTTCTTGACATACAGTCAGGCTCGTTGAGCGACCATTGCAAGCTCCGAGCTTGTTGGAGACATGCACGAGAGCAGCACTTCGTCTCACAGCCCGCCAATATTGGGTGTACCTGTCATTGCAGGCTTCGCCTGGCATGCACGTCTCAGTCGTGAATGCTCGTGATGGACACTTGCTGGCCTTGCAACGCCGAGTAGGGCCGCAGGAGGCACCACGTTGTCAGGCCCTACGACCACCTATACTGCCTTAAGAGTGCAATGGCGGAGCGCAGCTCACGAGGCCAATCGAGCATCATCCGCGGCTACCGAACCGGGCTGGCCAGGATGGCAGCCATGCCGAAAAGCGTAGAGCTCTTGCCACTCGGGCCCAAGCCCAGCCTCCACAGCAGCCTTGGCCTGCCACCGCCGCGAGGCATCGCCGCCGCTGGGCCCGTAGTGGCGCAGGGCCCAGTCGTCAAGGCTGCCTTTGTCAAGCGGCCAGCGCTCAATGAGCACCCGAGCAGCGTCGGAGAGGCCGCTTGCAGCCCAGTCGTCGTCAGCGAGCAGCGCCGCCGCCAGTGGCCAGGCACCGGGGCCGAGCAGGCCGCCATCGTCCTCGGTTACGACGGAGCTTTCAGCGGCGTTGGTGGCGGCGGCAGCAGTGCCGTTAGTAGCAGAATAGAGAACCCGTGCCGCCAGTTGTTGGCGCACCTGCTGCACGAGCAGGCGGCGCCAGCAGGCCGCATGGTGAAGCGGTGGAGGCGGCTGCCGCTCCAGCGCTTGCGGCGGCACAGGCGGTGCCGTCTCTGCTGCCTCTTTGCCTTGGCATGCCAGCCTTCGCAGCGCGGCCACAGGGCTCCATTGAGTCCCAGCAGCATGCAATCGGCAGCCCAGCACCTGCGGTGCAGCCACGGCCACCTTGGACGCGACATCCTGCGCTCGTCCCCAAGCCGCAGCAGCAGCGTGGACGGCGGCACCACCAATGTGGGCCGCACAGTGGGCTGTGACGGCAGCCATGGCCGTGTGGCGGGGCCACCCCGGTGGTCCTTACTACTTGCGCCTCTGTCCTCTCGTGCTGGCCAGCGGCTGTGTTGGGGGGGAGCAGCACTTCCTGGAGGCTCTTTGGGACATCATCTCGTGCTACCGGAGGCGTCTCCCATGTCGCTCCAGCTGACCTGCTTCTCGGCCTTGCACCGCCGTGCTGGTTGTGAAGCCTCTGGCTTGACGCGGGGATCGCTCCCTCCTCTCAGCTCGACTTGCGCCGCCGTGCCTGGCGAGCCCTTTCCGCCGGCTCCAGCATGATGCAGCGAGGATATTGTCCTCTCCTCAGCTCATCCAACATCCTGTCCTCGATACCGGCGGCGCGGAGTTGGCTCTGCGCTGCGCAATCTGGGGCTCCACGCAGTGAGGTCGCACTCCAACAGGTCCTCCAGAACAATGTCTCCATGCGCATTCGGCTGGCCCTAAGCCCTAAAGTCCTAAAGCCCGCTTCGATGGGTATGGCCCACCGTGACGAGTGTTGGCGGGTACCGGCCAGGCTAGCGGCGCGTAATGGTGGGTAGTGGTAGAAATGACGGTCTCGGGCTACACTGGCCTCTGAGACGGTCTCAGCCTACACTGGCATTGAGACCTGGGATGCCGCAATGGGCCAAGTGGCCTGCCCAATGATGACATTTGCGGAGGGCTGGGGCCGAGCAGGCCCCTCCTCCATGAGCGCCGCATGGCCGTCGGGCGTCGTCGCTCCTGTCGTGACACGCCAAGAAGGCGTGGGCTCATAGGAAGGGCAGCCGCGCAGCTAGAGAGCCTTACCTCCGGGTGACTCCGCCGCCGGTCGTGCCAGACTCGGTGACACCAGGTCAGCCACGAAACATTGTGACCTTGTGCGTCTGAGCTGCAGATATCGAGTATCGCCTTGATCGGCTCTGAGACTGTCGAATACTGCTTTGGCGTCACTTGCTTGTCTATGAGATGCCATCGGTTGATCTTGTGACTGGCATTGCGGAAATTGCTGTCGTGTGCGGGCCACCTTGCCCTCTTCCACTAGATAGCCGGATAGCCCCTGTCATTGATGACTGGATCTTGCGCCACAGTGGGTTCTGACAACTGGTTCTTGCGCCGCTCGGAAATACTGAAAGATCACATGGAAGACGTGCTTCTGCTTGTCTTATAATTCATGGCATTGATGCTGCGGTTTCTTGTTACCATCATCTCCTTTTCCTGGGCCGAGTAGACTGCGGCAGCCTGCATGGTCGTGGCCGCCAGGACAGTAAACAAGAGAGGCCACGCTCTCACGCCAGCTCCCCAAGCCCCCCACCCTGCCGCTGCGCATTCACATTGTTAAGCTGCTTGCAGACGCAGGCCAGTCAATGCCACCATGGCGAGGACGCCAGTCGCATGCCTTCTCTTGTTTACTGTCCTGGCGCCACGACCATGCCGACTGCCGCCCAGAGACCATGCGGACAGCCGCCCACTCTGCCCAGTAGCAGAAGATGACGGTGACAAGAAACCGCAGCACTCAATGCAGAAGTACGGCTTCAATGTGATATTTCTGTAGTTTCGAGCAGCGCAAGAAATAGTTGCCAGAACTCAGTGCGGGCGCAAGATCCAGTCATCGGTGGCAAGGGGTATCCGGCTAAATACTGAAAAGGAGATATCCAGCTATCTACTGGAACGGTGATGTCCAGCTATCTACTGGAACGGGGCAAGGTGGCCCAACTGTCTACTCGAACAGGGTGATCCAGCTATCTACTGGAACAGGGCAAGGTGGCCCGAACACGACAGCAATCTCCGCAATGCCAGTCACAAGATCAACTGGTGGAATTTCATAGACTAGCAGTTGACACCAAGACTGTACTCGAAAGTCTCAGAGCAGATCAAGGTGATGCTTCCGATGAGCCCATGCCTTCTTAGCGTGTCTCGACAGGAGCGAAGACGCCCGATGGCGATGCGGTGGCGGCGGCGGCGCAGGGGCAGTTCAGGCAAGATGGAGAGACTGGCCCGAGTGGACTGCTCGGCCCCAGCCCTCCGCACCCCTTATCATTGGTCAGCAAAGAATTACATTGGGCAGGCCATTTGGCCCATTTCAGCACCACAGGTCTCAAGGCCCGTGTATGCTGAGACCGTCTCAAAGGCCAGTGTAGCCCGAGACCGTTACTTCTACCACCACCCACCAGTGCCCGCGGCTAGCCTGGCTGGTACCCGCCAACACTCGGCAAGGTGGTTCACACCCATCGAAGCGGGCTTTTGGCTTTTCGGCTTCTCTTCGGGCTTCATTTGAGCGGTTTGGGCGGCAGGATAGGGGCTGCCCGCTGTGGTCAGCGCATGGCTGGACGGCAGATATGCATCTTTCCTGACTGGCGTGGAGCCAGAGGTAGCCTGGTCGCAACTCCTTGCACACCAGAGCAGATGTGAGTCCTCCCGTTATGTCCACGTGTACCGCCAGGTCACCATCCTTGTCAGGTCGACACAAATGAACCACCGACAGGATATCTCATGACAGGGGACGAGATCGTTCATTGCCCGTCGATGTGCACGGGGCTTTCGGGTCTCGGTGTCTGGACCTCTTTGCCAGGCTTGCGCGACGCCCTGTGTCCCGCAGGCGGGGTGAGCAGGCCGACTCCAACGCCGCTGGCTCGCTAGTGCACGTGTTTCGCATGCGCCTGTTGAAATCCCTCCAGCGGTCCATGGCCCATTCTTTGCATCTGCATGCTGGCCGTGCTCTAGCTGCAGCCTCTGGCTTTCGTCAAGGGGATTGCTTTCCGGCTGCTAGTCCCTCTGACATGCAGCTCCTAGCTAGAGGTTACTGAGTGAATATCTTTCCTAAGGAGGCGAGGGCTGTGATAACCATTGCCCTCTACCGAGTGAGTCTTTCCCTGTGAAAAGCGAGCCTGAAAAGAGTGGAAAAGATTTGAAGGGTCCAAACAGCGCTGCAACACACAAGTAAGCAAGTACCACAAAGGATGGTCAATTGGTAACCTCTACTTAGCAGCCGCAAGGCGTAAAGTCGGAAAGCGAAGCCCTGTTTGCCAAGCCCGTGGCTCAGGTAATGCAGATATAACACCTCTGAATGAACATCCTCTGTGAGTTGGGGTTATGAAGCTCCCGTTCGCTGAGGCCACTTGCATAGCTGTGTGGTCTCAGCGCTCAGCGGCCCTTTGGACCTTGTCCACTATTTCTGGGCTGACTTTTTACAGCCCTCGCCCCCTTCTGAAGAGCTCACTTTTTCTGTATGGCTCTACCAGCAGCTTGCATAGTCTCAAGATGTAAGCTCTGTCAAAGAAAGGAGAGGGGCGAGGGCTATAAGAAGAGAAACAGCTCTTCCATTTACGGCAATGGGTGTGCGATGCCAGCCCAAAGGCATGTACAAGGTCTGAGAGAGAAGGCGCGCGGTGCGCATGAAATTGAAAGGGAGGCCAATTCTATCCTTATAAATGTACTGTTTTACGAGGTCTGAAGCAGAACAGCTCTTCCAACATGAGGCAGGGGCTGTAGATAGCCAGCCCAGAAAGAAGGAAATAGAGTGTATATTAAGTGATGGAGGGCCTAGGTGGCCAAGTGAAAAGGCAAGCACACTGACGAATGTACATCAGAGAAAGGGCTCGCCCATTGAGGATAGGGGCTGGCAAAGCCAGCCCAATGAAGGAATAACGAAGTACGAGAAGGGGGCCAGGGGAAGCGCTAAGAAAAACAAGCACAAGATACAAAGCAGCTACGTGTTACTCAGTAACCCCTGCTAAAATATCACCTGCTACTAAGCTGACCAGCTCAGTAAGCACGAGTCAGCACATTGAGGTCGCTAACTGATGCCCAAATACTGGACGGCAATCGATCAGCTCTTGTGCCACCAAGTAAGGCTCGACTAGCCCTCTGATGGAAAGCAAAAGCCTGAGCTTGCCGCAGAGAGGCTGACACTCAACAAAAATGACAAGTAGGCTGCGGGCATTCCCATTTGGGCTGGAAGCATGTCCTCACGTCGTGCATATCCCAGACTCGCGATGTGCTCAAGGAGAGTATGGAAGCCCAGAACGAAGTGGACAATTTCCGCTGTATGCATCTGGCTGGCTTTCACAGCCGCTCTTCTAATATCAGCAGCCGCATTCATTTCCAAAGGGCCGAGAGGCGCAACAAGAACGGAAAGCCAGCCCCAAGTCACTCCTTCCTCCCCACCTCATCCAGCAGCCCGCCTCGACGCGAGCCCCGCCGCCTCGCCGTCAAGCTCGCCCCCCATCGCCGCCAGCTGCTCCGAGCTTGCGGGGCTGCAGCAGCCTAACCCCAGCCGCGCGGGGAGCTCTCCATCTCCACAGCAGGTGGAGCTCGACGGCGGCGGCAGCGGTGCCCGCCACGAGCCGTCCCTGCTCCTCGGAGCAGAGGCGCCTGGCGTGCAAACCATGAGGCCCTCCGACGTCGGCGAGGGGCCGAGCCGCCGCTGACGGCTGCGGCAGTGGCGGAGGCGGTGGCGCCTGTGGCGGTTGGCGCGCCAGTTGGGCGCCGGCGATGTCGTGGATCCGGCGAGCAGTGCACGGGGTCTTCGGCGGCGGCGGCCACCACCATCAGCACGGGGCCGACGGCAGCGCCGACGGCGGGCCGGAGCAGGACCAGGGCCCCGGCAGCGGAGCCGCCGCCGCCGCAACCGCCNGCCGCAACCGCCGGGCCCGGCGGCGGCGGTTTCTCCGTCAAGCGCACCGTGAGGCGCCCGGGGGCGGGGGCGGCGGGCGCCGCCCATGCGCCGGTGCTCAGCGACTGCCCGCGGCGAGACGGCGGCATTCAGGTCCGCTTGCCGGCGCAGACGCTGCCGCCTGATCACCACCGCTGGCTGGCCACCCACAAGCGCTCGTCCCTGAGAGCCGGCCTTGCCGCCACCACCTCGTCGCCACTGTCTTCCGCAGGGCTTGGAGTGGTACCGCAGCCGGCTGCGCGCAGACGCCGAGGGGGACGTGGCTGAGGAGTTCTGCGGGAGGTCCAGCAGCCCAGACTTGGGTCGGCGCACCGGTGGCTTGCGGTGCTGGCGGCCGCTGCGTTTCCGCAGCGTGGGCCGACCATCTCAATCCGTGTCGTGAATGGTAACGTTCACGAGGTTATTGCCTGACTAGTTCGTCGTACTTCTAGCCGCCAGCTGAGGCAAGGCTGGATGCGGCTGCCGCGACGATTGCCGAGCACAGCAAAGGCTTTGTGATCGGCACACGAAATGGCAGCTGGCTGAGGACCGAATTCCGGTGACACAAAATCTGATGAAGGCCAGGTGCAGCCCATGCAGCCGATCCAAGTTGACTTACATTTGGGCATGCTTGCAGGGCCAACAGACCGGCTCACCAGCTCAGTAAACAAGGCCACTCTGTGCAGCCGCTATGGCAATTGCCTCAGTTCTCGAAACTCGAACTTGGCGGCCTGGTGGCATGCAAGCCTGCCAGCCTCTCTGCCACGCAGCCTGATAAGCGATGCTACCCATGGGACCAAGCAAATGGCCGATGGGACCAAGCAAAGAGAAAGTCGTCACTTGCAGAGCGTCAACATGAATTGCAAGGGATGCGGAAGTGGGCAGCACTGCCGACGCTCTGGGCCACCAAAGGGGTGGAGGACGGACGTCAAGCACTTGGCAAAAAATTAAACGCAGCAAAAGCTGCAGCCTCGGCCACCTATGAATCTACGGCAGCCAAGCACGCCTAAAAGTGGGTGGGCGTGCATTTCTAGAGGTAGTAATCGCCCTGCTTGGACGTGGCGCGCAGGTCCTTGAGCTTCTTGAGGATTTGGATGTAGTACTCCTGCAGGTAACGTTCAAGCGTCGTCACCTCCTTGGCGTCGACACCGAGCAGGCTGTATGTGTCACCCATGGGCGCCGAGAACACCGTGTCGCTCGTCAGCACCTCCGAGAAGGCAAGCCGATCAGCAACGTCCGCCGTCCACTGGAAGAGGCGTGTGAAGAAGCGGGTTGCCTTCAGGACGCCCAGTGGCACCGTTGTTACCTTGGCGTCCTGCCCCGCCAGCCGCTCACACAGCGCAATGACCTGCACAGATTGCGCCGTCAGATTGGCCCACCCAACGACACGGCGAACTTGCGTCCAGCACAGCGCCAGAACAGCCACACCAGCTCACCTCCTGCGAGGTCCACGCACGCGGGCCGGCCAGGGTGAACGTCTTCCTGATGGTGTCCTCCTTGCGCAGCGCCGCAAATGTAAGCCGCGCAATGTCCTGCCACAGGCCGGCCTCCGAATCAGCTTTGACTTTGTCAGCGCAGGGCAAGCAGTTGAGAGCTAGGCATTGACGCTGCTTTGACAACGAGAGCAAAGGAGGGCCGGCAACAGCAGCAGCGACGAGGCACCTGCGTGTCCATGTATGCGATGCGTGTCGGCGCGTCTGTGCCCCACACCGACTTCTCCTCCAGGATTGGCACGGCATACTGGCCAATGAGGCCCTGCGGAAACATGAGAGCGCCAAGCGATCAGCAGTCAGCAAGAAGTCCCGTGCACTCGGCTGACAGCAGCTTCGGCAAAAGGCAGCAGCAGTTGCTGCTGCACTTGCCTGCATGAAGCCACAGAGGCGGATGGTGGTGTAGTCGAGGCCCGAGTCGACGAGGAAACGCTCTACGCAGCGCTTCATCTCCATGAGCGGCACCTCCGGGTGCTTGTCACAGTTGTGTATGGAGTAGAAGACGAAGCGCTGGACGCCCATGGCGCGCGCCGTCTCGATCAGCGCCACCTTCCCGTCCCAGTCCACCTTGCGGATCGGCTCCTCGGGCCGCCCCGTCGCGCAGTCGATGACTGTGTGGATGCCCACCAGCGCCGCAGGCAGCGTCTCTGGCCTGCCCAGATCCCCCTGCATGCTCAGCCCGAGACAGAAGCCAGTGTAAGCTGCGGCCCTGTTGATTGCAAGACGAGCATGACCTTCAGTGCAGCGAATTCTCCTTCTGACGAAACCCAGCCAGCCGCCGCTGCCCGAGGCTCGCAAGAACACCCTCGCATTGCCGGCACGAGCTGCACGCCAGTCACCGACGAGTTTCTGCCGGGAAACGCACACGGCGGCGGCAGAGGCTCGGCGCAGCGCCGCCGAGCGCCGCACGGCCAGCAGCCGGCGGCCCCTGCAGCTGCAGGAGGAGGGTGCGGCGATGGGTTTGGGCGCGCCCATTGACGTACATTGACGATGGTGGCGCCCCAGTCGCGGAGGAAGTCGGCGGGCGTGGGGCGCGGGCGGACGAGGCAGCGGACCTCGTAGCCCTCGTCCAGGGCCTTGCGCACCACCTGGCGGCCCAGCGTGCCCGTCGCGCCTGTCACCAGGATGCTCGTCGTGCGCACCGGCGTGCCTGACGCCGCCGCCGCCGCCGCCGCCGCCGGCGTCGTTGCCGCCGCCGCGC
>WELB01000002.1:2152959-2172001 GCA_009602725.1 Spirogloea muscicola | reverse complement strand
GCGGCCCGCGGCGGCCGGCGGGCGTGGCGGCGGGCCTGGCGCTGACCGCCGCCGCCGATGGCTGGCAGCACAGGTGCGCGGCGTCTACGAGAGGCTGCTGCCTACGGTGCCGGGCCTGCGCTACGAGCTGCGCCGCATGTCGTTCGACGACCACGGCGGCGACGGCGGCGGCGGCGGCGGCGATGGCCGCGTAACGGGCTTCGTGGAGTGCCGCCTGACAGACGACGCCGGGCGCAACGACGTGTGCGGCGTGGCCATCTTCGAGGCGCGCGCCGGCCGGCTCTACCACGGCACGCTGTACCTCACGCCCGTCGCCCGCGGCGACACCGGCGGCATCGACTCCTACGTCGCCCGCCTCGCCGACGGCTCTCTCTGACACGCTGGGCGCGGCCGCAGCGCCTGCGTCGGCGCTGTCGCCGGTTGTGCAAGCCCAGGATCTTGCTTGCTCTGTGTGCGCTCTGTGACGGAGGCTTCGGCGCCACCTTCGACGCCCCTGAGGCTGCACACCTGCTGAGAGTTTGACGTGGGTCGGTACGCTCTGCGCTGATCGCGCACGGCAAACCCCAGCCGCAAGGCCGCGTGGTGCAGCAGGTCTTCGTTTGCCGGCGGAGCTGACCAACCAATGATTATATCTTTAGGGTGGGCACTCAGGTAGGACCCTGTGTAAAGGTGGCCCTGCGTGCCAAGGACCCCGAATACGACGACCAGGTATCATCTAGCCCCTCTAGTTAAGATCCAGACCTTGGGAACTCCAGTTCTGTGCAGATTGGCAATGTGCATGTAGATTACTTAGCTCAGCTCCATTGCTTGACCTCGCGCTCTTCAAAGGTGAGCAGCGCTGACGACGTCCCAGTCTTTGTGCTTTCCGTTTCTCCCTTACCTTTGATTGGTCTTGTACACCCTTATTGCAGCTGGGTGTCAAATTCTCGGCGGCTCCATTTAATTGTTTATTCTGCAAAGTAGAGCTCTCTTGACTTTGAAGTGTCAGTCGTAAATGCGCTTCTGCTGGCAAGATTGAAGATGGAGGCCAAATAGAACGACGATGACTATGTTACACTGGAACCTAATACTGCCTGCATTGCAGCAACTATGTGTTGGAAGAGATAATGTGCCACAGTGCTTCGAGACATATGTGGCACATTGACCAGCTATGCACAGCTATTTGAGCTTGTTAGGACAATAATGACAACATCGCCCCAGCAAACAGCGAAGCATATAGAGTGCCATGTGCCTGATCGGAGAGTTGCCCCTGATTATCTTCTGCCTGACCACTTGCACGACAAGTATCACGACAGGTATCTGGAGTGAAATGTCCAAGGCAGGAAGCAATCATAGGAAGAAAGCAATGTTCCATTGAGAAAGGGGGCTAAGAGAGGCTAGGCCGAGAAAAACGACAGAGCAGGGCAACTTGCAACAACAGACGGGGCTTCTCAGATAGCAAGAGTGTCCCATATACCAAACGCAGTAACCACATTTTAGCATCATATAGACAGACTGGCAGCAGGGAAGCGTCGCCAGTGGCTCGATGTGAGGACAATTATTCAGGATGGCACAACCTGTGGCTATCGTTGCTCGTCAAGAGCTACATACTCCTCTAATTGCATTACTACAGTACCCACTGCTGCTGCCCCTCGCTATCTCCTGCCCTACTCCGAGTACTTAGCTGCCCTCTGCACTGGACCGGCAGACTGCCCCTGTCTTGGTGGTACAAATGCAGATTGCTCAATGGTAGTCCTCTGCTGGTGCTGAATAGAGGAGCACATCGCCAGCTAGAGAACCTGGAAGTGTGGAAGAAGCGATGGCAGCGGCGGCTGTCAAAGTCAACTGAGAAGAGTCGCCAGCTTTTGAATAACAACCTATTATTAACTCACTGGGCGGCTTGATGCCCATCATTACGCCCAAGTTATGGCAACTTGTTGACTGGATGCTTCCTAGTACAGAATGGAAAAGCTGCTGCAATAACAGAGGTATATGGGAAGCTGTAGAGCCCTCCAAAGACCATGGGCTATGTAGACAAATGACACTGTAGTCATTGTTAGCACTACTCAACAGCCTCAGCTTCTTGTATCCTCCACTCCGAGTACCCAACTGGGTGTGCTCCAGAAGGGTTTGCTCCTTCCAGAAGAAGCAGCTCTTCTAGTGGAAGGCAATGGCTGCGAGAGGCCAGCCCACAATAAAGGATAAGCGATTGCCCTCGTCTCGGTGGTCCAGACGTAGATCCGCTCATAGTGGCACACAGAGATCTCACTCAGTCACTCATTTAAACAGATAGCAAAGGCTCCGCCCTCACCCAGACATCAGCTACGGTGTGTCACAGCCAGCACAGGCTCCGCCCTCACTCAGAAATCAGCCATACAGTCACACAGATGGCACAGGCTCCGCCCTCAGTCAGAGAGTGGCAGCCATAGCTAGGGCGCACCGGAGCAGTAGGGCGGGCGCCTCAGATCCAGCGTTGGGAAAGAAGCCCGATGTGCTAGGGCACCCCTATTCACAGCTGCTGTCTACATCAGCAGCCGCATTCCTTAGACAGGGATTACTTCCACAGCGTATAAGGCTGAGTCAGTTGGTACACTGTTTGTTATACTGCGGCATTTGATAGAGTAGTTCTCTAGCCCACATCGGTGGTTCACCATTCTAAAACACCAACTACAGATTACAACACTTTATCTGGGCTGAGTGTCCATCATTCCTTGTGAAAAGGCTTCATCTGCTGAATTGATGGGTTTCCAGCCTGGATTGCTGTTCCACCATACCACAACATTCAACAGCCAAGAGGCCGGCCCTCTGCTCTGCAGCTGCTGTCTGCTTTGCTGCTATCAATCTGCAGGCTTGTCCTGCATCGATCATAACTGAAGTGGCACACCGACGACCTAGTGAGGACCAAAAGAGTCAATGGACAAGATATTTGCGATTCCTTGTCGCAGCACGACTTCGTCATGAGCATCTCCTAATGAATGTCAAGAAAGGCAGAATGTCTGGAGAGAAGACCCAGCAGGAGCTGCTTGGTGTCTGCTGCCATCATAACGGACAAGTTGCTGCAAAAGCTGATAGAATCGTAGAAATGCTACGGTCTCTGGAGAGATTACACGGGAAAAATGACGGTGACTGTATGCATTGCTGTCAGAAAACCTGCGGGTCACAATCTGTCCTGATTGGATAGTCTAAGCCCTCCAATGCAGGTAATCTATGTATATCCTCTTGAGTGTACAGAGGCAGGAGCCAGTAGGCAGGATCTGTACCAAACACCTGCGACGCGAAACACCAAACAAGGGATTGATTGGGAGGAATTTGCCTTGTGCTCGGCCTGCAAGTATAATGTAGACATCATAGCAAAAGCGTGAAGTTGTACGGCATAAAATGCCGGAGGTCAGAATTTTGTAACAGCTCAGTCATTGAGCTGAACAGAACGTTGCAAAAAAAGAGAGAGCTGAATGCTGTCAGGTCACTACCTGCTCAGTGTTCCTTCGGCGCCCGATGTCATACAGCCATCTAGCACTGCTCTTCTTCTCATAAGCCTGTCAAGCTCAGAGAGATTGACAACAGGTTTCACCAAGATGTTTGCAACTCTTCTCAGATGCAAGAAAAGGGCAGCTCCTATGAGTATCAGACATGCTTTAAGGACACGTCTTTTCAGCTTGCTCACTGAGGACCTAGAATGCAAGGCTTGAGGGAGACATAATCTAGAAGCTTGCCTCAATGGTGGTCGTATTGCCAGCAACAAGTGACACGTGCATCACCATGAAGCCAAGGACACTTAAGGCAAAGGCAATGTTGAGTACTGATAAGATTTCCAAACAGCAAGCACGGCTCAGCTTAGCATAGAGAAGACGTTATGCAATGTGCAGCAGGCAAGTGTGGTGATTGCACCACCACACCCCATGTACGTCATTGCTGGCACCGCATGACCCCCTTGCAGATGTAATCAGACACGACACTCGGGCAGATCTGCGAGCAGCTCTATTCAACAAAGCAGCAACTCGTGGCTCAATAGCAGCTGATGGCTGGAAGAGAAGAGTGTCTCACCGAAGCTGAGAAAAGTGGTTGCCAGGCTGCCCGGATGCTTCTCCTCAGAATCATCGTCCATTGTGAAGAACGCAATGAAGTCTGGGAGAAGCGCTACTGCCACTAGTGATGTCTCCAAGAACGTGTAGAGCTGAACGAGAACGCAGACAGAGGCTTTGAGGAGGTGCACACCCCGGGGTGCGCACATCTGCATTTTCCATGCAAAACCCATGTGACCGGCAATGCACTGAAATTGAGAAGGTATGTGTCAAGGCCTCACTAAGAACAAAAGGAAAGCCTTGTAGTTGCGTGCTCCCACGCAGTTCACGACCCACACACAGTGGTGGTCCATCTTCAGGATGCACTTCCCACCTAAGCATCAAGACAACGTCAGCCAAATGTCATGAACCTCCTTCAGAACACGATGCCAAAGGCATGCTCCCTCGTCTCTGAATTTCATGAGCAGCAGGCAATATAATTATCTTGAGGACAGATGTGCTGCATGCAATCAAGGCATTGGCAATGGAGCTCACAGACAGAGCAGTGGTGGCACCGAGGAGGTTTGAATTGTGCGCATTTGCGGCAGTAACGCACGCGGGACTGCGTGGCTCTGCTCGTCATAAGGCTGCCAATGTTTCCGGTCGCAAGTGGGGGTGCCCCGACAGGACCAGACGAAGCGACAAGGGGGGGGGTGGATGTGAGCGGAAGGGTCTGCGCTTCCAGCTCGTCTTCTCCAAGCAAAGGCCTCCAACCGGGAGGCACGCCCCCAGGGTCGGTGAACACCACCATGAAATAGCACCAGAGGAGCATGACAAGCTATAAAACACGCAACAGCCATGAGGTTGCTGTCATGGAATCTGCATCAAGCTGGACTCATAAGGGAACAATCGATAGAGAGCCCTCAGAGCGACAGTCTTACAGCAGCATTAGTCAGAGACAGCCATACACAGTATCATAAGTCATATCCGAAGAGTTGCAGCAAGGTATGGAGCACATACCAAGGAGTGGAAGAGCAAGAGCACCACAGCTGCCACCGCCGACGTGCGACCCCCTTCAACAAGCTTGGGGCCATAGTTGCAAAGGACAAGCGCGTAGTAGGACACGCCGACTATCCCAAGTACAACAAGGATCATGACTGAGCCAATAACCCGAAGGCCGGTGCAGAAGCGGAAGACATTCCAGGCCATGGCTGCCCGAGGGCGCAGCAGCGCTGCGAGGAGAGGGCCCCAGCTGCTGCTGCGGCCCCCCCCTCCTCCACCGCCTGGGGCATACATGCACCGGCTGCCTGCCGTCAGAGAGTGCAGAGTGAGAGCTCATAGGTGAAATTGACCGGAAAGTAGCAATCCAGTGAGGAGCCGGACCAGAGTGATGCTTTCAACTCAACGAAAATAATTATCTGAAGACTGGAGCTACTGTCTGCCGCTGCAAGGCCAGGACATGACGAGCTGTATTGGCGTAACCTGACCGCTTGACGACCCCGACGCAGACCTCAAAGCCACCAAACTCCTGGTGCATGGACTGTGAGACTAGCAGCGCAAGGGCAGGACACGATGATGCAATTTGATGGCAGGGCCACCCAGGGGCAACGCTATGAAGGCGTTCACCCACCCCTAGCAGCGCGGCACGCCAGGACGAGAACGCCGCAGCAGCTCGTCAATGCTCATGAATGGCCATTCATGAGCACCCTTCGCCGTACCAGAGGCGCCGGCGGCGGCGGCGGCGGCAGCGGCAGCGGCGGCGGCGTCTCCGTCTCGGACATCAGCGTCGGATGGGCGCGCTGGATGGACCCCGTCGCCAGGCCGCGGGGCGTGCGACTCGCTGGGCCGCTGGGCCGCGCTGGTTCGGAGATCCTGGTTCTCGAACAGCGCCGGCAGTGGGCGACGGGTTCGCGCAGCGAGCCCGCGGCAGCGCGCAGCCGACGCGCCTAAAGCCCGCGCTCGGCCACTCCTCGGTCGCCGCCGCCGCCGCCGCCGCCGCAGGGTGCGGCGCAGACGGCGGAATGCGCAGGCCGGGGAAGTGGGGGAGGAAGTCAGTGGCGTTCCGGCGGATCAACGGCGCCCGTCACCTTCCTGGCTTTCCGGCCCATTCGAAACTTGCTCACTCCGTTGGGCTGGCCTCTTTCAGCCAGTGCCTTACGTTGGATTCCTTGGAAGAGCCGTCCCACTTTCATTCCATGCGCACCGCGCGCCTTCGATCTTCACAGCCCTCGTTAAAGCCCGAAACGAAGAAAGGAACACGCAGCAAGAAACAGATTCTACTGTGAGGCAACGACTGTGAGAAGAAAGTGCTCGCCATTAGAGAAGAGGGGCTGGCAAAGCTAGCCCAAAAAAAAGGATAGGGGCAGACTAAAGCCAGCCCAAAAAGAATGGACAATGTCCAAAGCCAGAGAAAGAGGTGCCGAAAAACGACTACACCTCAAAACACTACAAAAGCACAAGACGATGCAGAGGGAAGCTCAGTACCCGCGAGTGAGCAACATCAAGTCGGAGTAGCTCGAGCAAGCGCGGCCAGATTAACTGGTGGCTGGGAGACCCGGCGCACCGATCTCCACACCCGGCGCGCCGATCTCGTCGCTAGCGCGCTCGGCTCATTGCCGACGTCGTCACAACGGACTCCTTGGATTCCAGGAGCGCAACACGCTCGGCGGAGGAGGCGGGCTACGCCGTCCGCCAAGCGGCCGCCGCAAAGGAGCGCAAGTACTCGGATCACCCGGTAGGCGACGAGTTTATCCGACTCGCCGTCGACGTACACGGCGCCTTTGGCGCCAAATGGCTGGACCTCCTTCACCACCTTGCGAGGCGAGCAGCGGCCCGCCGCCACGGGCAGCAGGGCGAGCAGCCTGGCTTCCATGTCGCCGGGTCCCTCTCCCAAGTTTTCCGGATGCGCCTGGCCGTCTCTTTGCAGCGGTCCCTAGCTTTTGCGGTCCACTTGCGCGCAGGCCGCGCTCTGGCGGCGGCCTCCGGCTTCCGTCAGGGCGACGTCTTTCCGCCTGCTAGCTACTCAGATTTGCATCTACTGACGAGAGGTTACTGAGGATTCGCTCGCTGTGAGAAGTGAGAGTGAGAGGCTCGATAATCTTCATTGCGTCAGCACGTGCAGGGGGTGAGGTGGCCTTCCTCCTAGGCTCACGTATTTCACGTGCGGCCAGGCAACGCTTTGGCTGCTATTCTGAAAACGGTTCAAGAGCTTGAAGGGCGCCAAAATTTCACAGCTATGCAAGAGACTACACTGAGCGCTGTTCTCACTGAGTGGAGCTTAATTACCCCGTGTCAGCAGCCGCAAGTTGGAGTAAGCTGCAGCTGGAAAAGAAAAGAGCGCTTCCATATTGAGAGCAGTGGCTATGAGAGGTCAGCTGGAAAAGAGGCACCCCGACGAGTCCAGAAGCAGCAGCTGTGGAACCGCCTGCACACAAGTGCACTGCATGAGCCTGGGACCGTTGGAAGAATTCTGGGTCTCGTCGGGGTGCCTCTTTTCCAGCTGCAAGTTACTCCGACTTGCGGCTGCTGACTTGTGCTTACTAAACTCCCATTCGCTGTAGTCTATTGCATACCGGTGTGTTTCTGGCACCTTTCGGCTCTTTGAAGCTTGTACAATCCTTTGGGCTTCACAGCCATGCCTTGCAGTGAAAGAGCTGTTTCCCTGAACAGCACTCCCCGACTTTGAAGCGCCCCCTACTTTCTTCCTCCGGAAAATTGCAGATTAAGACCTCGTAGTAGACGTCCTCAATTAGCATGCCCCACAAAAGTAGGACTTTCAGAAGCTCATCGGGGGTTTACGCCCAGGGAAGATTACTTCGAGCCTTGACGGCGGAGAAGTGCGGTCTTCCAAGGGAATTGGGGGCTGTGAAAAGCCAGCCCACAAAAGATTGAGCAAGGAAGTCCAAAGGAGTTGGACAAGCTTCAAAGGGCGGACAATCGCTTAAGCTCACAGCTTGTAAGTATGCACTAGGATGTGTGCTCAGTAACACGTAGTTAGCGGTCGCAAGTCAGAGTAGGTTGCAGAAGGGTCACTATCACCCCGTCAAGAACAGAAGCAGCAGCCCAAGTCCAGCCTGCCTGAGAACGCAGTGCAAATGCTTGTGAGTGCCTCTTTCCCAGCTTCGAGTCATTCTGACTTGCTGTTGCTCACTCGTGGGTACTGAGCTTCCATCTGCATTATCTCGTGTCTAGTTGTGTGGTTTTTCCTTCTCGGCACCGTTTTGGTGGCCTTTGGATATTGTCCACTCTTTTCTGGGCTGGCTTTGCTAGCCCCTCCTTTCCTATGGGCGAGCATTTTCTTACTTAATAGACGCATCCGGAACACCTCAGCGAGTGACCCAGCGGCCGGGCTGCTCACTTTGCTGGCCTGACCTTGGGCCGTGGCTTGCCGTGCACGCAGCTGGAGAGAGCCACCCAATCCCAAACGCCCTGACAATGTCGACTGCCAGCTCAAGAAGTTCGTCCCCAGCAGGTGATCAGAGAAATTGCTCTCCCATAGAGAAGAAGGGCTGGCAAAGCCAGCCCAAAACGAGTGGACAATATCCAAAAGCCAAAGAAGGAGCCGGAAAAAAACCACACAAGCAGACACGAGACGATGCAGAAGGAAGCTCAGAATAAACGTGTAAGCAACAGCAAGTCAGAGTAATTCGTGCTGGGAATGAGGCACTCCGCCGAGACCCAGACGCAGCAGCCGTAGCACGGCCTGCCCGCGTATGGACTCCGTGCCAGGGAACGCTGGAACGAGACCGCCAGCCGCGTACGGAATACCTGCGCCAGCGAGCCGGCACCGTTGAAGCCGGGCAGCGCCCCTGGCTGCGATCCGGCCGCCGGTCAATGGCCTGACGAGCAGGCCGCTGGAGGAGATCCGGACAGCGACCGCCAAAAGAAGAAGAGCCCCGTTGACCGGCGGCCCGGGTTTGCCAGGGGCGATGCCCGGCTTCAACGCCGCCGGTTCGCTCGCACATGTCTTCCGCATGCGCCTGGCCGTATCGCTTCAACGCTCCCTTGCCCACGCCGTCCACACGCGAGCAGGCCGTGCTATGGCCGCCGCCTCTGGGTCTCGGCGGAGTGCCTCTTTCCCTGCAGCGAGCTACTCAGACCTGATGTTGCTCACTCGTGGGTACTGAGCTTCCCTCTGCATCGTCTATGTGTTCTGCAGTGTTTTGTAGTGTAGTCCTCTTTCCAGCTCCTCTTTCTTTGGCTTTGGACATTGTCCAATTCTTTTTTGGGCTGGCTTTGCCAGCCCCTCTTCTCTATGGGCGCGCACTTCTTTCGTGCACATCTATCGCGAACGCCGCAAACTCATCACCAGCTGGATGGTCCGCGTACTTGCGCTCCTTGCCCCGATCCCGCCAGGCCGACCGCGTGCCCTGCGGTCGACGCTGATCTGGTGAGATTGGCGGAATCGACGCAGTCGGTAGTCACCACATCTGAGATGATTCGGGAACCTCCGCATCAATCGCCGATATGGTCGCAATTGACTGCGTCGACTCCGCCAATTTCACCAGATCGACGTCGACTGCTGGGCACGCCGTCGGCCTGACGGCCCAGGGCAAGGAGCGCAAATACGCCGATCACCCGGTTGGTGATGAATTCGCGGCTCTAGCATTCGATGTCCACGGAGCTTTCGGCAGCCGCTGGCTGGATCTCCTCCAGCGGCTTGCCCGTCAGGCCATTGACCGGTCTGCCAGGGGCGCTGCCCAGCTTCAACGCCGCCGGTTCACTCGCTCAGGTCTTCCGTATGCGCCTGGCGGTCTCGTTCCAACGCTCCCTTGCCTACGCCGTCCACACGCGAGCAGGGCGTGCTATGTCTGCTGCCCAATGGGTCTCGGCGGAGTGCCTCCTTCCCTGCAGCGAGCTACTCTGACTTGATGTTGCTAACTCGCGGGTACTGAGCTTCCCTCTGCATCGTCTCGTGTTTTGAAGTGTAGTCCTTTTCCGATTCCTCTTTCTTCGGCCATGGACATTGTCCATTCTTTTTGGGCTGGCTTTGCCAGCCGTTCTTCTCTATGGGCGAGCACTTTCTTCCGCCGGGCGGAATTGGCGACCAGGTCGGCGCGCCGGGTATGGAGCTGGCCGTCCGCACCCAGCTGGATGGGCATTTTAGAGAGGTTCTCCACGGCTACTTTGTAGCCCGCCTCCAGCAACCTGTATGACGTCCCGCAGGAGGTCGTGGGGACCGGTCCTCTCTTTGCATCTACTGACGAGAGGTTACTGAGAGTTCGCTTACTGCTGTCTCAGTCCTTAGCACTCCGACTCCTCCAGACCTTGTCCATTCTTTTGGGCTGGCCAGAGGGAGAAGGCGCGCGGTGCGCATGAAATTGAAAGGGAGGCCAATTCAAGCCTTACAAATGACCTGTCAACTGAACTGGCCTCTCCCAGCCACCAGTTAATCTGGCCGCGCTTGCTTCTCGCCCCCATGCGCGCAGCGGAGCATGTGGGCAGCCAGCTCCGCAGGGTCGCGTGGCGGGTCCCGCGCTCGCATTGCAGGACCCCGACGAGGCAGGGAGGGAGGAGGCCCAGGAGCCTGTGGACCGCCATCCTGAACACCTCGTCGGGCATCGTGAGCGCCGCGTATATTGGAAGCGCTGATAACCACGCCGCCGCGCCCCGGGGAGGAGGCTGAGAGGAGCCGGGCGCGCCCTCGAAGGTCGTGCGGCGGAAGGAGCTATCCTACCTGGTCATAGGCCGCTCTCTCCACCAGCGCAGCGTAGCGTGCCTGCGCACGCAGGGGATCGGCATACTTTCACTCCTTGAGACCATAGCCTGCCAATTGCGTTCCTGCCGCCTTGTGAAGGAGAAGAAGAATGCTTCCAGGAGAGGGCAGTGGCTGCGAGAGGAAGTGGCTCTCACAATGGGGGCAAGGGCTGTGAGAGGCCAGCCTAGAAGCAAGAATGAAAAAGTTCAAAGGGGCCAGGGAAAGCGCGAAAACACCCAGGGAATCAAGAAGCTGTGAAACAAGTAACCCAGTTGAGCAGCCGCAGGACGGGTGTTTGATAATATACAGAGGGTGTTTGATATTATGCTGGCCTTCCTTAGCCACCACCTCCCTTTGGCAGCCGAACAGAAGAAGCTGCATAAGTACAAGGACCACCCGGGGGGTAATACCTCTAACCCCCTGGCCTTGGACATCCACGGGTGTTACGGGGGTCAGTGGTCCTCGGTATTTGCGCTGCTGGCCTCTCAAGCTGACCAGCGGCGCCGCGAACAGGGTGCAGCACTTCCTGGAGGCTCGGTGCCTTTGGATCTTGTGTCCTGCTACCGCATGCGTTTATCTATGTCCCTACAGCGGTCCCAGGCGCTTGCTTTGCATCGCCGGGCCGGTCGCGCCCTTGCAGCAGCCTCTGGCTTGCGCAGCGGGGTTGCTCTTCCTCCCCTCAGCTCATCAAACTTCCTACTGCTGACACGAAGGTACTAAGAGCGCCCTGTCTGCCTAGCCTGTGGCTCCGTCATGAACACCTGTATGCATCTAGCTGGCTTTTACAGCCGCTCTTTCAATATCAGCAGCCGCAGTCTCTCTGCTGGAAGAGCTCCTCTGTGTCTCTGTAAAGAGGACTGCTTTTCCATCACATGTTTCCCGGCTCTTCTGAACATTGTTCACTCTTCTGTGGGCTGGGTGCTCCAGCCCTCGCCCCCTTCTTCTCTGGGAGAGCTGCTTCTTCTCCATCGCCAAGCAACTTGTAGTCAAAGCGCCTTTCGGCTGTTTGGACCTTGTCCATTCTTTGTGGGCTGGCCTTTCCCAGTCACCTTGTTGAATTGGGCGAGCTTTCTTTTTTGCCGGCCCTTTCCAGCCCTTTCAGATTTACTCGTTCCTTTTTTGCTGGCCTCTCCCGGCCATTGGCTTACATCGGAAGAGCTGTTTCTTTGCAGCCCTCGCTATTTTTGAATAGCTAACACACTGGCTAGCAATGGAGAAGAGAGACGCTTTCAGGAACGGGCAGTGGCTGGAGAGGCCAACCCAGAAAAAAGAATGAACATGGTCCGCTGGGGCCAGAGAAGATGCTACAGCACACAGAGTATCAAGTAGCTACGAAACATTCAGTAACCCTTGTTGAGGGGCCGCATGTCGGAGAAATCGGGAGAAAGGCGCTTCCAGGAGAGGGCGGTGGCTGGGAGAGGCCAGCCCTGAAAAAAGAATGACATAGTTGATGGGCCAGGGAAAGCGCTAAAGCTTGCGCACACAGACTCAAGCAGCTACGAAATCACTCAGTAACCCCTGCTAAGCAGCCGCTTTTTTAGAGAGACTGGTCTCCTGGTAACGGGTCCCCTGGCCAGGGCCAGAGGCTGCAGCTAAGGCAAGACCGGCTGCAGCGCGTGAGCCATGGGCCTCTGCAGCGAGACGGACATGTACACCTGCGCGAGCGAGCCTGCTGCATGGATATTTACCATGGTACTGGCGGGAGAAAGCGCTCGATCCACCGAGCGCCCAACGCACCCTGGGTGTCGATGGCGAGCGGGAAGAACTCGTCCTCCCGGGGGTGGTCGCGTAGTTCAACTCATTGGCCCTGGCGGCGCAGGCCACCGCATGCCCAGCCTTGGAGGCACATTGCGTGGGGTGAGCTCGGTCGAATGAGTCGGTGGTCACCACGTCAAGGATGAGGAATTAGTCTCCGGGTAGCGGGTCCCCAGGGCCGGAGGCTGCAGTCTTTGCGCGACCGGCACGCAGACGCAGCTCGTGCGCCGCGGCAGCCAGTCGGACACAGGCGCATGCGAGACACGTGCGCGAGATTAGCAGCCTGCTGCATTGAAGGCAGCCTGCTCCCCGTGCTCCCGGCGGCATAGTGAATGCGGCTGCTGATATGAAAGGAGCGGCATAGCGTGGAGTGGACGATGACCCGACAACGGGCTTGAGCGTCCAGTCAGCTCCAAGAGAGCACAAGCTTTAGTTCTACGGCAAGGGACGCGCGCGCGCCAACGTTTCCGTCCCCGTCGATCATTCCCCAAGGGTGGGCTCCGCCCCCCGGTCTGTAAGTCCAGGAAAAGTCCCCCAATTCTCAGGTCCCCCCTCTTTCTTCTTTCTTCTGTAGAGGCAGGGCTGGTTGTGAATTTGGCAGGTCAGAGCATCCCTCGCCAGCGTGATCGAGACCGTGATCTCGTCGCGGTCACCCCTCCCAACTTCCCCCCACCGGTGGGGCCCAGTTGGCTGCCCTGCCGACCCCAGGCCCCAGCCGCCGCCGCTCCGCCTCCGCGGTCGACGTCGCCGTCGCCGATGCCGGGCNCCCCCGGGCGGCGACGGATCTGGCGCGCGGCAGCCGCGCCCGGCCGGCGGCGCCCGTTTGCCGTGCCGTGGATCTGAGACGGCTGTTGCCGCCCTCGGCGCCGCCTGCGCTCCGGTAGCCGACGGCTGTTGCCGGCGGCGCCATGGGCCGCGGCTCGGGGCCCTCCTCGTCGCTGCTGTACCGCATTGGCTTGAGCTACCTGTACGTGACGGTGTGGATATGCCTCAGCTCCGCGGTCATCATCTTCAACAAGTACATCCTCGACCGTCACATGTATAATTGGCCATTCCCAATCAGGTCAGCGCCTCCTCGTCCCTGCCGCCCGATCCTCGCAGCTGAACACGAAGCTGTGCCGTTCTTCTCGCCACTTCTCGACATTCAAATCCGCTGGCTTTCCTTTCGATCGCTACTGTAAGCTAAGTCTGGCCCGATTGGAAAGCTGAACTAGGCCCAGTTGACCTTCATACCTGACGACATCCTCGTACACGATGGCCCAGCCTCACCATGATCCACATGGGCTATTGCTCCATTCTGGCCTTCCTTCTCGTTCGAGTCTTCCGCATTGTGGAACGTATTCACATGTCATGGGAGATCTACCTGACCTCTGTCGTCCCAATCGGCGCTCTCTACTCCATGAGCCTCTGGTTTTCCAACTCGGCATACATCTATCTGTCCGTTTCCTTCATTCAGGTCGTGTGCTGCCTCTTAGGTCTACACGTCTCCTGCAATTCAGTCATTTCTGAAGGCTGAAGCATGCGGCACGTTTTCAATATCCGGCATTGACTGATTGGCATTATGCAGACGATGGCAACTGCAAGAGATGTCTGTAATCCTGCTTCACTCACTTATTTCTGACGCAGTGTGCGCTTCTTACATGTATGGGTGTTTATCGTCTTTTGATGCAGATGCTGAAGGCATTGATGCCAGTGGCAGTCTACCTCTTGGGAGTAGTCTTTAAGAAGGAGACGTATAAAATGACTACGATGGCTAACATGGTCATAATCTCCTTCGGTGTCGCAATAGCTGCCTTTGGTGAAGCCAAGTTCAATATTGCGGGTGTGAGCCTACAGCTGTCTGCTGTGGCTTTTGAGGCAACTCGCTTGGTCCTCATTCAGGTAGTGCATGTATACCTACAGTAGTACTTCATTCAGCAATGTTGCCCGTTATCTTGTCAACTCCAGGGCAGTATTAGCTGCAGGAGTGGTCTTGACTTGCATGCATGATTTACTGTGTAATACTGTGTACACAATACTCAATGCTCCCAAGCCATGGACGCAGTGCGGCATGCCCTATGCATGTATTACTAGATGGCTACATACTAATTTTGTACCGGTCTCCTCACGTGTCACGCAGATCCTGCTCAACTCAAAGGGCATTACCCTTAATCCCATAACAAGTCTCTACTACGTGTCTCCTTGCTGTTTTGCGTTCCTTACAATCCCCTGGATCTTTGTGGAGGCTCCGATTTTGAGGACTTCTGCTTCTGCATTCTCATTTGACCTCCTCACATTTGGATCCAATGCAACCTGTGCTTTTGCACTCAATCTGGCAGTATTCCTACTCATTGGCAAAACCTCAGCTTTGACAATGAACGTAGCTGGTACATGACGATGTCCCTTCCTCCCTCTATTTGGAGGCCGTGCATGCAACTCATCTTAGCACTAAGCATGACATCTCGACTAGATAAACTGCTAGGCAATGCTTGTTTACCTCCTGCGCACATCCACATGCCCCTTCTGTAGGCTCTCTATAGAATAGCTCACTTGGAACAAACTTGTCAATTGTCCTGTCGATTCTGACAGCGATGGGATGATGAACGCGCACTATTTCTCCTTAAAGTGGCTGACATCAATCAAAATTGGCCTTGCAGGAGTTGTGAAAGATTGGCTGCTCATTGGCTACTCATGGTCAGTTATTGCTGACAGAATTACTACGATCAACCTTGTCGGATATGGAATTGCATTCTTGGGGGTGTGTTGGTACAATCAGATTAAGCTACAGGTGAATGCAACTCAACTATTCTTGGGTTCTATGCTACTCCAGCAGCATGCGTTATGCAGGCCCATCAAGTTGATGTTCATGGAGCACTTTCACAAGCTGGCCCGCTTGTGATCCAAGAGTAGAGTGCTTGTCATTTCCTTGTAATCTCCATATGGGATTGAGCATAAGCCAGCTATTGTCATGTGTTATCGTGAGGTTGCGCTGATGTCTCTTTTTGCTCTTTCACGAACTACACTTAGCTAACACGCTGTGCTGCTGCTGTAACGTTTCTTTCAAGCAGGGCATGAGGCAAAAGGAGAGTATGAAGAAGCCAGTAGAGGTTGAGGAACAAGTCCCCTTATCAGCTGAAGATCCGCTTGAAGCAAGCAAGCCTGTCACCTAGGCCTGTACAGGCTATCCGCAAACCTTTAGATGCATAAGCAGACCGCTCCATTAGATACAGCTGTTGCTAACAAGCAGGCAGCCAATAGGACTGCCGCCAAAGCAAGGCCCCCTTCAGTGCCAAGGCTTTTGCTTGGCCTCTGCACGCTGTCCTTAGCAAATGAGCTCTGCATCGCCGGCTGCACAGGGTGCAATAGCACCATGTTGCGAGTTCATTGTCACTGTCGCTGACAGCTCTGCTGTGCCCTTGGCCTATCCCAGCAATTACCTCACAAACCTGAGGCATCGGCACAGGAGCCCAGTAGAGGGGTAAATCCTGCCATCCAACAGCTGTTATCGAATTACTCACGGGCCTTGGCATACAAAGGCCAAGCTAGACAACAACCAGTAATTGTCAACTACAGGTCATGGGCAAGCCACAGGAGCCTTTTGAGGCAAGTGTCAAGCTTGGTCATGCAGTTGCAGGCCCACATGCAAGGCAAGCATTTTTTCATGCTGCAGCGAACCAATGACATTATCCTGACCGATGCAGCCATCAGCAAAGCAGTAGGCATGCAAATGTGCAGAACATATTGATCAAGTTCTGACATGGCCTAGCAGGTTTTTTCCCATCAGCATTCAAGCTGGTAGGAGCAACAGCACAGGGTTTGAGCATGTGCTGTCAGCACTGTATGATAGTATGGTAAACATCTGCAGGCTGCATATCGGTTAAGCACAAGCAGCACCTTTATTCTATAGCCTTCACCTGTTCAGCAAGTAGCTGGACCACAATCAAGTGGTGCGCACAAGAAGGCCTCCTTGCATCGGCTTCCTGACTTCTTCAACCTGCATCAATCGAAGCTCGATGCTCGAGTGTTCTTCCAAGGGCTGTCATACTGATGTTCAAAAGAAGAGGAACTCGCTATTCAACTTTAAGCTGAAATCTGAGCTGCCAAGTGCACAAGCTACTATGAAGGTTCTGCTGGCAATGACCAACGACAACTTATCGCAATCACTTGTTCATTGTTTGCATATCGCCATTAGCTTTTAGAGTAGTAAAGTAGAGACATTCCTAGGACATATAATTTCGACGTTTGCTGCTACTACTGGGATACTGCAAAGATATGCAGAGAGTAAGGCAAATTCAACTTGTAGTCAATCAGCTTGTAGTCAATCAGCATTCATCATTTTGCTTGCAGTTATTCCTGTTATTCAGTAAGTAGTTACCATCTGATGGATGTGCTTTTCAAGGCCCACAAAGCTTGAACTTCCTGTACAGACTCAGTGAATTCCCTTCGTGTTATTATGCACTACAGGAGCCATACTTTTGCAGAGGGATACAGCCAGAATATAGGGACGGTTATAGGCACGGTTATAGAAATACAGAACAACAGACAGTCTACATGCCTATAGAGGCAGATCTGGTAGACTACCCGCAAGTTTACTGCTCACATAGGAGCAGCGGCTGGACTGAGCCACTGGAAAAAGTGGCAGGTACCGCCACCCGTGGCAGTCCATCGGCCACAAGAGAGGAACTCGCGACCCAGCGTCGGCCCGGGCTTCTGCACCGTCCTCGCCTGTGCACGCACCTGGCAGTAGCAGGCGACCTGAGTGGCCAACCCTCCTCTACGCAAGGCCCCACGCTTTGTGTACGCCCATGATGTGTCGTTGCCCCTGTCAGCGTGGAGCGCCCGCTTCCTGACCGGCCCAAGGTCTGCCTGTGGCCCACCTGTGTCGTCGTGTCTCCTGAAAGAGCCCGTGATTGCAAGCACCGCCCCGCGATGGATGAGGCTCAGTGCGAGGCGAGCAGTGTTGGCGGCATCATCCAGGCCGCAATGCGGCCGGCCCCGCCACGTCAGTCCAGCCAGCGCCATACAGGCCTGCAAGTTGCCTCGTGTGCGTGCCCCAAAGACCTTGTGGAACGGCTCCCTCAGGTTGATCCACCTGCACGACATTAGCAAAGCAGGAAGTGATTGAGGGGACTTCAGCTGCTCTCGCGGGCAGCTGCCCTCTGATGCTCATTTCGTGGCTGCCAAGTGGTCAAATCAGTGCAGCTACTTCGAAGGATGGTACTCGCTTAGCAGTAGACCTTCACCTCTCGAAGTAGGCGGGCTTCCGGATGCCCTTCCACGCGCACTCGGCCTCCAGCATGACCTTGCAGTCCCAGTCGGACCACGTTGCAACAGCAAACGGCCTGCCCAGCACCCCCCTGCTTGCCAGCCACTTATCATGCAGCCGCAGTGCTTGCTCCAGCCTGACCCCTGCATCCACCTGCAGCTATATGGTTGTCAATTTCAGGAGTATGCACCGCCTGGTAGAGGCGCCCTCTACCTGCTACTCCAAGATAGACTGTCCTGATTATGGCTGGCATATGCCGAGGCTATTGCAGAGCCTGTGAATCTGCAGCTTTCAGATAGCTGCAAGCCTTTGCAGCTATCTGAATACAGTATGC
Source organism: Spirogloea muscicola (assembly GCA_009602725.1). Classification (NCBI taxonomy): domain Eukaryota; kingdom Viridiplantae; phylum Streptophyta; class Zygnematophyceae; order Spirogloeales; family Spirogloeaceae; genus Spirogloea; species Spirogloea muscicola. Next base: position 2,153,990 of record WELB01000002.1, on the reverse strand, counting down.
AATGCTGCAAACGCGCCACAACAAAAAGTACAGGGCTCCTACAATTCAGCAACGCCGCACAGTTTTGAGCGGGAGCTTTTGAAAGTGAACATCATGTATCCTTGTCTTCGAAGCCACAGGCTCAGATTTGGACGAACCTGGTGCTGCTGCACGCCGGTCAGGTTCATGCAGAAGGAGGTGAGGCGGGGGTGCATGACTGGGCGCACATAGGCGCGCCAGGTGTCAACGACGCGTAGGGCGGCCAGGTCCACGAGAACCGAGGGAAACTCGATGATTTCCTGCAGGAAGCAGCGCATATTTTGCGAGGGTCCGTTACTGCATACCATGGAGCTGGCATAGTTACCTGGAGGCTTCAGGCCGACTGAGCAGAGAATTGCTTAATCATGACAGCTCGCGAGATAACCCCCGTCAGCTTCGGCGCTCGGGCCGGAACTCACTGTCGGGCGCAGGCCAGGCCGGTTGTCGCAGGTGCTCTCAAAGTCCACGACTACGAGGTAGTCAAACTGCTGCCTTGGCGGCCAGGCCAGCCCCGCGAGGGCGCTCGCCGCGCCGGCAGCGGGCGCGTCGCCGCCGCCGCAAGCTCTGCTGCCGCTGGGCTCTCCGGCGTGCTCCGGAGCCTTCGCTGCAGCGTCTGGCGCGCCGCCTGCGGCTGCCGGAGCCCTTGGGTCAGATCCTGGCCAAGGACCGCCAGCCCACGACGGCAACCTGCGGGCAACGCCATGAGCCGGAGGCGGCGAGCTGCGTCCGCGGCCGTCGATGCCGCTCTCCGCGAGGCCCACCAGTGCCGAGCGGGCTCCCGCTGTCCGCTGCTGGGCTTGCTCGCAGCAGCCGCCTCGCTCGCCCGCGGCAGCGGCCGCCGCTGCGGCTGCCGCCGCCGTCGCCGTCGTCGCCAATGCCGGCCCCGCCAATGGCTCTGCCCCGCAGGCCTCCAGCTCTGCAGTCGCTGGCCGTGGCCAGGCGGACGCTGCCGCCAGGGCTGGCCCGCGTCGGGCGGGCATCGCGACCCAGCTGTGAAGCGCGCGGCCGCCGCC
>WELB01000002.1:2131322-2142385 GCA_009602725.1 Spirogloea muscicola | reverse complement strand
CTGGACTGGCAGCTGGAGCGCCGCGTCGAGGAGGTGGGCATCCCGGGAAGCCCGCCGCAGCAGCTGCCAGCCGCCGGCGCAGAGCGCGCCTGAGCCCTGCCCTCGCGCCGCACTCCGCGCCGCCGCCGCCGCCGCCGCGCAGTACGCGGCGGCTAACGGGTGGCCGGACGTGGAGGAGATCGCGGACCACCTGCGGCGGACGTTCCGCGAGTACCAGCGCAAGCAGCTCACGCCCTTCCGGCGCATGGTCCTCAAGGCCACTGAGGTGCACTCGGGCGCCCTCATCCTGGAGACCTGCCGCCGCCGCCGCCGCCGCAGCCGCCGCCGCTGGCGCCGGGCGGCTCTGACGGGCACGCGCGACCGTGTGGCAGAGGGCGCGGCGGTCGCACTCGGTGGCAGCGCAGGAGGAGAAGCGGCTGCGAGCGCGCGAGCAGCAGCACGTGGCCAGCTTCTGCGCCGGCGGCGGCGGCGGCCGCCCGAGGTGACGACGCCGGGCGCTCGGCGGCCATGCTCCTCGGCGCCCTCACGGCCTGGCCGGTAGCGCGCCCCTGACTGCCCCGCTTGCTCGGCGCGTGGCTGCGAAGCTTCGACGACGTGCGCTCGCAGCGCGGCAGCAGCACGGAGCGCGCGGGGTCGCTGTATGGAAGCAGGTCTTGCCAGCTCTGCTCCTTGGGCCGCCTGAGGCCTCCATGCACTGACTGGCTGGCGCTGGCGGGCGTGCATGGCCTGGCTCGAGCTGGCACTCAACCTGCGCCTGTTGATTACGTTTGGCAGCGGCGCTGACGACGAAAACGACAACGTCACAAGGGATGCGGGCAGCGGGGGGGAGGGAGACGACGACGGCGTTGCTGACTACGACGGGGATGAGGGACTGGACCTGGGGGGCATGGAGGATGACCTCAGCGGCAGCGGTGGCGGCGGCGCAGCGGGGAGCAGCTTTGACAACGGCAGGCTGGGGCGACGCAGCCACGATGTCCTCAACTCCTCGCTGAGGGCCACTTACCAGCAGCGTGGCAGCTCGCCGTCGGCAGCTGCAGCAGCTGCCCCCATCGGGAGCACGACGGCAGACGGAGCACCAGTCCTGCTCCCGCCTCTGCTCCACTCGCCTGCTCCGGCGCCTGGCCTGCGCACAGTGGACACAGCGGTCATGAAGCCGAAGCCGGCGTATGTGACTTTGCCGAGCGCCTGCACGGGCCTTCCACCGACTGTCGTCGCAGAGACATCGCACATACGTGCCGCGCTCTCGCCGCAGGGGACACCAGCTTTTGCAGCGGGCCACCAAACTTGGCCGCTGCCCTCGCCGATGTCTGGCCTGCTGTCGTCACGACTGGGCAACGGCACAACAGGCCTCACAGCAGCTACGCCGGAACCGTCTAGCAGCCCGAGCACGAGCCAGTCGGGCCGGTCGACGCACGCAGCAGCCGCCCCGCCTTTCGCGCCGGCGCACGTGATCGAGGCCAAGGCCAAGGCTGTGGCTGCCGCCACAGCGGCCAAGCGCCTGCTGGCGAAGGCACGCATCGATGAGGCCTCGCTTGCGGCACCGTCCCCCTCCAGTTTCAGGCGGGCTGTGAGGGCTACCACTCCTCTGGCGGCGTATGGCGAACAACACAATGAGCTTGAAGAGGTCGCCGGCAGAGGCGAGCCAGGTCTTCTGGTGCAGCAGCGCCAAGCAGCAACCGAAGATGAGCCGGTGCTCATCACCATCAAGTCCTGCGGAGCGCTGTCGGCAGAGACGAGGCAGCAAGTGGATCCCACCTCCAGAGGTGCCTCTGCAGACGAGCACCTGGACAGCAGCCATCGGCTCACATTGCTGGAGAGTGAAGCCATGGCTTCGGCTTGTGCAGTGCCGTTACCATCGCTCCTCAAGCAGCACCAATCGCCGCTTGCCTACCCATCACCCACGCTGCGCTGCAGTGAGCTGGACGACAGTCTAGGAGGCAAGCGTGCACGGCCTAGCGAGAGACAGCACAGCAAAGGAGGGCCGGCAGAGCCCGGGCGCCGCAGGGGCAGTGTGGGCGCAGCACCTCCAGGGAAGCGCCGGCGGGCAGCTGGCGGTGCTGAGGATGGGGTGAGGAGAGGGGCTGCTGGGGCTGGCTCGAGGGCAGCAGCGGGCTCGGCGGCACATCGGCACGTCTCCTTCAAGGACATCGGTGGCATCGAGAGCGTGCTGCAGTCCATCAGGTACGTCAGTGCGGGCGGGCTGCGTGCTGCGGCGCCCTGGCCGGCAGCCTTGGCCCATCCCTCACCGCTTGCTCGCGACCACCGGTCCGTACTTGATGCAAAAGCGGCGCTTTCGGCGGCAGGGAGCTGATACTGAATCCGCTGGCGCACCCGGAGGTGTACGCATGGCTCGGCGTGGAGCCACCGCGTGGCCTGCTGCTGCACGGGCCGCCGGGTTGTGGCAAGACGATGCTTGCCAGCGCGATTGCTGCTGAAGCTGGCGTGCCGCTGCTCAAGATCTCTGCACCGGAGGTTGTCTCGGGTATGTCAGGCGAGTCGGAGGCCAAGGTGCGCAGCCTGTTTGCTGAGGCGGCGGCGCGTGCGCCGTGCATCGTCTTCATTGATGAGATTGATGCGATCACGCCCAAGCGAGAGACAGCGCAGCGCGAGATGGAGCGGCGCATTGTTGCGCAGCTCCTTACGTGCATGGACGACCTCTCCGCCGAGTTCGGTGAGTGCAGCACGCTCTCTCGTGCTCCATTGCTTGCATGAGCCAGCGAGTCGTAGCCTTTTCGGGGTGGCTGGCTTGATGTTTGTCAACAAGGGACTGAACAATATTGATGGCCTTGTTGAAAATGTGCGGAGCAGAACGAGACGACGAGGCGGCAAACATTCCGAGGGGCCATGTCGTCATTATTGGAGCGACCAACCGGCCAGACTCGCTGGACGCCGCACTGCGGCGTGCCGGCCGCTTTGATCGGGAAATTGTCATGGGCATTCCCGACGAGCGCGCACGTGCGAGCATCCTTGAGGCGAGTGGCACGCTACATGCATGCATTGCCAGCTTCCTGTGTCCTCAGTCTCAGGCCTTCCAGCCCCTGCACTTACCACTGCTGGTGGTGGCCAAGCAGGTGCTGTCTCGGCGGCTGAGGCTGGAGGGCGACTTTGACTTCCAGAAGATTGCCCGCCGCACGCCCGGCTTTGTGGGCGCTGACCTTGCAGCACTCACCAAGGAGGCGGCGGGCCTCGCTGTCTGCCGTATCTTCGCGCCAGCCGCTGAAGAGCACGTCGTGTGTCCGCCGACCGACTCACCGACATCGCCCCGCGAGCAGCAGCAACAAAGAATCTGCTCCCCTGCTGATGGCTCCGATAGTGCACCGTCGTTCATCTCCCTGTCGACGTCACCTCTGCGGGCAAACCAGCAAGAGGATGCAGAAGATGTATTGCGCAGCGGAAGCCATGCACTTGCTGGTTCGATATTGCAGAAGGAGTGGGGCATAGTGGATGATTCAGGCAACAAGGCCGACGAGGATCGGCAGCTGCGGCGATGGAGTGCAGAGGAGATGGCAGGTCTCAGCATCACGATGGAGGACTTTGAGGCAGCAGTGGAGTTGGTGCAGCCGTCAGCTAAGCGGGAGGGCTTTGCCACCATTCCTGGCATCACTTGGGACGACGTCGGCGCTCTGGGGGACATCCGTGAGGAGCTCGAGTTCTCCATCTCCCGCCCCATCCAGCACCCCGAGGAGTATCAGGTATCAGTTGTCCCAAGTCCAATTGCTCAGCCCCTTGTTGCATTATTATGCAGCACTTAGGTTGTTAATTTTGCCGCTTGTTTCGTGCACTCACGACAGGCAATGGGGCTGGAGATGGCGACCGGCGTGCTGCTGTATGGCCCACCCGGCTGCGGGAAGACACTGGTGGCCAAGGCCATCGCAAACCACGCCAAGGCCAACTTCATTTCTGTTAAGGTCGGTCGGCGGGCACCCTTGTCAACATGTCAGGGCTTGGTTGCTCAGCTCCTCTGCTCGCTTTATCAAGTTCGTCTATGTTGAGCAGCCTTGCCTTTCTACTGGAATGCACTTTCATCCCTTATGTGACCACTGTTCACCTGTCTGCGGTGGCCCCTTGATCTCAATCAGTGGCCCCTTCTCATAAGCAATATCTGCCACCTTTGCGGCAGGGTCCTGAGCTGCTGAACAAGTATGTTGGGGAGAGTGAGCGCGCCGTTCGGCAGCTGTTTGTCCGAGCAAGGGTGTCTTCTCCCTGCGTCCTTTTCTTTGACGAGATGGACGCGATGGCCCCTCGCAGGGGCTCAGATGGCAACGCTGCTGCAGAGCGTGTCGTCAATCAGGTCTATAGGCAATCGCTTGCGCTTGACACATGAAAAAAGTTAGATACTAATATAACGTGGCCAATGGCAGCCCCAAATTGAGTGGTGTTCTTGACCACTTCACACTCGCTTTGCAGCTCTTGACAGAGATGGATGGCCTGGACTCCCGCAAGAGCATCTTCATAATTGCGGCTACAAACCGGCCAGACATGATTGACCCTGCCCTGCTGCGTCCTGGTCGCCTGGACAAGCTTCTATACGTGCCTCTGCCGGACTCCCAAGCCAGGAGCTCCATCATCGTGACCTTGGCAAAGCGCGTGCCCCTGGGTACTGACGTGGACTTGGGGGGCCTCGCGATGAGCGACCGCTGTACCGGCTTCAGCGGCGCTGACCTTGCTGCTTTGGTGAGGCATACGGCTTGAAGGCAGCCTTGCAAGCTGCAGGCAGTCCTGCGCTTCTCTGTGTCTGTTTGGCAGCTGCCACTCATCTGGTAAGGTAATATGAGGTGATTAATACTCAGCGCGTGGTGCTGGATGCTAGATACGAGAGGCCTGCATCGCAGCTATTAAAGAGAGAGTGGCCGCCAAACGAGATGACTTGATTGTGATAGTGGACGCTGCCAGCAAGGGGAGGCCAGTAGTGTGCAGGCGCCATTTTGAGGAGGCATTTGAGCGGGTGCTGCCATCGGTGTCGCCCAGGGTGTGTGGCTGCCTGTTCCCATGCTACTCTGCCTTGTTTGCTGACAGCCGCATTGCAGATCTCGTTTGTGGTCAGATTTATTGGCACACTCCCTGCTTTACTTGTTGCTCTCTGTCAGCTGCTTTTGACTGTCCTGCTTTGGTCTGATAATAAGATGTTCTGACAGCGAGGTGGGGCCCTGATTATGGCAGGATCTGCGGCGATATGAGGAGATGCGTGTCAAGCTGCGTTGCGCTCGGGGCCACCTTCAGAAAGAGCCTGACAAGTCAGCCCTGCTTCCTCCCGCACCTCCCTTCGAATTGGCCGCTGGATCCAAGTGACATTGATCACATAGAATCAGTCTGTTCGGAGACATCAGAATCTATTCGGTACATAAGAATGCCCATTCACCTGCATAGCCACTGATACATTGATCCTGCCCTTAAACCCTCTCAGCATAGCTTCCACAAGCACTTTGAAGATAGAGCTCCAGTGCTTAAGTAGGACTGGTTGATCTATGAAGGACAACTGTATGTACATCCTTTGCAGTTTTTGAATAAAACCACTGTGTGAGGTGTGAGGAATTTGTACTGTCGTCATTATTGGTCTCTCGTCAATTTCTCATTATACGACCGTCTAGAACTTGAGCAATGGTTCCGCTTCTTGCTAACAAAAGATGACACGTTCAACCCTAGTCAGTAGTTGTATTTGTGACATTATACACCTCCTCTTAAGCGACTCCCATTTAATTATTATTTTCATTGAATCATAACCGGGCTTCTCGAGTCTCAATGCCGCCACTGCACACACTGCTCCGTTGCCAGCTATGTTCATATAAGCTTCTGGCGACAAGCTTACAAGTTGAAAGACCTCATCTATCAGACTTTAAGGTCAACGCCCATGGAGGACTGAAAGCAGCAGGGCTACGAGGGAATTGATGTGTTGGTGTGCTTCTGACGAACTCACTATGTGGTTGCCGAGAGCTTCGAAGCCAGTTCAGCTGCCACAGCATCAATGAACTCCTCCGTGTTGAGATATTGCTCCCGCGCAACCCTGCAAGAAGTCAGATCAGCTGCCACTTAGTCAAGGCTACACACACCAGGACTTGCTGGAAAAGCTTGACTCCATCATGCTCAGACACTCATCTCCGAATCAGCATGGAAGGAGCTAACAAGCATCAGCTCTTGCCGAGGCTTACTTGTTTCCATGGACGAGGAGAGCAAGGTCCTTCGTCATCTTCCCATCCTCCACAGTATCCACGCATGCTGCCTCCAGCTTATCAGCGAAGTCGGCCAGCCTCTCAGTCCCATCCAGCTTAGCTCTGTCGAGTCACAAAAAGCAGGCTGCTCAGGACCCCAAGTGGCTCGCAGACAAAAAAAGGACTGCACTGCATTATAGGGTGCTTGAGCAGCCATGGAGAACCTGTGAGCAAGGCCTCGCGACCAAGCAAATATGGACGCAATTGAGTTGGTGCTGGTCTCGCCCCCCTTCTGGTGCACGCGGAAGTGGCGTGTCACAGTGCCGTGAGCAGCCTCTGCCTCTATTGTCTTGCCGTCAGGGCACACCTGTCACCAGGTCAACTCTTGTCATTGATGTGCCAGAGTGTATATTTTTCGAAACAAGCACTTTGAACTTTGTCCAAGACACGGCCTTAATCAACTGTTGTCCATTGAAGCAAGAACCCCGGAACCACATTCTCATGACCATCTTCATTGCTGACCAGCATAAAGTGCAGGCTCACCAGGACACTAGTCATCAACCCCAAAGATCCAAATCCTGTCAATCATCCATTGTGCTAGGATCAATGACCTTGCAGATTCTGGATAGCGGCTGTGTAAATATTATAGGACTGCACAGAGCCTCGCCACATCTACCTGCCGATGCATCCTACTTGCGGGTTACATATTCATTTTTGTTGACTATTGCTGGTATACCTTGGGCTACAGTGTCGCTCTGGACATCTCCATCATAGTTTTTGCAAGCCCAGACATAGCCTCCTTCACTCTTGAGACAATAAGCTACCATATCATCAATGAGCCGATGCTCATACCTACCCATCATTGATCATACAGGAATTGCTCAGCCACTCTTGAAAGCAGAACGATGTTCATTTGACAGAAAGCTCACACCTGCTATTTGCTCATCATGGTATGACAAATACATCACAAAGAAGCTCAAGGCCAGTACCAAATGCCAGCCTCCTCGAACTTGGCCTTCCACTCCGCCTCATAAACCTCCTCAAAGAGATCCTTGAATCTGAACAGAAGCACTGCATCAGGCCTAAGAGAGACCACTTTCCACTTATGTCGGCTTATTGTATCATGTGCAAGCTACGGAGAGGCAAGCAGAAAGAGCAACCTCATCAACCAAAAAGGCCAAAGTCAAGTTCTTCAGGGTGGCTTGAAGCACAATGCCGACAACACCACGCACTCGCGTACCTTCCATCATATCTCTTCAAGATGGTGTTCTTTGTGCTCAAGTAGAGAGGCCACTTCTTCTCATATGCCACCGTAAAGGAGGACTCAGCAAACGCCTTAATCGACTGCACGAGAAACAGATGCATGATCAGAGTAAGTTTTGCTTGAACATACCACCTGAAGACTGCTCGTTGCTGCTGGTTGATTTTGTTGTATGAGGAAGGCGTGAAATTCTGATGGACACATCAAGCTTAACTCATGAACTCGCACTCCACCAATTTACAGTCTATTCCTTCAGACGTCCTGAAACTGATCTGAGCTTTGCATGACGTGTGCAAGCGTGGAGAACATTGGATACTTAGGCTGGCACCTGATACATTTCAAGGTACTCAACTATGTCCTACTCCACCATATGACTAGACTTTGTTGACGTTTTGGCCTAGCAAGGCAGCTTGGTGTCACTGTCATCTCATTTGTCTCAGGCCAGGCTCGACTCCATCTTTCCCAGGCCCTGTTAAGCTCAATGGCTGCCTTCTGCTTAATTTAAGGGCCACTTGTCATCCTGTGATACGAAAGAAGTGATGCAGTACTCTGCCCTGGGTGAGAGTGACTGGAGTGAAAGGACGCCAATGGTACAAACCTCATCAGTGTTATACATGGACAGTGCAACACCACCAGCTCCTTGAAAGTCGTATACCTCCATTGTCTGTGCACTTTGACTTCCTCCAGCAGGTACTGCAACAATCGTTGACATGCACAGTCAATTCTTAGGCGACCTTGCCTGCAGCATTCGTCTTACTTCTCACTTCCCAATGATACCAGCAACCTGCACAACTTGCCATTTGCTGCTGCAATGGAAGTAAGAAAGCATATCCCAAAGATTTGTTCACCCTAGATTGTGGATACAGAGCTTGTATTACCAAAGGTAAGAGTCAATTTTCCTGGGCCCTTGATGACAAGATCAGTGGCCCTGTATTGATCTCCAAAAGCATGCCTTCCAATACAGATTGGTTTGACCCAACCTGTATCAAGAACCCAAGGAGCTCGACCTACTGTTAATGGATGTCAAACAAGTTGTAAATTAAGGTCCATGACTACTACCTGATTGTGCCAGCAGGTTGACAATGTGAGCTGGTTATTACGTAATACAAGCGCAACTAGTATCTCCTAAACACATCTTCAATGCCACAAAAAGGCAAGAATGGCAAGGGCTACTGATGACAACCAAACACAGCCACATGCACCTGGTACAAGCCGCGGGATATTCTTGCAGATGATAGGCTCCCTAAAAACAGTCCCTATATGCAGCCAAATCCCACAGGATTACCATCCTCAGACACTTCAATATACAATCTTGCAGCTGGATGTGGAGTTTCAGCATCTGTGTCAAGGTACGTCTGCAAATCCACAACTTCATCACCATAGCTATGTTAAAAATTCCGCTGCATTGTTGGTATGCTCAGCAAAGAGGAGCATTCACGGCAGCAGGAAGTTGGACACCAGACTCACACCGTTCAATATGTTCCTGATAGTGCCTGCAATTGCATTGAAGGCACGAAAATGTGTGACCATCAGTGACAAAAGTGAGGAGACTTGGCGTCACTCACAACTCTGGTTCCTGTGACAAATTAATGTTGAGGCCTGCCTGAGCGTCATCTAGTGCTGGAAGTCAAAGCCGGCGAGATGTCTAGCATACCGTTGGGACTCTTCCACATGGTCTTCAAACCGAACTCCTTCACCCGAGCTTCATCTGAGTGACGTGATGCGCTGATGGGCTACATTAATACCTCAGTCAGCTCATCTATTGTTGCTCTTGCAAATCACACAGGACCATGGTGAAATTGTAGCTGTACATTTGCGGCAGAAGTCTTGTGTCAGGCACTAGTGCAACTATTGCATCTCGACTCAGGGTATTTATAAGGACTATAATTGGAAGGGTACACTGTCTCTGAAAACCACTGCAGAAATCATAGTGACATGCACCTCAGGCTCAACTTTGTCCTTTTCAGACTGATTCATAATAGCCTGACTGAATTCTCAGCAGACAATGGGAGGTTCCTCAACTCGTACAACGACTAGATCACCTAACACTACCTTGCCGAGCTTACCTGGTGTGATGGTTGCACATTTTACTGCGACATTGTATCTGAGCCAATTTGCAAATACCACCAGTGTGAATGTGTCTACAGGCATAGACCTCGCTGCCACCTCTTGAAGAGTTGCTTGGCCATGCCAGCTCAAATGCTGGCACAATGCACCGCACAGAGCAGCGGACTGCACACAACCTCAAACGAGTGCGACAACTAGGGAGCTCCGCCATGCAGACACGGACTAAGAGTCTCGGATATAGGTGCAACTCCAGGGCTCACTTCAAAGTTGCCTCTGCACTTTCAATTGTCACTTGGTCTAGAGTAGCTTCTCGGTGTGGCAGGCCAAGGTCGTAGTACTTGAGTTCAATTTCCAGAAACGGGAAAATGAGCTGGGAAAACGAGGTCATACAGTGTGGTCAGCTGAAGCTCGAGCTGCTACTCCTGTGGCGATAACTGACGATGGACGGGATTGCTAAGTATAGCGGAGTTTGGTTTGTAGCAAGAATTTGGTTGCTTCCATGTGGACGCCGACAGCGATGTTGTCAACCCCTCACCTTATCCTTGATCATTTGCCAGATGATGCGCGTCATCTCGTCACCTGCGATCGCAACCCCGCAGCCATCAGGCCCCTAGTTCGCCGCTCCATCTTCGGGTGACCTGACCAGTGCATACGAGCTCGCCACGCTCGGCCTCGGGCCAATGCAGGAGCAGGAGCAGCTGCAGCGTGCATGAGGGTGGAGGGGCGAGTGAAGCGCAGCCGCGAGGCGCGAGTGAGCACGCCGGCGTGCTCACCGTCCATCTCCACGACGGGGTTCTGGACCTTGATCTTGTCGAAGCCCATGGCGGGCAGAGGGGGGAAGGCGGGCTGCAGGCTGAGGCTGGCGGGGAGCCGCGGCCGGGGGTGGCACAGCCGGGCGCAGGCGAGGCGGCGGGGCCAGGATGGGGGGGGGGAGGCGAGTCTAGCCCGCCCGCCCGAGGCGCTGCACTCCCAAACGTCACCCACGCTTATCATTGCCGCCGGCGGCCCAATGGCCGGAACGGCGCTCTCGCTGTTCCTTCTTCGTTGGGCTGGCTTTTCCCAGCCCCTATCCTCAACGGGCGAGCCCTTCTACGCCTGCCATAGCCTCTTGCCAGCCTTCTCTTCTCCATGGGCGAGCACTTCTTCTACTCGCGACAGGGATGGCCCATTGCACAGTGCTCGCAGCGCCTGGCTTGGGCCATCCCCTCCCCCTCCGGCAGCCGCGAGGCGGGCGCTCGAGTCCTTCGACGTGATGCCGGGCATCATGGCCAGCCGGGCGCTGCGGCTGCCGTCCAGCACCCGCGAGCCTTTCTCTTCACACCAGCCGCTCTGAAGCAGGCTTCCCCGCCCGTCAGCTGGGGTTGCGGGCTGCGGCGGCCGCAGCGGGCGTCGAGCCAGCGGGGCTGGGATACCCCTTGCAGTGTTTCCGGTGCGAGGAGACACCGCGGGGAGTCGCTAAATCCCGCGGACAGGTTGGGCACGGCACGCGCGCGGGCTCCGCAGGCGGGGAAGACGCCGGCGGGAGGGGGGGGTCGCAGGTGGGGGCGATGGCGCTGGGAGGGGGAAGGCGGAGGGGGCGGCGGCGGAGG
>WELB01000002.1:2065413-2128426 GCA_009602725.1 Spirogloea muscicola | reverse complement strand
ACGTTGGCAATGAGCCGAGGCCCCCCGCCGAGCGCGCTAGCGACGAGATCGGCGCGCCGGGTGTGGAGGCGGCCGTCCGCCCCAGCAGTCAGAGGCATGATGCTGGAGTTCTCCAGCGCCACAGTGTAACCGGCTTCGACAAATATGCCAAACATCGCGTTCCGGAGCAGGTCGTGTGTGCCGGTCCGCTCCCCTCCCCGTGCGCATCGGAGCATGTGAGCTGCCAGTGACGCCGCGTCCGGGCTGCGCTCGCCGCACTCGCACTGTTGTACTCCACCTAGGCATGGTGGGTGGAGGCCGAGGAGGCGGTGCACCGCCGTTCGGAATGCGGCGTCCGGCATCCGGAGCGCGTCGTGGATCGGCAGAGCCGACAGCCAAGCAGCCGCCCCTGGTGAGGACGCCGAGAGCAGTCGCGCGCGCCCCCGGAGGTCGGCTGGAGGCAAAAGCCCCAGCGCCGTGGAGAAAGACGCCGCATCTACCTCCGCCATGCAGCGAGCTTGGGCCCGCAGGTCGGCCGTGCGCGCGAGGTGAGCGAACGGGACGGCCCGTGGCACCAGGGCGGGATGATCCGCAAGCAGCTCATCCCGGGCTGAGCGGAGAGCCGTCTGGAAAGGCAGCGTGCCAGTCTTCGCGTGAGAGCTGGTTGAGCAGCTCGAGCCACCGAGCGCCCAGCGCCCCGTGCGTATCGATAGCGAGCAGGAAGAACCCCCGAAAATAATGAACAAAGGACGAGAAGGGGCCACGGGAAGTAGAAGAACTCGTCTTCCCGCGGGTGATCTGCGGCGAGCAGCGGCAAGGCTGCTCCTTTTCGTGCTTCCCCGTGCCACCCCCCCTTGAGCCGGTCGCCCCATGGCCTGCCTTGCGGCGGGCCAAAGGATCTCCCTTGAACGGGTGGTTCCTAGCGAGGGGTGTTTCTGGTTGTTCTTCGTACTTCCCCTGGCCCCTTCTCGTCCTTCGTCCTTCTTTTTTGGGCTGGCTTGGCCAGCCCCTCTTTTCTATGGGCGCGCTTTTCTTTTTCCAGCCCCTATCCTCAATGGGCGAGCCCTTCTCTCATTTCTGGACGGGCGGGGCCCGCACCTGGGCGGGCCAATTGCCCCACAAACCAGCCCGCCACCTGGCGGGCCACCAAACCCAAATGGCCGGGCATGTAATAACAACAGAAACGTGTGGTTTACCCAAACGGCTGGATCATTACATACCTCCCCACTGTGGTGTTCACGTCCTCGGGAACAAAGAGAGAACAGCCGACGGGTATTAAGATGCCCGACGGCGGCTGCCTCGACCAAGCCGAGGATAATTACCACCCTCGGCCAGGTATTTCCCCGAGAGCATCTGGAACAATTGCCAAATTGGCCGCAGGCTCCCACGTGTTGTGCTCGGGCCCATACCCGAGCCACTTCACCAGATACTCACGGGTCTTACGCCCTCGGAGTCTGTCCCTGTGAGACAAGAATTCTTCCACCTCAAAATTAAGATCATCGTCGATAGATAGTGGAGGTGGGGGCGGTTGGACACGGCCATCTGAAAGGAAGGCCTTCAGCTGAGACACATGGAAGACGTTATGGACCTTCCAAAGCACCGGGGTCATCAGCTCGTAGGACACCTTGCCCACAAGGCATACTACTGCAAATGGTCCAACCCACTTGGGCAGCAACTTGCCCGTAGCCACAGCCCGCAAGGATAAGTGCTTCGTGTTCGGCAGCACTTGCGCACCGACATCGAAGGACACGTCCTTCCGATTTTTGTCAGCATAAGCCTTCTGACGACTCTGGGCAATTTCCAAGGAATGCCGAGCTCATCCGTGAGCCTCCAAGGAGGTCCCAGGAATGCCTACCGCAGTGGGAACTCGTTCCAGCCTCCCCATCTGAAGTGGAGCTCGGGGATGCTGACCATACTTGAAAGAATGGAGTCTCCTTTGTGGACGCATGATAGCCGTTGTTCACAGCATATTCAGCTGGAGCTAAATACTCATCCCAGTCAGTCTGGCTGGGATTGACTAAAGTGCCTCAACATGTCCTCGAGAACCCGATTCATTCTCAGTTTGGCCATCCGTTTGTGATGAAAGGCTGTGGACATGGACTGCTTCCTGCCACTGAGCTTGCAAACTTCTTTCCAGAAGTGACCTGTTAAGCGAGGGTCGCGGTCCAAGACCAGCCTCTCAGGTACCACATGCAGCTTCCACACCGTATTCACAAAGATGCCAGCGAAATCCTTCGCTGATGGCCGCGTAGTCGTGGGAGCAAATCGCACCATTTTACTGAGACGATCCACAAAGACGACAATGGCATCATAGCCGTTCCGCGTCTTAGGCAATTGTGTGATAAATCCACAATTACACCAGACCAATTCCGTTCCGGAATCTGCAAGGTCTAAAGTGATCCGGCAGGCTTGCCAGAGATTGCCTTACTACGCTGGCATGTGGCACAGCTTGCCACAAAAGCACGCACCTGGGGTGAAAAGCCCTTCACCAAATGAGGCCTTGAACAGCCTGTTTGGTCTTGCTCACGCCCAGATGACCACTGTACACGGCGGATCATGCCGCTCCTGCAGGATGTCTGTGCGCAAGGCATTGCAGTCCGGGACCACAATAGCGTCGCCTTGCCACCAGAAGCCTTTGTCATCAGTGAGGGTGCTTACGTGAGGCGGCCTCAGCAAACCATGGGTCTGTGCCATACCCTTCATGGATACGGACGTAGAGCTCAGCTCAGTTCAGCCTTGGGTTGCCGAGAAGCGCCTCCCGGACCAACGTCTGGCAAGACACTTTATCTTCTACAGAAAACGTCAAGCCAGCACATCAGGAAACTCCTTGCATTATCAGCAGCAAGCACACAAAAATGACAAGCCCGATGCATGCAAGACCGCCTCTGATACCAAATTGTAGAGAACCTCGCCCCTACACACGCAATTAGGGCGAGCAGTCCTCATTGAGTTCGGCTGTAGGGAATTTAGGGACCTACCCACTACACAGGCAAAGCACTAGCGCATAGGCGCAGCGGAAGACAGGCCCTGTGGCGCCGCCCTCCGGCGGCGACTCCACCTCCTGGGTGCAGGCCGGTGCAGCAGGCCCCGCAGCAGAGTGCGGCAGCGGCTGCGGCGGCGAGCAGCGGCAAGGCTGCTCCTGAGCTTCACCGGTTCGAACTCCTGTCGAGCCTCAGCCCAAGGCTCTTCGCGCTTCACCGTGCCAAACCATCCAGGGGTGTGAGCGGGTCGCCCCATGGCTCGCCTTGCAGCGGGCCAAAGATCCTCTCTTGAACGGGTGGATCCTAGCGAGGGGTGTTTCTGGACGGGCGGGACCCGCACCTGGGCTGGCCTCTTGCCCCAAATGGCCGGTCATGGAACGCCAACAGAGCCGTGTGGTTTGACTAAACGGCTGGATCATTACACAGGGGATGACACAGCTTCGAACGTGCATTTGTCCAACTAGGACACCACTGCTCCGCAGTGCGGAAAACCCGCCTTGAAGCGTTACACTTAGCCGTTTGGCGTCCATCGAGGCACATTTCATCAACAACAATTAACAATCGTCGTACATACTCCTCGATATCATCGCCCACCATGCGAATTACATCATGCGAATGACATCGAAAACATTGCAGGTATAGCACCGCGAGCACCTTTCCGTACAGGATGATGAGTGAGCGGGTGAAGGACTCCCAAGTGTACAAACTCTCTGGGGTGGAGGACGACTTCGTGGATTTCCACACTGCAGCAGGATTCGCCGTGAGGTACGTGGTCGTGATCCCCACATGGGAGGCTACAGGTGCTTCACACGGCACGAACCACACGTTCATCTCACGAAGCTAGGCGGCGAGGCTGCCCTGCCCATCATACTTGGCAGGCTGGCACGGCGGCTTATGTAACAATCCAGCCGTTTGATTAAGCCACACGGTGCTGTTAGCATGACATGACCGCTTTGCCGTTTGAGGGCAAGTGGTCCGCCAGGTGGCCAGGTGGCGGGCCCCGCTCGTTCAAAATTTCCCCTTGCTAGGACCCACCCATTCACGGGAGGATCTTTGGCCAGCCGCAAGGCAGGCTATGGGGCGACCCGCTCACACCCCTGGAGGGGCGGGTGGCACGGGGGAGAAATACTACGAGCCTTGGGCTGCGATCCGACATTAATTCGAGCGGTGAAGCCTAGGAGCAGCCTTGCCGCTGCTGCCGCCACAGCCGCCGCCGGAGCCTGCTGCAGGGCTTGCTGCAGTGAGCCCGTGGCTGCACCCCTTGGGGGATAGCCGCCGGCTCGCGCCCAGGAGGTGGAGTCGTCGCCGAACGGCGGCGCCACAGGGCCTGTCTTCCGCTGCGCCTATGCGCTGTGCTTCACTCGTGTTGTAATGAACCAGCCGTTTGTTTAAGCCACATGGCTCTATTGGCATTACATGACCGGCTATTTGGGACAAGTGGGCCCCCCAGGTGGCGGGCTGGCTTGCCGGGCAAGTGGCCAGCCCAGAGGCGGGCCCCGCCCGTCCAGAAATACCCCTCGCTAGGATCCGCCCGTTCAAGGGAGGATCTTTGGCCCGCCGCCTAACAGGCCATGGGGCGACCCGCTCACACACCTGGAGGGGGGGTGGCACGGGGAAGCACGAAGAGCCTTGGGGCTGAGGCTCGAGGGAGTTCGAGCCGGTGAAGCCCAGGAGCAGCCTTGCCGCTGCTCGCCGCCGCAGCCGCCGCCGCACCTTGCTGCGGGGCCTGCTGCGCCGGCCTGCGCCCAGGAGGTGGAGTCGCCGCCGGACGGCGGCGCCACGGGGCCTGTCTTCCGCTGCGCCTATGCGCTAGTGCTTTGCCTGTGTAATGGGTAGGTCCCTAAACCCCCTACAGCCGAACTCAAGAAGAACTGCTCACCCTAAATGCGTGTATAGGGCGAGGTTCCTTACACGTGTAGTGGGTTGGTCCCTGACCCCCTACAGCCGAACATGAGAAGGACGGCTCCCCCTAACTGCTGGTGTAGGGCGAGGATCTCTACAGCTGGGCACGGCCCAGCCGCGCGCCGTGGCTTACTTTCGCCTCGAGGCGGCGAACCCGCTGCTCACCCGCGCCCATATGGGTACTCGGTGTTCGCACCGCACCTCTTTGCTTAACACCCTCAATACGGGATTTACCAGCAAATCCCCGCTCGGAATTGCAGCCTCTACTTGCTCACTGAGGCACTCAAGGCGCCGCGCCTCAGCGGGTGTCAGGCCATTCGCGCCAGGCGCTTGGAGCTCCGGCATCTCATTCACCATCTCCTTGACAGCAGCCGGTGGTACTGCCGGCGGAGGAGGAGGACTAGGTTGTGTGACGTGCTGATCCCTACACACACAGTTAGGGGTTAGGACGTCCCTATTGGTTTCGGTCGCTGGGGTTTAGAGACAAAACCCCCAGCACAGTGAAGCACCACGTGTACCACGCAGCGGAGTACCTTGCCCTGAGGCGCCGCCAACAGGCGGCGACTCACCTCTGAGGTACAGGCCAGCAACTGTCCTCGAAGGAGCAGTCACAGTCTTACCACAGGGGAGCCGAAGAAGGTCCGCGACGACACAATGCGGCGACGGGCTGCAGCAGCAGGCAGCAGCAGGGCTGCGTCGGCGGTGCTGCGGCAGCAGGCGGCAGCAGGGCTGCGCCTCTCTCTCGCGGGCTTCGCTGATGTTGACCCCGTCCTCCCGAGTCTGCTCTCAGCCCTACTTGTAGTGCTTCATGTGCCACCCTCCCCAGGGGTCTCTGGGAGGCTCGTCTCAGGGCCCACCTTCGGGAAGGCGTGCCCGACCAGGGGAGTTCAGTGCGAGGGCAGGCCATGCGGCTCCCTTCTGGAAGCGGCGGCCGTCCTGCGGCGCGGCGCCGCTTTGCGGCGCCGCCCTGCGGCGCGGCCAAGCGGTAGCGCCCTGCGACGCCACCCGGCGGCGCCGCTCTGCGCGGCATAGGCCTGTAGGCGCGCCACACGCGTCCCGGCGGCCGGTCAAAAACCCGCCGAGAATCTCTCTTTGGGAGCCCAAGATGCGCCGCCTCTTCTAGAGGCCTGCACGTCACATCGTCAGCAGGCGTGTCACACCGCGCGTCACCTCGCGCGTCGCGCGCGGGTTGCATGCGCGTCGCACGCGTCAGTCGCGTGCGCGTCAGGGGTCACACGTTAGCGCTCAACTCGAAGTGAAGCGGCCCGTAACGGCGGGGACGTTACAGGTTGCCTACTAGAATCAGCACATGCATTTACACCAACACACTTGAGGGATCAAGGCAGTGATTGGCATAGGAAAATTGCTGAGACAATACCACCACAATGTTGCTGAGCAAGCTGGGGTGCCCAGGCAAGCAAAGCAATTATGGTAGCACGCAAGTCATACCCCAAAACGCAAAGCAGCACGAGCATCTGAGCGAGGGGCCAGGACTGGATTACGGCCCAGTTCCTGGCACATCGGCGAAGTTTGCCGCCCAGCGGCGGTCGGTTTCACCTCCTTGTCATACAGACAGGCAATCCGCCGATTGCAGGTGGTTTTGCAGGCGAAATGCAGACCTGGCAATTACGATTGCCGTCGGGGTGGAGGACCACTTGACAGTGACCGACCCGGATGCGTGGATGCAGCGGTCTAGTGTTCACAGCACCAATCAGCCCGCCGATGCAGATCCACGGGTGCACTCTGGCAAGAGTCTAAGTCACAAAAGACTAGTCAATGCCATAGCATCAGAAGGAACCCTGCATTGTCAGGCGTATCATCACCAACATACAAGGCTAGCCAGATGCAAGGATTCCTCTGATACCAATGTGACGTCCTGATACCTATACACGCAGTTAGGGGTTAGTACGTCCTGATTGGGATCGGTCAATGGGGGTGTGAAGCAAACCCCCTACCATGAAGCACTGCTACAACACACAACGCAAGTCTTAGCCTGAGGCTCCGCCAGGAGGCGGCGACTCAACTGAGTGTGTGTGTAACGTTCCCGCCGTTAGGACGCATGGGCGAGCGAGGCGCAAACTTCGATCCCTACGTGCGACGCTTCAGGCTGCTACTCTCCAAGCTGAGAAATGAGCCTATGCAGGCAATCGACCAGTGCCTGCGCTTTAAGGCTGGGCTGCCTTCTTACATGCGCTCGTGGGTCGCGGTGGACTCGGGTAATGCGAAGGCATTTACCGACTTTCGAAGGTGGTGGAGCACGCGAGAAAGGTGCTCAGCACGCCGGACATTGGGCGTGGCAAGCGTCCCCCGCTTGAGGCAGGTGGAGCTGCAGAGGCAGAGCGGGGAGAAGAAAACTCCACCCTAAAGAGGGGTTGAACTTTCGTCCCCAAGGCGGCTTCCAGAAGCCGCGAGTGGAAGGAGGTGGTGGCTGCTGTCGCTGCGGCCCCTCTTCCTCAAGGCCACGTCCACAGCGTCCTACAGGCCGGGTCAAGGGCAACTTCGAGGGCAAGCGTGAGTGCCTAAACCTTGCCTCTGCGAGCCATCTCATTCAGCCAGATGCAGTTGAGCCGTTTGATCTTGCTGGCATAGCTTGCCCGTCAATCAAAGTCCCAGGTGTGCAAATCCATTTCTGCTTTGTTGCAAGGTCTGGAGGCCGGAGGGCCTCTATTGTGTGGGTTGCCTACAAGGATTTCAAATGGCTTCAGATGTCTATCTGAGCTGGCCTGAGCGCCGTCGGTCCGAATAGATTGTGTTCTTCATTGTGACACAGAAGCGCGGCGTAAGTGATCGAGCTCCGCTGGGGATGTCGCTGTTGTGCTCGCACGACGCAGGACACAGGCTCCTTGGACGTAGTGTTGATGCCACTCGGCTTAGGCCTTGCCCGACAGGGGTCAGGATATATGTCGCTCATTCCCCAATTCTTGGTAGCAGTGTCCATAGGGGACACACGATGCTTTTTGAGGGGCTGGTTGCTGAGGCACCGGCCAGGATCTTCATGGACTCAGGGGCCTTAGTGTCCTTCGTCAACCAGAAATTTGTGTGTTCCACTGGCTTGAATTTGCAAGCAGAGGATTTGCCTAGGGTGACATTGGCCGATGGCCACCCAACCGATGTGCTGGGTCTGTGCAAGGTTCCCAGTCGCATACAGCAATACAAAAGCGAGGTGCCTTGTTACGCCATTGCGTTGACTGCTGCGTTTGATGTGATATTGCGTGATGACTGGCTTTGTGCCACTTCAGCATGCCTTGATTTTGAATGCCATACTTGCACTGTACACCGTGGCGCACGGCGCCTTGTCCTTTGCAACAAGCTTCCCTGTGCACCGCAGCTGGCGGCAGGGGCTTCCATTCTGCTGTCCGACATGCAGATGAAGCAATTGGTTCACAGGAACACTGTGCAGATGGCATTTCTTGTGATGGTGGCGTTGAGTGACGAGTCTAAGCCTGACTTGTGTGTGAATGCTGCGAATTCTCATGGCGGGGTTCTTCAGAAGTTGCTGGAAGATTTTGCTAATGCTTTTCCCGACTCTCTTCCGGACGGTCTACCTCCTCACCGAGGTGTAGCTCATACAATTCCATTGGAGCCAGGCGCTCACCCGCTGTACCGTCCCATGTACCGGTTGAGCCCTCTCGAAATTCGTGATTTGCAATCCCAGGTCGAGGATCCGCTGGCGAAGGGCTACATTGAGCCATCTCAGTCGCCGCACGGAGCACCTATCCTCTTTGTTAGAAAGAAGGATGGCACTCTACGGATGTGCATTGATTATTGGGCTTTGAACGAGCTTACCATCAAGAACCGATACCCACTGCCTCGAAAAGATGATCTTTTTGATTGGCTTGCAGGGGCTACTGTGTTTAGCTCCTGGACCTGGCAAGTCGGAATCACCAAATTCTAGTCACGCCTGCGGACGTTACAAAGTCGGCGTTCCGCACGCCGCTTGGAAATTTTCAAATCAAGGTGCTGAGCTTTGGTTTGACCAATGCACCGGCTACGTTCCAGGCGACGATGTCAAGGGTCTTTGGCCCCCTGCTCTACGAGTTTGTGCTGAGTTACTTGGACGACATACTGTTATTCAGAAAAACGCCAGAGGATCACGTAAGGCACCTGCGCCGAGTGCTGCAGTTGCTGCGTGAAATTATACTGTATGCCAAGAGGTCCAAGTGCGCATTTCACCAGCCAGAGCGAACATACCTTGAGCATGTCGTGGGCAAAGACGGCATACGTGTCGACCGCAAGAAGACTAAGATCGTACGGGATTGGCCTGTGCCACGGAATGTACCTACATTGCGCTCCTTTGTGGGATTCGCGAATTACTTCCGTAAGTTCCTACAAGGCTGTGGGAACTTGACACTTCCTCTTAAGAAGCTGACCGGTAAGGACGTACCTTGGGATTGGTCGTCCGAATGCCAGAGGGCATTTGAGGGATTACAGCAGGCACTGAGATCTCCGCCTGTGCTGGCCTTTCCTCTTGAAGGCGTGCCATGTGAGCTCATCTGCAATGCTCTTTGAGCTGCATTGGTGCCGTGCTCTTGCAAGAGGGTCACCCGTTGGCATTTAGAGTCGCCTGCCGATTCATGCAGAGCGAAATTACACTACGGGCGAGCAGGAATTGCTGGCTGTGGTGCACGCCTTACGTGGCTGGCGTTGCTACCTGGAAAGTGTGGAATTTACAGTTGTCACGGATCATTGCCCGTTGACATGTTACCACACGCAGCAGCATTTGACTAGGCCTCAAGCTCGATGGGCTGAATGCATGGCACAATCACTTTCCAGTGGGTTTGTTGCCCTGGACGGCTTAATGTTGCGGACCCTGTGAGTCGCAACATTCGCGGCGCTGATGCGTTGGCTAACATCAATGCTGGAGTGCGGGCTGCAAGACTGCGTCCGACTCGTCATGCGAATCAGCAGGGGCGCCAGGAGCTGCGTCCTGAGCCAGCCGCGACCAGCTCCAACCTGACTGCCTGATCCTTGAGGACCACTTGCTGCGTTCGCTTCTTTTGAGCTTGCAGCCTTTGTGTGGTAAGGGTAGTCGTGTGGCCAGCATCGATCGAGTGCATCGGTCCTGGTCATGTCTGTGGCTGTCTGCCTGCCTGCTGATTGAGGTATGGAGTTGCGCGCAACCGCGCGCTGCCTTGCTGGCCCGCTTGCTGGTGCACCAGTCTCGCGATGTCCTGTATTGCAGTCTGAAGTGTGTGATTTGCTGACTGCCGGAGCCTGACTTGATCACTCAGTGTTCTTCAGACAGCATGATTTCTGCACACGTCCAGTGCGCGGCCGAGCCCTCCTCGAGAGGTAGAGCGGTCGGCTGCTGAAGCAGCGGCTGCTACATGGCCAGCTGTTGAGGCAGTGGCTGCTGTGGAGCAAGCCCAAGAGGGGCACGCCCAAGAAGGGCACGCCCAAGCGGGGCACGCCAAAGCGAGGCACGCTCACGAGGGGCACGCCCAAGAGGGGCACGCCGAGCTGGGAGCCGGAGACCAGGAGGGCTTGTCGGCTGGGGATCCGCAACGCGTTGCACTCCTCACGCAGGACCTGGCGGCAGTCCAGGCTGCCATGGACCCAGTTCCGCAGGGGCTATACCGCCTCCTTGAGAGGATGTGCGAGGAGCACCGTGCCCACATTGCCCAGATCCGTGCGGACGGCCGCATGCGCAAGAGACCGATGCCGCGATGCATCTGGTGCGCAAGAGCGCTGGCAATCCGTTGCATGGACGTGCAACGGCCCACCCAACACGGCAGTTCAACTAAAACGTCCTAAGCCCTATACACGCAGTCAGGGGTTAGGACGTCCTGATTGGGTTCGGTCAATGGGGGTTTAGAAGAAAACCCCCTTTAGTGAAGCAATACTACAGCACACAGCGGAAGTCTTACCCTGAGGCGCCGCCAGAGGCGGCGACTCTACTGAGGGTCTGGCTTGATTGCAAATCCCGCATGGGGCGCAGCCATGGTACTTACTGTAACATCCCCACCCGTTACGTGACGTTTAACCTTGGGTCAAACGCTGACGCGTAGTAATGGCGCGCGGCCCCAGTATCGTTAGCGCGCGACACGTGGGCGACGCGCGACAGTGACGCGGGGCGCGCCGCGGCTCGCCGGAGCTGCCGCCGCTAGGCCTCTGGGCGGCATGGCCGCCGGGCAACCGGGCCGCCGGGCCCGCAGTGACATGCCTGTGACGCGTGTGGCGCTGTGACGCGCCTGGCGGCGCCGCGCCGCGGAGGGCGGCGCCGCCGCCCTCACGATCGTATCTCCCTTGTGGGGCCCGCCTTCTCGAAGGTGGGCCTTGAGGCGAGCCTCCCAGAGACCTTGGGGAGGGTGGCACATGAAGCACTATAAGTAGGGCTGAGACCAGCCTCAGGGCACCCGGTCCAAGTCAGCGAACCCCATGCGAAAGGGAGGCGCGCAGTCCTGCTGCCGCCTGCTGCCGCAGCTCGTCCACGCAGGCCTGCTGCTGCCTGCTGCAGCCCGACGCCGCAACCCGTCTCTGCGGATCTTCATCGGCTCTCCTGTGAGTGAACTGTGGCTGCTCCCTTCGGGACAGATGCTGGCCCGTCTCTGCGGATCTTCATCGGCTCTCCTGAAGGTAGACTGTGGTTGCTCCCTTTGGGGATAGTTGCTGGCCCGTCCCGAGAGGTGAGTCGCCGCTTGTTGGGGCCGCGCCTCAGGGCAAGGTATTCCGCTGCGTGTCCACGTGGTGATTCACCGTGCTGGGGGATTGTCTATAAATCACAACTACCGAAACAATAAGGACGTTCTAACCCCTGACTGCCTGTACAGGGATCAGAACGTCACACTTACGGAGAGACGGCGATGTCCGAAGCGACGAGCTGCGGCAACGGGCTGGGCAGCAGACGGCAGCAGCAGCGCTGTGGCGGCGGCTGCGGCAGCAGGCAAGCAGGGCTGCCTCTCTCTGGCTTCACTCATCAAACCAACCCGTTTGGTCTCAGCCGACTACTTGTGATGCTTCAATGCCACCCCCCCCTCCAGGGCGTGTGGGAGCCGCTTCAAGGCCCACCCTGTAGTGAACTCGTCCCTACACACGCAGTTAGGGTGAGTCGTCCTTGTTAAGTTCGGCTGTAGGGGGTTTTAGGGACCAACCCACTACACGACAAAGCACTAGCGCATAGCGCAGCGGAAGACAGGCCCGTGGCGCCGCCGTCCGGCGGCGACCCCACCTCCTGGGCGCGAGCCAGCAACTGGCCCTCGACGGGCGCAGCCACGGACTCCCCGCAGCGAGCCCCGCAGCAGGCTGCGGCGTCGGCTGCGGCGGTGAGCAGCGGCAAGGCTGCTCCTGGGCTTCGTTGGTCCGAATTGATGTCGGGTCCTAGCTCCAGGCTCGTAGTGCTCCCCCATGCCACCCCCCTCCAGGGGTGTGAGCGGGTCGCCCCAAGGCCTGCCCTTGCGGCGGGCCCAAGGTCCCCCCCTTGGCAGGGTGGAACCTGGCGAGGAATAGTCAAGGACAGGCAGGAGTTGCCCGCACCTGGGCGGGCCCACTTGTCCATCAAGCGGCTAGCAGTCATGTAACGCTAACAGCACCGTGTGGCATAATCAAACGGCTGGATCGTTACATACCTCCCCATTCTGGTGTTCACGTCCTCGGGAACAACGAGAGAACAGCCGACAGGTTTTACGCCCGACGGATGCGGCCTCGACCAAGCCTAGGGATTCACCACCCTTGGCCAAGTTTTCCAAAAGAGCAGGCGGACAATGTGCCAGATTGGCCGCAGGCTCCACATGGTGTGCTCAGGCCCATACCCGAGCCACTTCACCAGACTCATGGGTTTGGATGAGGTGGTTCTCATAGCCGCAGCGACAGCAACCATTCCCCTCCATAGCTGGCTTCTCCAAGCCTCTCATGGGACGGATGTTCAGCCCCTCGGGCCAAAACTCCTCCGGTTCCCTCTCTGCCTCAGCAGATATTCCCGCCTAAAGCAGGGAGCGCTTGCCCAACACAATTGGATAAGTGTTTAGCACCTTCCTGGCGTGCTCCACCAGCTGGGGCAAGTTGGCAAGGGCTGCGAAGTGGCGGAATCCACCGCCCCACTTCCGCATCGGATCGGACAGCCCAGCCTCAAATCGCTGGCACTGATCGATAGCCTTCATAGGCTCGTTGCGCAGCTTAGAGACCAGCAGCCTCAATTGCCGCACTTGGTCCTTAAAGTCCCTGCGCATACGAATAGCATCGAGCTCATTAAGAGCCTTCAGCTCCCCATGAATCTCACCACATTCCTTGGTGAGCGAGCTCGAGAAGCACTTCCAGGTGTTGCACACCTCTGACGTGGAAGTCTTCTTCATGGAGTCCCACCACAGGGATCTCCCTCGAGATAAGTGGTAGCGAGCGGCAGTCTTGCCGTCGCATCCGGGTAGCTCAACACGAAGCACTCTATGATCTCGCTGAGCCAGGCCTGGAGGCCACCCCGGTCGTCCTGACCAGAGTGTTGCTGAGGTTAGTGGGCCCTCGCAAGTCCATGCGCAGGGTTGCCACGGTTCTGACGCATCAGAAGCACCTCAGCAGCGATCCCTTGCAAATGCCTCCCGCCAGCAGCGTGCCGGCCGAGTAAGCAATGCACTTCCCCACACAGCGCCCCCAATAAGGCGTGGGAAGTCGGATCCAATACAGCCTTGGCTGTCTCCAGGTGCTCCGTGAGGAATGCAACTCATTGCATCTCCTCCCACTCTGGTCAGATTGACCGGTTATGGCTGACATTGGGCGGCCCTGGCAAGTCCATGCGAAGAATTCCCCAACCGGCTTTGGCGCATCAAATGCACCTCAGCCCCGACCCCCTTGCAAACGCCTTCCGCCGGCACGAAGCCGGCGGCCGTGCAAGGATTGCACCTCCACACACAACGTCCTCAGTAGGGTGTGGGAGGACGGGTCCAGCACGGGAGCTGCCTCCAAGGAGTGTTGCCGAGATCAGTGGGCCCTCGCAAGTCCATGCAACCGGTTGCCACTGCTCTGGCGCATTAAATCAATCAATCCAGCACAGCAGCTGCCTCCAAGGAGGTTGCCGAGATTAGTGGGCCCTCGCAAGTCCATGCGACGGGTTGCCAGTGCTCTGGCAGCTTCCTCCAAGGAGTGCTGCCGAGATTAGTGGGCCGTCGCAAGTCCATGCGACGGGTTGCCGCTGCTCTGGCGCATCAAATGCACCGCAGCATCGACCCCTTGCACATGCCGCTCTCCGGCCCGCAGCCGGACGAGGTGGGCACGCTGTTCCTCATGCGACCCCTCGAGGTAGGCACGAAGGAACGGGTCCAGGCCAGCCTTAGCTTCCTCCAGCTGCTCAGTGAAGAGTGCCATGCTTTGCACCTCCCAAGCCGACAAGCCTCTTGGCCCGCGGCTCCGAGCTCGGCGTTCCCCTCAGGGACTTGCCTCGCAGCAGCCACTGCCTCAGCAGCTGGCTCTGCAGCAGCCGCTGCCTCAGCAGCCGACTGCTCCACGCAAAAAGCCGGTGTTGAGCTGGGTCTGTCGTAGGCTGCTGCCAGATCCTGCGTGAGGAATACAACGCGTTGCAGGTCCCCAGCCGACAAGCCCTCTTGGCCTCCGCCTCCCAGCCTGACGTGCCCCTTCTTGGGTGTGCCCCTCTTGGGCGTGCCCCGCTTGGGCGTGCCCCGCTTGGGCGTGCCCCTCATGGCCGTGCCCCTCGTGGGCGTGCCCCGCTTGGGCGTGCCCCTCTTGGGCGTGCTCTGCAGCAGCCACTGCCGCAACAGCTGGCCCTGCAGCAGCCGCTGCCTCAGCAGCCGACCGCTCTGCCTCCCGAGGAGGGCTCGGCCGCGCCCTGGAGGTGTGCTATGCCATGCTGTCTAAAGGACGCTGAGTGATCAATTCAGGCTCCGACAGTCAGCAAATCACACACTCCATACCGCAATACATGACATCGCAAGACTGGTGCACCAGCGAGCGAGCAAGCAAGGCAGCGCGCAACTCCACACCTCAATCAGCAGGCAGGCAGACAGCCGCAGATATGACCAGGACCGATGCACACGATCACTGCTGGCCACACGACTGACCTTACCAGACAAAGGCTGCAGGCTCAAGCCACACCTCCAAAGAAGCAAACGCAGCAAGTGGTCCTCAAGGATCAGTCAGTCAATCTGGCGTTGGTCGTTGCTGGCTCGCTGCGCAAAGATGGCTCCGCACCCGGCGCTTCCGCTGAGCCGCCTCACGGACCAACGTCTGGCAAGCACTTTTATCTTTGACAGAAAAAGGTCAGACCAGCACATCAGGGTGATATTTGCATCATCAGCATCGAGCACAATAAGTCACAAGCGCGATGGACGCAAGACCGCCTCTGATACCAAATGTAGTGAACCCGCCCCTAGCCACGCAGTTAGGGTGAGTCGTCCTTGTTAAGTTCGGCTGTAGGGGGTTTAGGGACCAACCCACTACACGGCAAAGCACTAGCGCATAGCGCAGCGGAAGACAGGCCCTGTGGCGCCGCCGTCCGGCGGCGACCCCACCTCCTGGGCGCGAGCCAGCAACTTGGCCCTCAACGGGCGCAGCCACGGACTCCCCGCAGCGAGCCCCGCAGCAGGCTGCGGCCGCGGCTGCGGCGGCGAGCAGCGGCAAGGCTGCTCCTAGGCTTCGCCGGTCCGAAGTGATGTCGGGTCTTAGCTCAAGGCTCGTAGTGCTTCCCCCGTGCCACCCCCCCCCTCCAGGGGTGTGAGCGAGTCGCTCCAAGGCCTGCCCTTGCGGTGCGCCCAAGGTCCCCCCTTGGCGAGGGTTAGTCCAGGACGGGCGGGATGTGACGGCCCTGACCCTTAACAGCACAGTCGGGGGTCAGTACTTCCTTCTTGGTTTCGGTCGCTGGGGTTTAGAGACAAACCCCCAGCACAGTGAAAGCACCACGTGTGATACGCAGCGGAAGTCTCGCCCTGAGGCGCTGCAGACAGGCAGCGACTCACCTCTCAGGTACGGGCCAGCGACTGTCCCCGAGGGAGCAGCCACAGTCTTACTCACAGAGAGCCGTCTAAGATCCGCGACAACGGATTGCGGCGACGGGCTGCAGCAGCGGGCAGCAGCAGAGCTGCGTCGGCGGGCTGCGGCAGCAGGCGGCAGCAGGGCTGCGCCTCTCTCTCGCGGGCTTCACTGAATTTGACCGAGTTGCCTCTGAGTCCGCTCTCAGCCCTACTTGTAGTGCTTCATGTGCCACCCTCCCCAGGGGTCTCTGGGAGATTCGTCTCAGGGCCCACCTTCGGAAGGCGGGCCCGATACGGGGAATCTAGTGCGAGGGCAGACCACGCGGCTCCCTTCTGGAGGCGGCGGCCGCCCTGCGGCGCCGCCGAGCGGCGCCCTGCGGTGCCGCCTTGCGGCGGGGCCTTGCGGCGCCGCCAGTGAGTCACGGGTGTCGCGCGGCGTCACAGGCGCGCGACACATGTCCCATACACGTCATTGCGGGCACGACGGCAGAATCAGGAATATGCCGAGAAGTTCTGCTCTGGAAGACCAGGTTCGCCGCCTCGGCTGGAGGCGGCGCGCCTGCACGTCACATCGTCAGCAGGCGCGTCACACCGCACAACACCTCGCGCGGCGCTTAACTCGAAGTTTCGCGTCCCGTAATGGCGGGGACGTTACACGGAAGTTGCCCGCACCTGGGCGGGCCCACTTGTCCATCAAGCGGCTATCGGTCATGTAACGCTAACAGCACCGTGTGGCATGACCAAACGGCTGGATCGTTACACACCCCGTCAGGGGCGGGCCTCATGACGATCGGTCGCGGGAACATGTCACGTCAACGTGAAGACCTCGAGGGTACCGTAGGGTGGACATGTGACGTCCACGGGCGAATCTCAAGGGACCCCTAGGACATGAGACGTCCACGGGCGGACCTCGAAGGTACCACAATAAAGGGGTCACGCCAAGCGGCACGACGCTGGCGGTAGAAGACAATGCAAGCGGGAGAATACAGGGGAATGGACAGCGTCTGTAAGGACCTCGCCCTACACACGCAGTCAGGGTGAGCAATCTTTATTGAGTTCGGCTGTAGGGGGTTTGGGGACCAACCCACTACACAGGCAAAGCACTAGCGCATAGGCGCATCGGAAGACAGGCCCTGTGGCGCCGCTATCCGGCGGCGACTCCACCTCCAGGGCGCAGGCCGGCGCAGCAGGCCCCGCAGCAGAGTGCGGCAACGGCTGCGGCGGCGAGCAGCGGCAGGGCTCCTAAGCTTCACCGGTTCGAACTCCTGGCAAGCCTCAGCCCAAGGCTCTTCGTGCCTGCCAACCCCCATCCAGGGGTGTGAGCGTGTCGCCCCATGGCTCGCCTTGCGGCGGGCCAAAGATCCTCCCTTGAACGGGTGGATCCTAGCGAGGGGTATTTCTGGACGGGCGGGGCCCGCACCTAGGCGGGCCACTTGCCCAGCAAGCCAGCCCGCCACCCAGCGGGCCCACTTGTCCCAAATAGCCGGTCATGTAATGCCAACAGAGCCATGTGGCTTTGCAAAACGGCTGATTCATTACAGCGCGACAGATACCACATGTACGCGATAGTAGGAGGGTAATGCGCCCAGACGGGCGGAAGGCTACATCACCGGTCAGGATGATCGGGGTGGGCTGCAGGCGTGGCTGAGTGAAATGTCTGAATGGTTTGACACCACGGAAGCGGACGCAACAGCCAGGGTGACGCTCGCCGCGACCGGCATGGGAGCCTCGCGAGTGGTGGGATGCCATTGAGAGGTCCAAGACGCCCGTTGAGTACAACAATATGGGAGTTCTTCTCCGAGCAGCTCATGTCGGCCTATGGCGATCCACATGCGGGGCTGCACGTGGCGAGAGGAGCGTCGACTTCGAGCCCTACGTGCGGCGTTCCAGGCTGCTGCTGTCCAAGCTGCGCAGCGAGCCTATGAGGGCGATTGATCAGTGCTAGCGCTCTGAGGCTGGGCTGCCTTTCGATATGCGCTCGTGGGTGGCTTCGGACCGCTGCTATCAAGGTGTTCTACGGATTTCTCCAAGATGGTGGAGCACGTCCGGAAGGTGCTTAGCACGCCGGATATTGGGCGTGGCAAGCGTCCCCTGCTGGAGGCAGGCAGATCTGCAAAAGGCAGAGCAGGGCAGGGAGAGGGTTAATCCTAAGGAGGGCTCAAATGCTCGTTCCCACGGCGGCTAGAGAAGCCACGCGTGACAGGTGCTGGCCCGCGGGTGGAAGTGGTGGTGGCTGCTATGGCAAGAGCCACCAGATCAAGGACTGCCCGGCGGAAGGTCCATCTTCCTCGAGGCCACGTCCACATCGCCCGATGGGCCGAGACAAGGGCAACTCCAGTGGCAAGCGTGAGTGCCTGACCCTTGCCTCTAAGAGCAAACTCATTTAGCCAGATGCACTTTAGCTGTTTGATCTTGCTGGCGTTGCTTGCCCGTCAGCCAAAGTACCGATTGCGCGCTTCATCCGCAGGCAATCAAATCGTCTTTAGGCCCCTCCGACATTTGGCCCCTTCCGATTCTTTTCGGGCTGGCTTTTCACAGCCCTTGCCCCCCATTGGGAGAGAGCCACTTCTTCTCACAGCCACCGCCTCTCCTGGAAGCGTCCTATCTCGATATTGAGCAGCCATTAGCCACTTGAGTCGCTGTGTGCTCTAGCGCTTTCTGGCTGCTTCAATCTTGTCCATACTTCTGTGCGATCCATTTCTACTTTGTTGCAAGGTCTGGAGGTCGGAGGGCCTCTATCTGTGTAGGTTGCCCACATGACTTGCAAAGGGCTGCAGGTGTCCATCTGAGCTGGCCTGCCTGCCGTCGGCTTGGAAAAATTATGTTCTCATTGTGCCACAGAAGCGCGGCGTTATTGATCGAGCCCCGCTGGGATGTCGCTGCTGTGACGTCCTAATCCCTATACACGCAGTTGGGGCTTAGTACGTCCTTATTGACTTCAAACCTAGGGGGTTTAGGAACTACCCCCCTACATAGTAGAACGCCAGCGCACACTGCGCAAACACGTGCATCACATAGCACAGCGGAAGTCTTACCCTGAGGCACCGCCAGAAGGCGGCGACTCTACGGAGGGTCTGGTTTAGTGGCTGTCCCCAGATGGGGCGCAACCACGGCACTTACGGAGAGCCGGCGATGTCCGCAGTGACGGGCTGCAGCGACGGGCTTGGCAGCAGACGGCAGCAGCAGGGCTGGGGCGGCGGCTGCGGCAGCAGGCAAGCAGGGCTGTGCCTCTCTCTGGGCGTCACGGGTCCGACTGAGGAGTCTGGCCTCGGCCTACTACTTGTAGCGCTCCACCTACCACCCCTCCCCCGAGGGTGTGACGAGGGTAGCCCTGAGGTCCGGCCCCCGGAGGAGCGGATCCGCACAATGGGGATACGACTGGCGCGTGACGCGCAAGGTGCGGGCTCGCGTGGCGCAAGCCTGACGAATGGTAGACGAGTCCTGGGGACCGGCGCGTGCCGCGCGTGACTGGCGCGTGAAGCGCGTTATTTGGGTGTGGCGCGCGTGAAGCCGCGCGAGAAGCCACTTACCGGTACTGTTGGTTCTCCAAAACAGGGGACGTTATATTCCTCCCCACTTTTTCGCGTCCTCGGGAACAAGGACACGGTACAGAGGAAATAAACCGAAGAGGTTACTTCTGCGGGTGCGTCCAATACCACGCTAGGGGGTGACACGCCCCTGTAAAAGATACTTACATAGAACAGACGGACACCTGGCAAGGTTGGCCGAAGGTTCCCGCGTATTGTGTTCCGGCCATAGCCTAGCCACTGGACAAGATACTCTCGGGACTTACGTTGCTAATGGAGATTGTCGCAGTGAGACAAGATCTCCTCCACTCATACTCTTCCTTATCCTCAACGACACGGGGAGGTGGGGGCGGTCAGACACGACCATATGTATGGAATGGCTCGAGCTGGGACACATGGAAATCTTTGTGAACATTCCCTTGTACCGAAGTATCCAGCTCATATGCGACCTTGCCGACCAGGCGCACACTACACGAAAGGGTCCAACCACGTTGGCAGCAACTTAGGCGTGCCTACAGCCCGCATGGAGAGATGCCGTGCGCTTAAGAGCACTTGAGCACCAACGTCGAAGGATATTTCACGACGATGTCGATCAGCATACTGCTTTTGCCGATGCTGGGCAATCATCAAGCATTGCCTAAACCTCCGCTGAGCTTCCAGGAGGTTGCCGGTAAAAGTTACTGCGGCCGGCACATGTTCCAGCTTCTCCACCTGTAACGGTGCTGAGCGATGCTGACCGTAATTTAAGAAGAAGGGCGTCGTTCTGGTGGACTCATGGAAGGCGTTGATCACAGCTGTACTCCGTGGAGCAAGATACTCATCCCACTTACTTTGGCTGGAGTTTACAAAGTGCCTTAACATGTACGGCAAAACTCGATCATCCTTTCCGTCTGACCATCTGCTTGGGGGTGGAAAGCCGTGGACATGGAGTGCTGGGTGCCAATCAGCCTGCACACTTCTTGCCAGGAGTGCCCCGTAAATTGAGGGTCGTGGTCAGACACGATTCGTTTGGGCACTCCGTGCAGTTGCCATACTCGAGCCACGAATAGACCAGCAAATTCCTTGGCCGACACCTCCGTGGTCGTAGGCACAAAACGCGCCAATTCACTCAGACGATCCGTAAACACGACAATGGCGTCATAGCCGTTGCGCGATATCGGCGACTGGGTGATAAAAACCACACTCATATCAGACCAGTTCCTCGTAGGAATCTCCAACGGTTGGAGCAACCCGGCAGGCTTATGCGTGCGTCCCTTACTGTGCTGGCAGGTGGTACCAGTCTTCACAGAAGACTTCACTTGGACTCTTGAGTCTGGCCACCAAACGATAACCTGGACAGCCTTCTTTGTCTCTCCCATACTCAAGTGACCACCATACGGAGGCTCATGCAGCTCTTGCAAGAACTGCTGCGCAAGGCGTTGCAGTCGGGTTGCAGTCGGGGACTACAACGGCGTCACCTCGCCACCAGAAGCCTTGGTCATTTACTTGGGTGCGTGTATTAGTTTCAACTGCAAAGCATGGGTCTGTGCCATACCCATCACGAATACGTACATACAGCTCAGAGATGTTGGCGGGGGACTGCCGAGCAGCTCCACGAGTAGGCCGCACGTCTGCGGTCGGTACCCCTGAAGCGTGCAAGACAGCCGCCACAACAGCCTCTGCAATGTTGCGGTTGCCAAGTCTGCAACATTCATACTTCCAGGGCGGTACACCCACTGGAAACGGAATGTGGCCATGCACTTAGCCCACTGTGCTGACGTCTGCTCAATTACTGTTGTGTGTGAAAGTAGGTCAACGGGCAATGATCCTTCACAACCCTAAATCAACACCCTCGAGACTGCATGCCACACGCATTTGGCTTGCACAACAGCAAGGAGCTCTTGCTCCTCCCATGGTGTAGTTACGCTCTGCGGGACGAAGCAGGCGACTTTCAAATGCTACGGGTGACCATCCTGCAAGAGAACGGCACCGTTGCCGATCAAAGAGGCGTCACATACTACTTCAAATGGCACGCCTTCTCGAGGCAAGGCCAAAACGGGTGGATGCACCAAGACCCGTCTTCATCTCCTCAAATGCTATTTGGCATTCGGACGTCCACACCCAGCTGACGTCCTTACGAGTGAGCCTCGGAAGAGGAGATGCCATACTTCCGTATCCTTGTAGGAACTTGCGGAAGTAATTTGCGAACCCTAAGAAGGAACACGCAACTGTGGAATATTCCGTGGCACAATTACTATTACAGTCCTTTACTACCTGGTGGGGTTCACGCGACTGTCTTTGTTCACAACATGCCCTGTGTATGTTCCGGCTGGTTATACACATAGTTGGTATATGGTTGATTTGCACGCAGCAACTGCAGTACATGCTGCAGGTGCAGTACGTGATCCTCAGGTGTTCTCCTAAGCTGTTTGACTGAACTGAAACACCAGTCTGCCATCAAGTAAACCAGCACAGAGTCACACTGTAGGGGGCCAAAGAGATTTTAAATCACAACCTGACGCGTGGCAAGTGCTCTGGTAAAATCAAAACGGAGCATCTTGCGTCAGAAGTAGCCGAGCGGCCTAAAACAAGCTAAATACGGGACTTCCTCAGGTGTGAGAGGCAAATGGTCATCACCACTTTGCAAAGCGGGGGAGCTATACGCGTGAGCTCCCAAAAGATGATTTCACATCTCATCGAAGATAAGCAAAAGGTATGTTATCTTGACAGTGAGCTTGTTCAGAGCTCAAACTCGATGCACGTCCGAAGACTCCAGCCTACTTCACAACGAAGAGGATGGGTGCACCGCACGACTGCTGTCAAGAGTCACACCATGTTGAGACCAACACTCGCAGAATCAGGGGGAGACTCTGTGCGCATCATCACAATGAGATACTCAGCCAAAGCTGGAACCATGTGAGAGTACATCTTCAAATACGGCCTTCCGGCTCGGCTTGTCAGGATGCTGGTCAGAGCAATCCCACACAAGTCAACTCTTTGACAGTCAAAGGCAGAGATGAGCGAAGATTCACCCAGAGTACACAAACTGCACCAGCCAGCTGAAGGCATCATCTACCGGCAGCTCACACTCTCAAGTGCACAAAGATATCCAGGCACATAGCTGGGCCAATGGCGCAATCTTCACTACTCAGCATAATGGCTTACAGACAGACCACTCGAGCAGGACACAGAGCCACACCTGGTCTCTTCCATACCCGATTCACGTGGCTTGATACGTAGGCGCCGCAGAGAGTAAGGAAGCGAAGAGAGTTCCAGGCAGCGGGTGCTGCAGGGGGCATTGACAACATTCGTCAACCCTGCGTCAGCACACCCACTTAGCCCGTAGCCGTGATAATATCATTAACAGCTTTGGAGAGCCATGGACTTGCACTGGAAGTAGATAACACTGAGGTGCTTCTGACCAGGGCCACACACGCCTCTAGGTCAATAAGGATGGCGGCCAGGCACATTCCTTATCTCACTACAGTGCAAAAGCACCATAGCACTTCCAGTACGTCATGGACTGTGCCAATGCACAAACCAGGGTGAGGGCGGACCAGCCGCCAACAACGGAGATACGACAAGGTGAGTATTCCAACAGGGTTCACCCATGCCGAGGCATCGAACTGTGCCGATCTCACGACAAAGTCCACAACTTCCACGGGCACAGAGCCACAGCTAGGCCAGCTTGGGTTGGGTTATACCACACCATACCCAAGTTGCACGAGACTGATGGGTCCCGGCTAGCCCGTGCTGACTAACAGCACAGCCGATAGCTGTCACATAAGGGGCGTCCTCGTGAAACACAAGCGACGATCACAACATTGCCGAGAACGCACAAATCTTTTAGCGCCAAGCAAGGACACAGTGGCGCACACGCCGCTTGTTACCCACAAGAAAGCCGTTGCCAAATCATGACGCAGCGTTGTAGATAAATTGGGGATGACACAGCTTCAAACGTGATTTTGTCCAACTAGGACAACACTGCCACGCAATGCGGAATACCCGCCTTGAGCGTTCCATTTCATGTTTGGCGTCCATCGTGCCTCATTCCATCAACAACGAATCAATACGCGTACTTAATCCTCGAAGTCATTGCCCACTATGCGAATGACGTCGACAATACTGCGGGCATTGAGCTCCGCACGCACCTTTCCGTACTGGACGGTGAGTGAGCGGGTGAAGGAAATCTAAGTGATCAGACACTCTGAAGTGGGAGGACGACTTCGTGGATTCCCAAACACTTGCGGGATCCGCCGTGGAGTACGGGGTCGCGATCCCCACACGTTATGGTACAGGTGTTTCACACAGCACGAATCAGACGATCAACTCGCGGAGCCAGGCGGCGAGGCTGCTCTGCACATCATACTTGGCAGGCTGGCACGGCCGGACACGCCCAGCCGCGCGCCGTGGCTTACTGTCACCTTGAGGCGGCAAACCCGCTGCTCACCCGCGCACATACGGGCAATCAGCGTTCGCACCGCACCTCTTCGCATAACACCCCCAACACGGGGTTCACCAGCAGATCCCCACTCGGGATTGCAGCCTCTACTTGCTCACTGAGGCGCTCAAGACGCCGCGCCTCGGTGGATGTCAGGCCGTTCGCGCCGGGCGCTTGGAGCTCCGCCATCTCATTCACCATCTCCTCGATCTCGGCCGGTGGTACTGCCGGCGGAGGAGGACTAGGTTGCACACTCGAGTCAGCGAATCATGCCTTTACACCAACACACTTGAGGGATCGAGTCCGTGGTTGGCATAAGACAAACCGCCGAGACAATACCACAATATGTTGCTGAGCAAGCTGGTGCCCCAGGCAAGCAAAGCTATCATGGTAGCGCGCAAGTCATACCCCTAAAACGCGAAGCAGCAGGAGCATCTGAAGGAGGGGCCTGGACTGGAGTACGGACCAGTTTCTGGCACATCCTCCGATTTCGCCGCCCATCGCGGTCGGTTTCACCTCCTTGTCATGACGACAGGCAATCCGCCAACCGCAAGTGGTTACGCAGGCGAGATACTGACCTGGCAATTGCGATTGCCGCCGGGGTGGAGGACCACTTGACATTGGCCG
Organism: Spirogloea muscicola; assembly: GCA_009602725.1. Lineage (NCBI taxonomy): Eukaryota > Viridiplantae > Streptophyta > Zygnematophyceae > Spirogloeales > Spirogloeaceae > Spirogloea > Spirogloea muscicola. The sequence goes on along the minus strand of WELB01000002.1, from coordinate 2,104,080 downwards.
ACCCGGATGGGTGGATGCAGGGGGCGAGTTTTCACAGCATCATTGAGCCAGCCGATGCAGATCCACGGGTACTCTGGCAAGGGCTGGCAAGTCACAACAGATTAGTCAGTGGCAGAGCATCAGAAGGAACCTTGCATGGTCAGTCGTTTCACGACAGAAGTACGAGGCTAGCCAGATGCAAGGATTCCTCTTATACGAAATGTGACGTCCTGATCCCTATACACGCAATTAGGGGTTAGTATGTCCTTATTGAGTTCAGACCTAGAGCGCCAGCGCACACGGCACACACACGTGCATCACATAGCAAAGCCGAAGTCTTACCCTGAGGCATCGCCAGAAGGCGGCGACTCTACGGAGGGTCTGGTTTAGTAGCTGTCCTCAAATGGGGCGCAACCATGGCACTTACAGAGAGCCGGCGATGTCCGCAACGACAGGCTGCGGCGACGGGCTGGGCAGCAGACGGCAGCAGCAGGGCTGGGGCGGGGGCTGCGGCAGCAGGCAAGCAGGACTGTGCCTCTCTCTGGGCGTGCGTCACTGGTCCGACTGAGGAGTCTGGCCTCGGCCTACTACTCATAGCGTTCCATCTGCCACCCCTTCCCGGAGGGTGTGATGAGGGTAGCCCCGAGGTCTGGCCCTTGGAGGAGCGGACCCGCACAATGGGGTTACAACTGGCGCGTGACGCGCAAGGTGCGGGCTCGCGTGGCGCGAGCCTGACGAATGGTACACGAGTCCTGGGGACTGGCTCGTGCCGCGCCTGACTGGCGCGGGAAGCGCGTGACTGGCGTGTGGCGCGTGTGAAGCCGAGCGTAAAGCCGCTTACCGGTACCGTTTGATTCTCCCAAACAGGGGATGTTACAGCTGTTGTGCTCGCACGAGGCGGGACACAGTGTAACGTTCCCTCCGTTTGACTGTGCCGACGGTGCCGGTAACCTTACATGATCGTACTGATCTACCGTTTTGGAGTCCCAATCGGTACAGGTAACTTCGCTCCACTACGTATAAGTAAGTATGGGCCAAGTATGGGCTGAGGCCCTGGGCACGTGCAGCACGCGCCACGTGCGGCACGCGCCATGCGCGGCACTGCCATGGGCGGCACGCGCCACGCGCAGCACGCGCCAGCCCCCGGGATTCGTATCCTTATCCGTCAGGCCCGCCCCTCCGAGGGAGGACCTTGGGGGCAAACCTCGTCACACCCTCAGGGGAGGGGTGGCAGATGGAACGCTTATCAGTAGGAGGACGAAGTCAGACTCCTCAGTCGGACCAATAACGCCAAGACAGGCAGCCCTGCTTTTGCCTGCTGCCGCAGCCGCCGCCACAGCTCTGCTGCTGCTGCCTGCCGCTGCAGCTGCCGCCACAGCTCTGCTGCTGCTGCCTGCTGTGCCCAGCCCGCAGCTCATCGCTGCGGGCCTCGCCGGCTCTCTGTAAGTACTATTTATGGCTGCACCCCTTGCAGGGACAGCTGCTGACCCTCGGTCGAGTCGCCATCTTCCGGCGGTGCTTCAGGGTAAGACTTTCGCTGCGCTATGTGCGCGTCTGTGTGCGCTGTGTGCGTCAGCGTTCCACTCTGTAAGGGGGTTGTCTCCAAAACAACCTATGTCCGAAATCCAAACAGGACGTTCTGACCCTGACTTCGTGATTAAGGACAGGGACGTTACATTGGTATCAGAGGAGTTATCGCATCTAGCCAGTCATGTAAGAGCTGTGTTTTACTGTTGACAGTGCGAGGATCCCTCGGTATTCTGGACCAATTTTTGTCTTTCGAGTCAAACTTTTAGCAGTATGGACGTGGAGCTGTCATCAACGAAGCAGCAATTGCGCCACCTTTTTGCCTTCGACATCCACGCACCGGGTTCTTAAGATGCCGACTGGCTCTTCTTCCTGGCGGCAATCTTCATTGCCTGGTCAATTCGCCTGCGTAACCACCCGTGCCCGGTGTGTAGCTGGCCTATGATGCACGGCATAGCACCCGGTGCCGCACATGGGCGGCAATCTGACGGTCGGCCAGGCGCTGGTCCTTACTCTTGCCCGGTGCCCTCCCTCAGTCTGCTTTAACAGCTTAGCTGTTTGGGGGTATGATTTGGCGGGCTACCATTTGCATTGCTTGCCTTGTGCACGGGCCTGGCTCAGTATCACCGTGGTAGTATTGATTTAGCAGATAAGCTTTATACCCGCCACTGACATAATCCCTCAGTGTGTTGATGTAAAGGGCATTCAGTCGGACTCAAGAGCGCCACCTAATTCCCCTTTGCCGGCTGTTCAACCTGCTAAGGTCGAGGAAGTGCTTTGATGAGCTGTCGGGGCTCCAGTCGCCATCCCTGGATGTCCGATTCCAAGGAGGTGCAGCACGTTGTGCGCTTGATGGAGCAGTATGAGGCTGCCCAGAGCTCTGGTTGGATGTCCCTAACCGTCTCCACCTGCTGCACCCAATCATCACTACTGGGTGTGTTCAGCCGTCTGTACCAGCCATGTCTACCTGTTGCTGTTGCTGGGTGGCAGCAACAGTAATGGTTCTAACTGAACGTGCCCAGTCGTCTCCACCTGCCGTGTTGGCTAGGAAAGCAAAGAGGAGCACCCTCAACACCTGGCTTTGAGATAGTGGTATGGCTTGCTTGTACGGCAATCCCTTCACATCGCGCGTTGGAATGTGACCACCTCTCTGTGTGGGTATCTGCCTCGTGGCAGGCTCTGGTGAAAAAGTCCACCCCGGGGGATCTCATGATATTGGGAACTTCTTCCAAGCTCACTGACCTTATGTACAGAATGCCATTGACTTGGCAAGTATCTGGGCAACATGTCGCTTGTGTGCCACTGCGCCCTGAGCGCTCAACGATTTGTTCGTTCTCGCCAACTTTGATATCCGTCGCTCGGTGACAAGTGGCTTGTGTTCCACCACCAGTAACGACATTGCTTGTATATCAGCTATCGGCTGTGCTGCTGTGTAACAAGAGCTGGCCAGTACCCATTTTTCTAATGTGTGAAACATGGGCCCTGGTGTGTTCTAACCCGCTCTAAGCTCGCCTAAATGTAACTGTGCGCCATGGACGTCGTGGACTACGTGGTGAGATCGGTATTGTGTGATGCCTCGGCATGGGTGTTCCCTGCTTTGGTCCTCACCTTGCCGTACCTCAGGTGTTGGCGGCTGGTGCGCCCTCACCCTGGTTTGTGCTGAGTGCACACTCCAAGAGCTGGCAGTATGGTGCTTGGCAGTAAGTGCGATGAGGAATGTGACTGTCCGCCAACTTCATTCACCTCAATGCCTTGGGCCCTGGTCAGTCGCACTTCAGTGTCACCTACTTCCAGGCGAAGTCCTTGACTCTCTGCAGCTGTTGATAATGTGATGTCACAGCTATTGTAACGTCCCCACCCGTTACGTGCCGTTTAAGCTTGGGTTGAACGCTAACGCGTAGTAACGGCGCGCGGCCCCAGTATCGCTGGCGTGCAAGACGTGGACGACGCGCGACAGTGACGCGCAGTTCGCCGCGGCTCGCCGGAGCTTGCGCCGCATGGCCGCTGGGCCGCCGGCGGCATGGCCGCCAGCCGCCTGGCGGCATGGCCGCCGCACCGCCGGCTACCCGGCGGTGCCGCCGGACTCGTAGTGATATGCTTGTGACGCGTTTGGTGCTGTGACGGTCCTGGAGGCGCGGCGCCGCGCAAGGCGGCGCCGTGCAGGGCGGCACCACTTCGCGCATGGCGGCGCCGCCGCTCTTACGATCGTATCTCCCTTGTCAGTCTACTTCAGAAGAGCCGATGAAGACCCACAGGGACGGGTTGCGGTGTCGGGCTGCAGCAGCAGGAGGCACCAGGCCTGCGTGGACGAGCTGCGGCAGCAGGCGGCAGCAGGGCTGCGTGCCTCTCTCTCGCGTGGGCTTCGCTAACTTGGACCGGGTGCCTTCAGGTTGGTCTCAGCCCTACTTATAGTGCTTCACGTGCCACCCTCCCCAGGGATCTCTGGGAGGCTCGCCTCGAGGCCCACCTTCGAGAAGGCGGGCCCGACATCCTATGGGTGCACTGTAATTGTTCAACCTTTGCTTGACATGGGCACATCAAGATCACTGGCAGCAGCATAGATTTAGGCTGCTCCTTTTGGGGACAGTTGCTAGCTTGTACCGAGAGGTGAGTCGCTGCCTGTCGGCGGCGCCTCAGGGCAAGGTATTCCGCTGCGTGAGAATGTGGTGCTTCACTGTGCTGGGGGTTTGTCTCTAAACCCCAGCGACCTAAACCAATAAGGACGTCCTAAACCCCAACTGTGTCAATAGAGATCAGAACGTCACAGCTATGGCTTGAGTGAGCTTGCGGAGCCAAGCTTGGCAGATGTTGCCAACGCCCTCTGCAGCCACTGCTTGGTCGATTTTTCGCCGGTTTACCCCTTGTGATGACCACGTGTCATGCCACAGTTCGCGGGCATGGTCAAGATCATGTCGGTCACAGTGTCCTGCCCGAGTGGCCTGTAACGTTGGCCATATTGCTGGTAAGCGAGAGTTGGACCATTAGCCCAGCTAATTGCTGAGTAACCCTGTGCACTCGTAGCTGCTGGGCATTGAACAGCCTGCAGCTGGCTGGTGCATCAGAGTACTCCGGGGGAGTGCTTGTCTCCGTCCTTGATGCCAAAGGGTTGACTTAAGGGGATGCTTTGGAACAGCATCTTTGCACTCTGCGACCAACAGCTGTCGTTGCGGCTACACCTTCACACGCAGCCAGCTTCGGCTGTGAATCTGATTTTGATGATGTGTAATGAGTCTCCCCCTGATTCTGTGGTATGTGTGAATGCCTCACCTGGTGCGGCTTTTGACAATCAGTCACCGAAGTAGTTGGATGCATGTCCCCAACTCCTCTGGACGGGTGCCTCCTCCTCCGAAGTGGCTCAAAGACGTCTGGCCTCCGTATCGATTGAGTACTCTCGAGTGTTGAGAGATGCACTCCCAAGTGGCGGACTCGTTTGAATACGGGCATAGTGAGCCCCCTCAGTCGCAGTATGGTGCACCTGTCCGCTTTTGTCACACCCGAAGATCAGTATTTCACCTGCAGCTCGTGCTGCTTTTGCGACGTGAAATCATTTGTATGCAATGTGTACGTAACCAGTATTTGGGAATGCTGTGGGCAAAGACGGCGTTTGCGTCAACCCCAAAAGCAGTGATCAAGTCATGCTGCATCTGTCTGCAGAGGTTGACGTAAGGATGGCTAAGTGCCACGGAATGTGCCGCAGTTGCGATCCTTCAAATATTCGCAGTATCCCCGTTCCTGTCAGGATTCCTGCAAGGACACGGAAGTATGACAGAACCTCTTACGACGCTCTCTCGTAAGAACGTACCCTGGGGTGGACGTCCAAATGCCCGCGGGCATTTGAGGAAATTCCAGAATGGGTTCTAGTATTCCCACCTCTTTGGGCCTTGCCTAGAGAGGGCGCCTCCATTGTAGTCATATGATGTGTGACGCCTCTTTGATCAGCATTTGCCGTTATCTTGCAGGAGGGTCTCCCCGTCGCGTTTGAGACTCGCCTGCTCAGTCCTGCAGGGCGCAACTCAACTACGGGGGGAGCTCCTTGCTGTTGTGCACGCCCTCCGTGTGTGGCGTTGCTATCTCAAGGGGGCTAAATCTATGGTTGTAACGGGCTTTAGCCAGTCGACTTTTCACACACAGCAGCAATTGAGCAGGCGTCAAGCTTGGTGAGTTGGTAGTAAGGTACTGGTCCATTTCAGGGGTGTACCACCTGAAAGTAACAGTGCTGCGGACCCAGTGGCTGCAACATTGGAAGGGCTGCTGTGGCGCCTGTCTTGTGTGCCACAAGGGCTCAGACCGCAGACGTGCAGCCTACCCTTGAGGCCGCTCGGCAGTGAACCACCAACCTCTCTGAGCTGTATGTGCGTGCTCTGATGATGGGTATGGCACAGACCCTTGCTTTGCAGGAGCAACCAAATCACGCATTGTAGTATGTGACCAAGGCTTCTGGTAGCGAGGTGACGCCATTGTGGTGCCCATCTGCAATGCCTTGCGCACTTGTATCATGCAAGAGACGCATGCGCCTGCGTATAGTGGTCACTTCGGTATTGGAAAGACAAGGAAAGCTATCAAGCTTCTCTTATGGTGGCCGGGCTTGTAAATCCCAGTAGAGTCTTTGTGAAGACTTGCGCCATCTGCCAGCGTGGTTAGGCAAGCTCTCCTAAGCCTGCCGGTTTGCTGGCATGTCTGTGGACCGAGTATGGAACTTGCACGGAGTACCCGAGCGGATCGTCTGACCGCGATCCTCGCTTCACGGGTCACTTCTGGAACGAAGTGTGCAGGCTTCTTGGCACAAGCACTCCATGTCCACAGCTTTCCACCCGCAGTTAGACGGTCAGACTGTAAGGTTGAAGCATATTCTGGCACACATGCTAAGGCTTTCTGTAAACCTCAGTCATGCTGACTGGGACGAGAACCTTGCTCCAGCGAGTATGCTGTGAATAACGCCTTTCATGCCTACCAACATACACCCTTCTTCCTGTCTGTCAGCACCCCCGATCACCTTTGCAGGTGGGGAGGCCGGAGCGCGTTCCGGCCGCAGTACGCCTTCCCGGTGACCTCCTGGAGGCTCAGCGGAGGGCTACGCAATTCTTGACAACTGCTCACCACCGGCCAAAGCAGTATGCTGATCTACTTCGCAAAAATGTGTCCTTCGACGTGGGTGCCCCAGTGCTTTTGAGCTCTAAGCACCTAGCATTGCGGGCTATGGGTACGCACAAGTTGCTGCCGGACTGGGTTGGACCCTTTCGTGTCGTGCGCCTGGTCGGCAAGGTCGCATACGAGCTCGCTACACCGGTACATGTGTCTCTCGGCTTGGGCCATACCTTTCGGTTGGCCGTGTCCAATCGCCCCCAGCTCCCCTCGTTCTTGAAAACGAGGACGAGTATCAAGTGGAGGAGATATTGTCACACCGTTACATTCTCCGTGGGTGTTGTAAGTCCCGCAGTACCTTATCAAGTGGCTAGGCTATGCGCCTGAGCAAGTATATGAGAACCTGCGGTCAATCTTGCCAATTGTCCTTCCCTCGTTCAAGAGTATCTAACAGGAGGCCTTGCCTCTACTCTCCGTCGTCCAGTATCTACCCGCCGGGCTTTTCTCCCGTGGGTCGACCTCCTGTAGTGCTTCCTTCTTCTTCGCGCAGACGTGAACACATAAGTGGGGAGGTATGTAACGTTCCCTCCGTTTGACTGTGCCAACGGTGCCGGTAACCTTACATGATCGTACCATATCAACCGTCTTGGAGTCCCAAACGGTACGGGTAACTTCGCTCCACTACGGATAGCTAAGTATGGGCTAAGTATGGGCTGAGGCCCTGGGCACGTGCGGCACGCACCACGCGCGGCACTTGCCACGCGCGGCACGCGCCACGCGCAGCACACGCCAGTCCCCTGGATTCATATCTCCATTCGTCAGGCCCGCCCCTCCGGTGGAGGACCTCGGGGGTAACCCTCGTCACCCTCAGGGGAGGGGTGGCAGATGGAACGCTTGTCAGTAGGAGGCCGAGGTCAGACTGAGACACTGGTCCGACTGAGGAGAACTCCTCAGTGACGCCAAGTGAGGCACAGCCCTGCTGCTGCCTGCTGCCGCAACCGCCGCCACAGCTCTGCTGCTGCTGCCTGCCGCTGCAGCAGCCGCCACAGCTTTGCTGCTGCCGTTTGCTGCCCAGCCCGCAGCTCATCGCTGCGGGCCTCGCCGGCCTTCTGTAATTACCATGGAGTGCGCTGGCGTTCCACTGTGAGGGGGTCGTCTTCAAAACATCCCATGTCCGAAACCCAAACCGGACGTTCTGACCCGAACTACGTGATTAGGGACGGCGACATTACACACAGGCTCCTTAGGCGTAGTTTTGATGCGACACAGCTTAGGCCTTACCGACAGAGGTCAGGGTATATGTCGCTCGCACCCCAATCCTTGGTAGCAGTGACCATGAGGGACACACGATGCTTTATGGGGAGCTGGTTGCTGAGGCACCGGCCAGGATACTCATGGACTCAGGGGCCTCAGTGTCCTTCGTTAATTGGAATTTGGTGTGTTCCACTGGCTTGAATTTGCAAGCAGATGGTTTGCCTAGAGTGACATTGGCCGATGGCCACCCAACCGATGTGTTGGGCCTGTGCAAGGTTCCCTCTCGCATCCAGCAATACAAAGCCGAGGTGCCTTCTTACGCCATTGAGTTGACTGCCAAAGTTGATGTGACATTGGGCAGTGACTGGCTTCGTGCAACATGCCTTGATTTTGAACGCCAAACTTGCACTGTACAACGTGGCGCACGGCACTTTGTCCTTTGCAAGAGGCTTCCCTGTGCACCGCCACTGGCGGCAGGGGCTTCCATTCTGCTGTCCGCCATGCAGGTGAAGCGACTGAATCACAAGAACACTGTGCAGATGGCATTATTTGTGATGGTGGCGTTGAGTGACGAGTCTGAGCCTGACTTGTGTGTGAATGCTGCGGATTTACATAGGCGGGGTTCTTGATAAGCTGTTGGAAGAGTTTGCGGATTTGTTTCCCGGATCTCTTCCGGACGGTCTACCTCCTCACCGAGTTGGTGACTCATACAATTACTTTGGAGCCAGGTGCTCCCCCGCCTTACCGTCCCATGTACCGGCTGAGCCCTCTCGAAGTTCGAGAAATGCAATCCCAGGTCAAGACCTGCTGGCGAATGGCTACATAGAGCCATCTCAATATCGCCATACGGAGCACCCATCCTCTTTGTCAAAAAGAAGGATGGCACTCTACAGTTGTGCATTGAATATCGGGCTTTGAAGCAGCTTACTATCAAGAACTGATACCCATTGCCTTGGATAGATGATCTGTTCGATTGGCTTGCAGGGGCTACTGTGTTTGGCTCCCTGGAGCTGGCAAGTGGGTATCACCAAATTCGTATCACGCCTGCCAAATCTTCAAAGTCGGCGTTCTGTACGCCGCTTGGACATTCTCAATTGAAGGTGCTGACTTTGGTTTGACCAATGCACCGGCTACGTTCCAGGCGGTGATGTCGAGGGTCTTTGGCCCCCTGCTCTACGATTTTGTGCTGGTTTACTTGAACGACATACTGGTGTTCAGCAAATCGCTTGAGGATCACGCGAGCCATCTGCGCCGAGTGCTGCAGTTGCTGCGTGAAAATTTACTGTATGCCAAAAGGTCCAAGTGCGCATTTCATCAGCCAGAGCGATCATACCTTGGGCATGTCGTGGGCAAAGACGGCATATCTGTCGACAACAAGAAGACATAGGTCGTACGGGATTGGCCTGTGCCACGGAATGTACCTACATTGCGCTCCTTTTTGGGATTCGCACACTACTTCCGTAAGTTCCGACAAGGCTGTCGGGACTTGACACTTCCTCTTAAGAAGCTGACTGGTAAGGTCGTACCTTGGGATTGGTCGTCCGAATACCAGAGGGCTTTTAAGGGAATACAGCAGGCACTGACATCTCCGCCTGTGCTGGCCTTTCCTCTTGAAGGCGTGCCATATGAGCTCATCTGCGATGCTCTTTGACCGGCATTGGTGCCGTGCTCTTGCAAGAGGGTCACCCGTTGGCAATCGAGAGTCGCCTGCTGATCCCTGCAGAGCCAAACTACACTACGGGCGAGCAGGAATTGCTGGCTGTGCTGCACGCCTTACGTGTCTGGCGTTGCTACCTGAAAGGTGTGAAATTTACAGTTGTCATGGATCATTGCCCGTTGACAAATGTCCATACGCAGCAAGCAGCATTACTAGGCGTCAAGCTCGATGGGCTGAGTGCATGGCACAGTTCAGTCTTCAGTGGGTTTATCGCCCTGGACGGCTTAATGTTGCGGACCCTGTGAGTTGCAACATCATGGCGATGATGCGTTGGCTACATTGAATGCTTCTGGAGTGCGGGCTGCTGGTCTGTGTCCGACTCGCCGGCGAACCACGGCTGATGTCATGACCCGACCCCTGTTTACAGGCAATTAGGCGGTAAAATCCTGATTGGGTTTGGAGGTAGGGGATTAGGAGCAAACCCCTACACCGTGAAGCACCTCGCGCCTCGGCGCACGCGGAAGTCTTGCCCTGTGGCGGCAGCGTCCTGCCGGCGACGGGCTGCAGCAGCAGGCGCAGCAGCAGGGCTGCGCCGCTCTCGGGACTTCAGCAGCAGGGCTGCGCCGCTCTCGGGGCTTCACCGATCCGAACTGCTGTCCGTGTCTCTGCCCCCAGACTGCTAGTGCTCACGGTGCCGCCCCCCTCCCGGGGCGCATGGGGTCGCTCCATGGCCCACCCCGCGGGGCGGGCCGCATGCGGCCGCCCCGAGGGGCAGGCTGCTCGAGGGGAAGGCCCCGCTGTCGGGGCCGACATGAGGAGGCGCCGGGGTGGACACCGTGCCACCACGCTCCCTTGCGCAGGGCGCCAGGGTGGACACCGGGCCACCGCGGTCCCGTGCGCGACCACCTGGCCAGGCCAGGTCGGTCGGGGCGAGGCGCCAGGGTGGACACCTCGCCACCGAGGCCCCCGTGCGGGACCGCCTGGCCAGGTCAGGTCGGCCACGTGCCAATCAGGCCAGCACCTGGGTTAACGCTCATAGAAAGTGAGAACGTTCCATTTCTCCCCACTTAGATGTTCACGTCCGCGGGAACAGGACACAACCCCAAAGCAACTTAAATCCCACACTTGCGGCCGCTACGTAGCGGAGGGGAGTTACCACCCTGCGCGAAGTGGTCCCGGATAGCTGCCGGGCAATTGGCAAGATTGGCGGCAGGCTCCCATGTTTTGTGCTCAGGACTATAGCCGAGCCACTTCACGAGATACTCAAGGGTCTTACGCCCACGGAAATTGTCCCGGTGTGACAAGATTTCGTCCACCTCGTACTCAAACCCCATCCGAGCAAGATATGAGAGGGGGGCGGTTGGACGCGGTCATCTGGATGGAAGGTCCGGAGCTGGGACACGTGGAAAAAATTGTGAGTCTTCCACTTTACCAGTGTACCGAGCTCATTCGACACCTTGCCAACAAGTCGTACCACGGGTGAAAGGTCCAACCTACTTGGGTAGCAATTTGTGCGTACCCACTGCCCGCAAGATAGGTGCCTTGAACTCAACAGTACGTGAGCACCCACGTCGACGGACGCATCCTTCCGACGTTGGTCAGCATAAGCGTTCTGCCTCTTCTGGACAATTTCCAAGGAATGCCAGACCCGTCATTGGGCCTCCAAGAGGATTCGGGTAAAGGCGACAGTGGCCGGAACGCATGCCGGCCTCCCCACCTGCAAAGGTGGTCGGGGATGCTTACCGTCATTGATGAAGAGGGGTCTCTCTCTGGTGGACCCCGTGATAAGCTTACGACAAAGCACATTCGGCCGGAGCCGAACCATCCCAGTCGGTCTGACTTGGGTTGACAAAATGCCGTAGTATGTCCTCCAAAACCCGAATCATCCTCACGGTCTGGCCATCACGTTGGGGATAGAAGGCAGTGGACTTGGCCTGCTCAGTGCCCATAAGCTTGCATACTTGTTGCCGGAAGTGACCCGCAAAGCCAGATTCGCGGTCTGAGACCACCCTTTCGGGTACGCCATGGAACTTCCACAGCTTATCCCCAAAGATGCCAGCAAAGTCCTTTGCCGTAGCACGCGTGGTCGTTTGGAGCAAAGGGCACCATCTTGCTCAACCGATCCACAAAGACGATGATGGCATCAAATCCATTCCGTGTCTTAGGCAATTGTGTGATCAAATCAACACTATCATCAGCCCAATTCCGCTCAGGGATCTTCAGGGGTTGAAGTAAGCCGGCTGACTTGCCAGAGATTGCCTTGCTTCGCTGCATGTGGCACAGCTTTGCCCCAAAGCGTGTGCGTGGGCCACCGGAAAAGGCTTTTTACGGCCTTTGTGGACTTATCAACTGCCAGATTACCACTATATGGCGTATCATGCAGCTCCTGCATGATGGTGCTCCGCACGGCATTGTAGTCCCGAACCACAATGGCGTCGCCGTGCCATCAAAAGCCATTGTCATCGGAAAGTGTGCGTACGTTGGTTACCTACCCTCCGCAATCCAAGGGTCTGTGCCGTACCCATCACGAATACGCACATCAGAGAGGTTGGCAGTCGGTTGCCAAGAAGCGCCACGAGTAGGATGCTTGCCTGCATCCGCATCTCGCAACGCGTTCGAGGCAAGCACTGCTGCAGCCCCTGCAATGTTGCGGATCACCGGGTCCGCAACATCGAGCCTCTCAGGGCGGTACTTCCACTGGAATCGGAATGATGCCATCATTTAGCTCACCGAGCTAGCCGCCTCGTCAGTTGCTGTTGAGTGTGGAAGTAAGTCAACTGGCAATGATCCGTGACTATTGTAAAATCCACATCTTCCAGGTAGCAACGCCAATCGTGTATGGCGTGCACCAGAGCCAGCAGCTCTTGCTCACCTGTAGTGTAATTTCGCCCTGCGGGTTCAGCAGGCGACTCTTGAACGCTAGCGGGTGGCCCTCTTGCAAGAGCACGGCAACCAATGGCAGTCAACGAGGCGTCACAAATCAGCTGATACGGCACGCCTTCTCGAGGAAAGGCGGTACAGGCGGAGATGTAAGAGCCTGTTGGATATCCTCGAATGCCCTTTGGCATTCGGACGACCACTCCCTGGGTACGTCCTTACGAGTGAGCCGCGTAAGAGGAATTGCCAAGTTCCCAAAGCCTTGTGGGAACTTCCGGAAGTCATCCGCGGATCCCTGGAAGGATCGCAGCTGAGGCACATTCCGTGGCACAGGCCAATTCCGTACGACAAAGTCGTCTTGGGGTCGACGCATATCCCGCCCAAAGCCTTGCAATCCCGGATGCGATGGTCCGGGTCGCCGCAGCGAAAACAACGAGCGCGTGGCTCCAACGCCATATCCTTAAGCCCCCGGCGGGACTGAGATGCGGCCCCTCAGTAGGCCTCGCCTTCGTCCGAGCTGGCACAGCTTGGTAACAAAGAACGCCCACCTCAGCTGGAGAGCCTGTGCATGCGGCCCCTCAGTGGGCCTCGCTTTCGTCCCGCCGCAGCCGGAGGGCGCTTGATCGATGGGTGACAAGGCAAAGTAGTAAGCTTGCGCCATGAGCCGCCATCGATAAAAATCAAAAAATACTTCGATCGTGATGAGATCCACGCCAGCCCCAAGCTTGCGTATAGGACCTAAGCAAACAATGCAGCCAACGAGCGCGAGAATAACTCTCACGTGTTGTACATCTCGGAGGTGGAGCTTTTGCTTCACGGAGTTCCACCACTGGAGAGACGCGCCAGGCAGGTATGCAGCAGCAAGACCCACTCTTGCCTCCTTGGCCGTGCCGCATAGCACGAGCCAATCCGTGATATTTTCCAGCCACACTTGGAGGCCCCCATGCTCCATGTGGCCGGACTTATTGCGGGGTGGGGACGGGCGACCCGACCCACGAAGGGTGTTCGCCTGGATCTGGCGGCTCTGGCCGTGGTGTAATTCACGCACCGAGGCCCCGTGCAACCAGTGCACTTGGGCCCAGGCCCTCCGCCGACGTCGACGCTCAGCGGTATTGAGCGTGGCCTGCACCTCCTCGCACAACGCCCCCAAAGCGTGTGAGGCAGGTACGATAGCCATCTCCGCCTCCAGACGCTCCGCGAGGAGTGCGACTCGGCGCAAGTCCTCCGGCGACAGGCCGCCAGGGCCAGTAGCCGTCCGGAGGGCCGGGCCATCAGGGCCGTCCATCGTCCGGAGCTCCGTTCGGAGTCGTTGTGCCAGCTCGTTGGTCTGCGCCTCCACTGCAGTCGGTTGAGCAGCCGGCCGAGGAGGGCTGGGGCGCGCACTAGAGTATCGCGACTCCATGCCTTCCAACGAAAAAGACTGAGTGATCAATTCAGATTCCGATGGTCAGCATATCACTACTTTCTACTGAATAGCAGGACACCGCAATACTGGTGCCCCAGCAAGCGAGCAAGCAAGACAGCGCGCTAACCCTTACCTCCATACAGCATGGCAGACAAGCAACTGCAGAGAAGGTCCAAGACCGGAGCACAAAGCCGAGCTTGGTCGAACGATAAACCTTTGCCGCCCAGCGGCTGCCGGTTTCACCTCCCGCTCTCAGATGGGCTATCCGCCGACAGGCCGTGGTACGCGTGCGTAGGGAAAAGCGGAGCCGATGCCGGGGAAGGCCCGGCTGTCGGGGCCGACGTGTGGAGGCGCCGGGTCGTGCCACCGCGGCCCCGTGCGCCGGGCGCCAGGGTGGACACCGTGCCATCGCGGCCTTGTGCGCGGGGCGCCAGGGTGAACACCGCGCCACCGAGGCCCCGTGCGCTTCCACCTGGTCAGGCCAGGTCGGTCGGGGCGGGGCGGCAGGGTGGACACCGCGCCACCGAGGCCCCCGTGCGGGACCGCCGTCATTTAGGGTCAGAATGTCCTGATTTGGATTCAAGTATAGGTGTTTAGAAGACAACCCTCATACAGGAGAACGCCAACGCACATACGCGCAAAGAGCGCAGCGGAAATTTTCTGAGGCACCGCCCTAGGGCGGTGACTCTACCATAAACTTACAGAGAGCACGCGGGGCCCGCAGCGACGAGCTGCGGCGACCGGCTGGGCAGCAGGCGGCGGCAGCAGAGCTGTGGCGGCGGCGGCGGCGGCAGCAGGCAGCAGTGGAGCTGTGCCTCTCTTGGCGTCACGGGTCCGACTGAGGAGTCTGGCCTCGGCCTACTACAGATATACGTTCCATCTGCCACCCGTCCCTCGAGGGTGTGACGAGGGTCGCCCCCAAGGTCCTCCCCCGGAGGGGCGGGCCTGACCTATGGGGACACGAAACGAAGCCCTCTGGGTGGTAAAAGGAGACACGAAGCGACGCCTTGTGCGGCACCAAATTGGCGCGACGCGGCGCCTTGGGCGGCACGACGCGGCGCCTCGTACGGCGCCAGCGAGGCACGAAGGGGCGCCTCCTTGGCGGTGCACGTGCGTTACAAAACCGGGGGCCTCGGCCCGTACTTAGCTACAGACAGTAAAGCAAAGCTAACGGCACCGTTTGGGAACTCCCAAACAGAAGATACGATACAGTCATGTAAGACTACTGACACCGTCGGCACTCCCAAACGGAGGGCATGTAACAATTTTAGTCTGACACCTCAGGAAGTTCCGTCTTCAACTTATTGTAGGCCGGTCGGCTACTTCTGATGCAAGATGCTCCGTTTCGTTCCACCAAAATCACTTGCTACGTGTCAGGCTGTGATGATGAAAGTCTTTGATCCCCTACTGTGTGCCTCTGTGCCGCTTTACTTAAAAGGCAGGCTGATGTTCAGTAAAACGCCTGAGGATCACATACTGCACCTGCAAATGAAAGGCAGGCTGGTGTTCAGTAAAAAGCCCGAGGATCACATACTGCACCTGCAAAGTACTGCAATTGCTGAGTGTGAATCAAATCGTATGCCAAGTACGTGTATAACCAGCCGGAACATACTTAGGGCATGTCGTGGACAAAGACAGGGTTCGCGTCAACCCCACCAAGACCAGTCAACCCCACCGTAGAGGTCAAGAAATGTAGTAGTAAATGTGCTACGGAATGCGCCAAAGTTGCCTTCCTTCTTGGAATTCGCACATTACTTCCCTAAATTCCTGTAAGGGTACAGGAGTATGGCATCTCCTCTTACGAAGCTCACTTGCAAGGACGCAATCTGGGTGTGGATATCCGAATGCCAGAGGGCATTTGAGAATATCAAACAGCTCCTGGTGCATCCACCCGTTTTAGCCTTGCCTCGAGAAGGCGTGCCATCTGAAGTACTATGTGACGCCTCTTTGGTCGTCATTGGTGTCGTTCTCTTGCAGGAGGGTCACCCGGTAGCGTTTGAGAGTTCCCTGCTTCGTCCTGCGGAGCGTAAGTATACTAGGGGGGAGCAAGAGCTCTTTGCTGTGTGCACGCCCTACGTGTGTGGTAATGCTATCTCTACTTCCACGCACAACAGCAGTCGGGCAGGCGTCAAGCACGGTGGGCTGAGTGCATGGCCACATTCCGTTTCCCGTGGGAGTACCGCCCTGGAAGGATAAATGTTGCGGACCCGGTAAGCCGCAACATTGTAGGGGGCTGCTGTGGCGGTTGTCTTGCACGCTTCAGGGATTTAGACCGCAGACGTGCGGCCTACTCGTGGAGCTGCTCGGCAGCCGACCGCCAACCTCTCCGAGCTGTATGTGCGTACTCGTGATGGGTACGGCACAGACTCATGGTTTATAGTGAAACCAATACAAGCACACTAGTAAATGACCAAGGCTTCTGGTGGCAAGGTGACGCCATTGTCGTTCCTGACTGCAATGCCTTGCGCCGCAGTATCTTAAAAGAGCAGCTGCATGAGCCTCTGTACAGTGATAATGTGGGTGTGGGAAAGACAGAAAGCTGTCTAGCTTCAACTTTGGTGGCCGGATAAAAGTCCAAGTGGAGTCTTTCGTGAAGACTTGTGCTACCTGCTAGCGCAGTAAGGCACGCTCTCATAAGCCTGCCGGGTTGCTCCAACCGTTGGAGATTCCTCCGAGGAAGTGGTCTGATGTAAGTGTGGACTTCATCACCCAGCCGATGACGCGGAGCAGCTGTGACGCCATTGTCGTTGCTTTGGATCGGTTGAGTAAGATGGCGCATTTTGTGCCTACGACCACAAAGGTGTCAGCCAAGGAGTTTGCTGGTATATTCGTGGATCGAGTATGGAAACTGCACGGAGCTCCCGAGCGACTCGTGTCTGACCGCGACTGTAAGGAACGTCGCCCTACACACGCAGTTAGGGTGAGCAGTCCTTCTTGAGTTCGGCTGTAGGGGTTTAGTGACCAACCCACTACACAGGCAAAGCACTAGCGCATAGGCGCAGCGGAAGACAGGCCCCGTGGCGCCGCCGTCCGGCGGCGACTCCACCTCCTGGGCGCAGGCCGGCGCAGCAGGCCCCGCAGCAAGGTGCGGCGGCGAGCAGCGGCAAGGCTGCTCCTGGGCTTCACCGGCTCGAACTCCTTCGAGCCTCTGCCCCCAAGGCTCTTCGTGCTTCCCCGTGCCACCCCCCCTCCAGGAGTGTGAGCGGGTCGCCCCAAGGCCTGCCCTTGCGGCGGGCCCAAGGTCCCCCCTTGGCAGGGTGGAACCTGGCGAGGGACAGTCCAGGACGGGCGGGAGTTGCCCGCACCTGGACGGGCCCACTTGTCCATCAAGTGGCTGGCGATCATGTAACGCTATCAGCACCGTGTGGCATAACCAAACGGCTGGATCGTTACAGCGAACCTCGCTTTATGGGGCACTTCTGGAAAGAAAGAGCCTCCAATTGCAAGCCTTGTAAGGCACTGGGAGCACCATGACCTAATCTTTGAATGCGTACTTCAACCGATTGAATGCCGAATTGAATAGCAGCTCGCGCTACATGTTCTGCTGCAGCTTGAGGTGCCGACTGATTGGCACCCAGCAATCTATGTCCACGGCTTTTCAACCCCAAACGGGTGGTCAGATGGAAAGTATGCAAGCGGTTTTGGAGGACGTATTGCGGCATCATGTAAGCCCCAGCTAATGTGACTGAGATGAGTATCTTGCTCCAGCGGAGTACGCTGTGAACAATGCCTTCCATGAGCCCACTACAGACACACCCTTCTTTCTCAACTATGGTCAGCATTCCGGAGCATCTGCAGGTGGGGAGACCGGAACGTGTGCCGGCCGCAGTAGCTTTGACTGGTAATCTTCTGGAAGCTCAGTGGAGGGCTCGGCAATATTTGGAGATTGCCCAGCAACGGCAAAAGGAGAAGCTGATCGACATCGTCGCGATGTCTTCTTCGACGTGGGTGCTCAAGTGCTCTCAAGCACAAAGCATCTCTCCATGCGGGCTGTTGGTACGCCTAAGTTGCTACCCAAGTGGGTTGGACCCTTGCATGTCATGCGCCTGGTTGCCAAGGTCGCATTTAAGCTGGATATCCCGTTACGATGGAAGATCCAGAGGGTATTCATTGTCCATTCCAGCTCGAGCCATTCCATACGGATGGTTGTGTCCAACCGGCCCCACCTCCCCTTGTCGTTGAGAATGAGGAGGAGTACGAGGTGGAGAAAATTTGTCTCACCGCGACAAAATCCGTGGGCGCCGTAAGTTCCGAGAGTATCTTGTCAAGTGGCTAGGCTTTGGGCCTGAGCACAACACGTTCCTGGGAACCTTCGGCCATTTTGCCCGTTGCCCGTCCGTTCTCCGAAAGTATCTTGCACAGGGACAACTCAATCCTTTGCGTCGTAGTGCTGGACGTACCCGTCGGATGTGATCTGTTCGGACTCTCTTACGTTCTTGTTCACGAGGATATGAAAACCTCAGTGAGGGGTTATCTATCGTTCCGCCCGTCTGGGCGCAAAACTCTCCCAGACGCATACATGCGGTATCTGTGGCGCGGGACACTCGGTGTCTTCTCCCGCGCGCATTGTCTTCTCCCACCAGCGATGTCCCGCTTGGCGTGACCTCCTGTCTCGCGGGGTAACGTTCCCCCCGTTTAAGCGTGCCAACGGTGCCGGTGACCTTACATGATCGTATCGTATCAACCGTTTTGAACGACGCATAACTTCGCTGCCCTACTTGTAGCTAAGTGTCGGCTGAAGCCCTGGGCACGTGCAGCACGCGCCCCGCAGCACGCGCTGCACGCGCCACAGGCGGCGCGCGCCATGCGCAGCACGCGTTACGCGCCTCACCTTCCCATTCGTCCGGCTCGCGGCACGCGCAGCACGCGCTGCGCGACTTGCCTTCCCATTCGTCGGATTCGCGCCACGCGCAGACGCGCCACGCGACTCGCCTTCCCACTCGTCCGGCTCGCGCCACGAGCAGCACGCGCCACGCGGCTCGCCCTCCATTCGTCAGGCTTGCACCGCGCGCGGCACGCGCCAGTTCCCTAGGTTCGTATTCCTGTTCCCCATTTGTCAGGCCCGCCCCTCCTGGGGAGGATCTTGGGGGCTACCCTCGTCACACCCTCTGCCTCGTCACACCCTCTCGGACAGGCGGCAGGAGAAACGCTACAAGCATGGGCCGAGGCCAGACTCCGCAGTCCGACCGACGCCAAGAGAGACACAGACCTGCTGCTGCCTAGCCAGCCCCGCTGCTGCCTGCTGCCGCCGTCGCAGCCACAGCTCTGCGGCTGCCTCCTGCTGCCCAGCCCGTCGCCGCAGCTCGTCGCTGCGGGCTCCGCCGACTCTCTGTAGTTCCGTCGGTAGAGTCCCGCCCTGTGGCAGTGCCTCGGGGTAAGGCTTCCGCTGCGCCATGTGCGCGTATGTGCGTTGGCGTTCTCCTGGATGAGGTTTGTCTACAAAACACCCTATGACCGAACCCCAAACAGGACGTCCTGTTTCTGACTGTGTTTATAGGACAGGGACGCCACATCAGTATCAGAGGACTCCTTGCATCTAGCCAGTCACGTAGAAGGTTGTCTTTCACTGCTGACAGTGCAAGGATCCCTCTGTATTCTGGACAAAATATTTCTAATTCGAGTAAAACGTTTTCCACATTGAACGTGAAGCTGTCATTGGCGAAGCGGCACGTGTGCCGACCTTTGTCATGCCCGAGCGCATAGCGTCGTTGTGGCGTCGGCTAGTGGGCAGTCGGGCGGGCCGGAGAGCCGGACGCTGAGTGTGTACCTACTGCCTTGACCCCCCCATAGCGGGGGTGGGCCTCGATCAAATCGGATGGCGGAGAGAGGCCGTCCGCAGATCTGTCCGCAGATCCGCGTCGGAGATCTGTCTGCAGCGGCAACTGCGGCGGTCGCGCAAGGGAGGGCGAGTGACGCAGCGGCGTCGAGGGCGTTGAGGCGCCGATGGTGCGGAGATCGAGGGCGGTCTCGCAGTCACGTTGGCGAGAGACGCAGCAGCGTCGAGGGCGAGGAAATACGCCAAGAGCGCGGAGAGGCGCGGTGAGCGCGGAGAGGTGCAAGGAGCAGGGTGCTGCTCCCAGGTGGGCGCGGGGAGGTGCCGAGAGCTCGGGACAGATGAGCAGGCGCCAGCCGTTGCTCAGGCCAGATCCTCGTCCATGAGCTGGAGCTGGTCCAGGCAGAACTAGCGGAGTTGCGGGCATGCGCCGAGCTGGAGCTGATGAAGGCAGAGCTGGCGGAGTTGCGAGCTATGGTAGCCAGCTACATTGTGGCGCAGGCAGATCAGAGGAGGATGGATAAGGAGAAGGCGGCTCACGGCCTGCGTTACGGCTCGGATGAGGAGCCTCAGGTGGTGGACGCTGTTGACGAGGAGGAGGCGGAGCACCGCCTGCGCTACGGCTTGGGCGTGGAGGTGGTGAATGCCGGGATGGCCATGCAGCCGGGAGCGGCTGTCGTTGGCTACGGGGCCCAGCAGCAGGCTTGGGGGGGGCCTGCTCGAACCGACTGCTCTGCGGGCCCCGCAGCACAAGTAGGTTGGACCATTTGCAGTAGTACGCCTCGTGCCTTTTCGTCGTAGTGTTGGACACACCCGTGGGATGTTATCTCTTTGGGTTGTTTCCATCTACTGTCGTGTCCTTGCTCTCGAGGGCGTGAACATCTAAGTGGGAAGTATGCAACGTCCCCTCCGTTCCGAAATTCTACATGGTGCCGGTAACTTTGCCACACCACGTGTAGCTTGGTACGGTCCGGGTTTAAAGCGCGCGTGCAACCCGGCATCGTCCAGGAGTCGTACTGCGCGGGAGGTGCTGCTTCACTGCATGCGCCGTTGTCCGGAATCTGTACCCCTTTCGGGGAGCGCTGCTTCGAGGCCAGGCTCGGCTCCTATCAGTGCGCCAAAGGCAGTAAGCACACGGGCGCCCGCAATCCCATACGTGACACGATGTGTGGCATCTTCAAGGAGGCGGGATATAAAGTGGCGTTGAGAGCACCGGGGTGATGCACGTCTAACTCCGCAACGGGTCCCTCGCACGATCTGGTCGGCGTCCCCCTGAGAGGTAGCAAGGGGCTTCTCATGGTCGTCCTCACCGAGAGCTTCTGGAAGAAGGGCCCCATCACTTCTGAGACCGGCTATGCTGTAACGGTGGCCGAATAAAAGGGATACTTAAGTTCAAGGACCACCTGGCTGGCGATATCTTGTACAGGGGGTACAAGTCCCCTCCAGACCTTGTCCAGTCTTTTGGGCTGGCCTCTCACTGCCACCAGTCAATTTCAAACCGCTGTTCCCTGGCCACGGACATCCACGGTTGTTAGGGGGGTCGGTGGTCCTTGTTACTACATTCACTGCTGGCCTCTCAAGCTGACAGCGGCGCCACGAACAGGCTGCAAGCACTTCCTGGAGGCTCGGTGCCTTTGGGTCTTGTGTCCTGCTACCGCATGCGTTTATTCATGTGCCTACAGCGGTCCCAAGCGCTTGGTTATCGCCAAGCCGGTCGCGCCCTTGCAGAAGCCTCGGCTTGCAGCGGGGTTGCTCTTCCTCCCCTCAGCTCATTTCACTTCCTACTGCTGACACGGAGGTGTTAACAGCGCCCTGTCTGCCTAGCCTGTGTCTCCGTCTTGAACACTTATATGCATCTCGCTGGCTTATACAGCCGCTCCTTAACATCAGCAGCCGCCTTCTCTTCGCTGCACGTGGCATTGCCCTGGAGCCGTACCCTTTCTGGCGGGCGATGCTTCACTGTAAGCGGCATCGCCCGGGAATTTACTCCATGCGCCTGGCGCTGCTTCGCTGCACGCGGCAGTCATCGGAACCAATCCCCTGGAATCGTATTCCCATTGTCGGGTGCGCCCCTCCGAGGAAGTCCTTGGGGCTACCCTCTTCCTCTGGGGAGGGGTGGCAGATGGAACGCTGTGAGTAGAAGGCCGAGGCCAGACTCATGAGTCGGACCAGTGACGCCCAGAGAGAGGCACAGCCCTGCTTGCCTGCTGCCGCAGCCGCCGCTACAGCTCTCTGCTGCTGCCGTCTGCTGCTCAGCCCGTCGTCGCGGCTCGTCGCTGCGGGCATCACTGGCTCTCTGTAAGTGCTATGGCTGCGCCCTATGTGGGGACAGCTTCTAAGCCAGACCCTCAGTGGTGTCACCGCCTTCTGGCGGTGCCTCAGGGTAAGACTTCGGCTGCGCTGTGCGCGCTGGCGTCCCATTCTGTAAGGGTGCAGTCCCTAAAATCGCTTAGGTCCGAACCCCAGTAAGGACGTAATAAACCCTGAGATCAGTACATTCCAGCCAGGGCGGGACGACCGAGTGAGGAGGTGAGGCTTGGACGCAGCCTGACATGGCGCTTAGGAACCCCCAAGACCTCGCCTCTCCGCTATGGAGCTCGAGGATTAGCCTCGAAGCGGCAGTGGAAGCCAGAAATGCGGAAGATACTCTGGCTAAAGACTGTAGTTCACAAATCCGAACACAACAGTGGATAGCGCGCTAAGCTGGCAATGCTATCGTCGACTACTCTGAACTTCGCAAACCGGACGGGTGTCGCATCCTACCAGGTACCAGGTACTCCTGGACCTTTTTGTGACGTACTGAACCCCATACAGACAGTCAATGGTTAGAACGTCCTTACTGGCTTCGGTTGCTGAGGTTTAGAGACGAACCCCCAGCACAGTGAAGCACCTCGTGGACACGCAGCGGAAAACCGTGCCCTGAGGCGCCGCCGACGAGCGTAGACTCACCTCTTAGTACGGAACAGCAACTGTCCCCAAAGGGAGCAGCCACAGTCTACCTTCAGGAGAGCCACTGAAGATCCGGGCTGAGCAGCAGGCAGCAGCAGGCCTGCGTGGACGAGCTGCGGCAGCAGGCGGCAGCAGGGCTGCGCGACTCTCTCTCGCGTGGGCTTCGCTGACTTGGACCGGGTGCCCTGAGGCTGGTCGCAGCCCTACTTATAGTTCTTCATGTGCCACCCTCCCCAGGGGTCTCTGGGAGGCTCGCCTCAAGGTCCACCTTCGAGAAGGCGGGCCCGACAAGGGGGATACGATCGTGAGGGCGGCGGCGCCGCCATGCGCGGCGTGGTGCCGCCGGGCGCGTCACAGCGCCACACGCGTCACAAGCATGTCACTACGAGTCCGGCGGCACCGCAGGGTAGCCGGCGGTGCGGCGGCCATGCGCCGGCCGCACCAGTGGTGCGGCGGCGATACGGTGGTGATACGGCGGCCGCTCCGGCGGCACGGCGGCCATGCGGCCGGCGGCCCGGCGGCCCGGCTGCCATGCGGCGGCAGCTCTGGCGAGCCGCGGCGCGCCGCGCTCACTGTCGCGCTTTGCCGACGTGTCGCAAGCCAACGATACTGGGGCCGCGCGCCGTTCCTACGCGTTAGCGTTTAACCCAGGGTAAATGGCACGTAACTGATGGGAACGTTACACCCTCAGTACGTCACAATGTAGAACAACAACGTCGCAGGCTCGTCTGTAAAGCTATCGCCTGTGCAGATGGTAGGCTCCTCTCCGGCTGTGTAGCTTGGACTGGTAGTGATGAGACTCACATGACTGCTGTAAGCACGTGCCTTCACGTGGTGGCGGCTCTCTTCGAAGCTAATATGTTTTCTCAGGAACGGATTGTAGGTCGAGGTCGATTATACATTGCGACTGCCCCCCATTTACGCAATGCCTATACAAGCGGGTCCTCTGGCTCTTGCCAGGGGACTCGCTTCCAGGAACCCAGCCTCTTCGTAGCTGCTTAGTTTCATTTTGTGCTTGTCTTAGTGCTTCCCCTGGCCCCTTCTCGTCCTTTTGTTCATTCTTTTTTGGGCTGGCCTATTCCAGCCCCTATCCTCAGTGGGCGAGCCCTCCTTCTTCTATGTAAATTGCCGTGCCCTCGATACAGTGGTCACCTGCGGCACTCCTTCTGAGGTAGCAGTTTCTAAGTACTTGACCTCTACTCAACGCTCCCGTCAAGATCCGGGCCGTTCCGGCTGAGCGCTCGTACCAATGCTAGCACGTCACAGTAGCTTCTTGACCTCGGCATATTGAAGTGCCGGCAGCCAAGGACTCAGGAGCGCACTTTCATTGCTGCCGTGCCATGTCACACCAACAACCGAAGTCTTCAAGGTAGTGTGGCAAGACATTCTGCGAGGCGGTTGTGGCGGGTATGTCAGAGTAGAATTGGCGCCCTAGACCAGCAAGCAACCATGTCCGCAAGCAATAAGCATACCCAAAAGCAAAGCCGCACAAGAAGCTGCCGAGGGACCAGCGCTGGAATACAAACTCCTGGCCGACAGCCTGCTTTGCCGCCCAGCGATACCCATTTCCCCTCCGTTCCATGCAGCAGGCGATCTGCCCGCCACAGGCGTTCCACAGGGGGAATACTGACACCATACAATGTTAATCGCCACCGCTGTGAAGTACCTCGTGGCATCAGGTGACCTCGGCCGCCTGTTGTCGCGGGCGGGAGGGTGGCACACGCAACACGTCCCAGTGCAAATTTACATCAATTTGACGGATCTACAAATTCACATTGGCAGCCTTATGAAGTCACGAAGACAATCATGGAACATTGGACAAGTCTTTGCATCGTGGGACATGTCCAATCATAAGGCTATCTAAAAGCAAGGACGTCTTTAATATTGATGTATCAATCGCCTACCACACAGTAAGGGGATCTGAACGTCCTTGTTGGAACTGACAGTAAGGATTTCAGTAGCATTCCTTTGCCTACACATGTAGCCCTCGCGCACACGCCACAAATACTGCACACATGCGGCAATATTTCTGGCCTGTGGCGCCGCCGTCTGGCGCGTCTCCATTTCCGGCCACAACGAGCAACCTCCCACAGAGCCACGCCAATGTGGGTAGGAAAACAGAGCCGCCAGCTGCTGCAGCGATGGGCTGCGCTATGAGTAGCAGCCGGACTGCGAGCCAGCAGCGAGCTCAGCGACGGGGATGTGGTAGGAGGCGGCAGCAGGGCTGCGCCTCTCTCCCCGGGCCTCACCAACCTCATCTCCCCAAGCCAGTCTCAGGCCATCGACCTTGAAACTCATGTGCCACCCCCACCCTTTCAGGCTGCGGGATTGCAAGGCCCGCCACTTGGGTGGCCGCGGCCCTGGCAAGATTGGGGAATGCGAGTTGAGGCATACTCGCCCAGGACCTGCCCAAGCTTGTGCGACTGTGTAGATACTGCGTCGACTTTGTGTTACACTCAAAGCGTATCACATTGCACGTCACCCGCGCTTCACCTGCGCAATGACGTTGACACAAGTCATGCATGATATTGACAACCAGTGTAATTAACCCGCCCCTACACACGCAGTTAGGGTGAGGTGTCCTTATTGAGTTCAGCTGTAGGGGGTTTAGGGACCAACCCACTACACAGGCAAAGCACTAGCGCATCGGCGCAGCGGAAGACAGGCCCTGTGGCGCTGCCGTCCGGCGGCGACTCCGCCTCCTAGGCGCAGGCTCGGCGCAGCAGGCCCCGCAGCGGAGTGCGGCGGCGGCGGCGGCTGCAGCGGCGAGCAGCGGCAAGGCTGCTCCTGGGTTTCCTGGTTCGAACTCCTGTCGAGCCTCAGCCCAAGGCTCTTCGTGCTTCCCCGTGCCACCCCCCCTCCAGGGCTGTGAGCGGGTCGCCCTATGGGCTGCCTTGCGGCTGGCCAAAGATCCCTCCCTTGAACGGGCGGATCCTAGCGAGGGGTATTTCTGGACGGGCGGGGCCCGCACCTGGGCGGGCCACTTGCCCGGCAAGCCAACCCGCCACCTGGCGGGCCACTTGTCCCAAATGGCCGGTCGTGTAATGCCAAGAGACCCGTGTGGCTTAACCAAACGGCTGGGTTATTACATCCAGCGTGACAAGGCTGACGGCCGTGTACGTAGGAGACGCATTGAAGTGGATGGGGACGGCGGCTTGGTGATGACAGCTAAGCCGGAAAAGCGGCTTGAACGGCTCGATGACAAACAACATTTAAAGTTGTCACATACAATGCTACATCCAACCTCGTAAGGGCCGCCGCTGCAGCTACACTGACCGCCAATGCAATCCGTACTCACGGTGCACTCAAAACTTGGCTCCTACTTCCCGGCATCTACGTCATGCATTGCGACGCGCATTATTCAACGTCACAAGCTGCGGGAACACCTTGGGCGGGACTATCACCTTGGGCTTTTCCTACTAAGCTTATCAATCTAATTGCTATTAACTGCAGCTCGCTTATCTCGCAGACGTAGTCATACCTCTGGATATTACCAAGGCGTTTGGTAGTGTCTCGCAGGCCTAATATGCCCTTGTTGTACAGTATCGGGTCACAAGTTGACGCAAGAAGTAAGCCTGCCAGCTTTTACTCCAGCCATTGGATCCAGCAATTGGAGGTTGGGCGGCTTGGATTGAAAGCCCTTGACTGCACATGAATACACAAGAGACCCGGGGATTTGTTCTATTGTATCCGTGTTCGCTAGTAACCCGTGAGGGAGCTGGGGCCACGATGAAGACCCGCTCGTGACCACACTATCCGCTGCTGTGGTGGCAACTGTCATCGGGGTTGCTTGGCCAGGGGTCAGGTCAAGCCCGTTGAAGACAGGCCTTTTGCAACAACATCGTGTTTGTGCAGCCTACTCCGCGCAGGCTGCTGATGTCCCTGCTGGTAGAGAATTCGGCCACTGGCCACATACAAGGAGGGTGACACGAGCAGCTGGAGGGTGGGCTCCCTCGAACGGCATTCAGTTCAAGCAGCTTGCAGCCGGTCAATGTTGTGAAGCTGCCTCTGGATGTGATGCAGCAACTGGGTTGCTTCTATCGAGCCACCCTGTTCCCTCACCTTTCGTCAATCGCAAGCGTCTCGTCTCAAGGGTTTTGGACCCTATATTCTAGCTTCGCACATCACCTCTGTCTGTCGACTGCAAACGATAAGCATTAGCCCCTCACAGTCACAACGCTCGAATTAGCTCTCAAACCTCGAGAATCAAATTGTGGTGCTGCTTTGTCAAACACAAGAAACCTAGACCTTTTACAGTAAAGCTTGGAACGTTAATGTATCAGAAGTACGAAGGCACGTCCAAATAACGTGGTGCCTTGAGTTGCAAAAGTTATAGTGAAGCAATAACAAGCTTCACAAATAGGGCTACACATGGAAGAAGATCCAGCAGACAGTGCATAATAAGTCAGATAAACCTTGCCTAGCCGCAATCTACATGCTAGTAGTGCACAACTGCAGTCCAAGTAGCTGGAGGAATGTTTACAACTGCAGTCCAAGTAGCTGACGGAATGCTAACAACCCGATGCCTTGAAGCTAGTCAAATGGATCTATCCGAGGGTCGTGCTCGGTAGCAAGTGTTCTTCCCGTGCACAAGCAAGTGGGACACATGACCTGCTTGCCATAGTATCATCAATTTAAAATTAGGTTGGATGCAATATGGAAATAGTGATGTCCACAGCAGATATTTAGAAGAAGTCGACAAGATGGTTAACATCCTAGGGGTATTACGATACAGCCATCTAAGAGGTAATGAGTGGGTTACCTTTGCAGCTCCCGAGCAAGTAACGCAGCGTTGTAGACGCGGGTGTGTTAGGGGCCCATTTGCAGTCAAAGAGGAGCCAGATGTTGTTGCCAATGCTTCCACAGTAGGTAGAAAGCCAGTGCCCGAGCACCGAGCGCATGCTAAGTAACCTGAAGAGGGGTAAAAGAGCCAACGTTGTTGGTATTAATCGACAGCAAGATAGAAACGTTAAGAACTTCAGAACTACTTTGTGTGACATGCTCGGAACTTTTGGGGTTTGATTTAAGGCCAGTACCTGTACCAAGACAATAACGGCACTTTTTGTGTTCTTGTTGGTTGACATTATTGGCCTCTACGACCATTAGCGTAGACAATACACCAACAGCTCCACCCGAAAAGGATGCCACAATGGGATCCACCTGGCTGTCCATGTCAAAATCACAACGTACAGGTAAGCACCCAGAGGGTTCGAAGCGACCAACAAACATAATGTATTGTATGCCATCTACAATTACAAATATGCCCATCATATGACTGCGAACTACTGCAAGGGAAAGGTCCATCCAAGAACAGCTGCTCTGCTGGCAGATGTACATGCTCAATTTGAAATGCATGATTAAATAGGCAATTCAGGACGGGCACCTCAATTGTACAGGAAGATGGAGGGACAAGATGAAGTCCTCATAGGACGTGCCACCTAGACCAAGCTTTAACTCAAGCTGAGCCAGAAATGTTTGTCAGTGGCGCCATTAAGAAATGCATTCACTCGCTCTGGCTCAAGGCACCTAAGCGCCGCAGCGAGATGCATCCATAGGCCCCAGATTCAGACTTGGTTGCAAAGCCTTGTTGGCCGTGGTGCACAATAGCCTAGAAGGTACTATGACCCAAGGATCGGAGGCACGCACAGTGGGAGCAAGGAAACCTCCGAAGACAATAATCCCAATGACGAGGGAGAAAAATGTCACCCAGTACTGTTGCAATGTAGACGGTGTCTGCAGAGGCACAAATGTGACAGCACTTGTTGTTCAAGCTGGGACCATGTGGCTTGCGGCTCTGCCACTTGTCACAAAGTCTTGTGGCTTCATGTCACCAGCATGTGCCTGGTGGAATAATATGATAGTGGATGGCAATGCGTTGACACGCAAGTGCTTGAACGGCCATCTTCATAGAACTGCGTGCCGATGCTGGTTGGCGACATTACCAGAGGGGGCAGGAAGGGGATGTTGGATGGGTATTCGAGTTGCTCCTCCCCTTGAGCTTCCTCTTCCAAGCCCTGTTCCTTGCTCTTAGCTCGTTTCTGTATTCGCAGCCTTCTCACCTAGGGCCGCCACATGGATGAGTCACAGAGGCAGGCACAGCATCGACACCTGTGAGGCCACGTGTGCCTCGTGAACACGTCGACGCGGCTCGACGCGAGAGGTGGGCTTCAACCCCCGTCACTGGGACCACCAAGAGCAGGTCAAGTTGCGGGCACCTCTTCCATGAGGAGGAAGATGCGGTTCCGGCGAGTGTTGATGGCGTCCTTGATCTCCTGCAGCTGCATCTTGGCGAAGTCCTGGACCGTGTCGCGGCCCTCGATGATGCAGAAGTTGTTCACCGTCATGGTGTCGTCGGCGGCGCCGCCGCCGGAGCTGTGGCAGGCAGTCTCCGACCACACTCACTGGCTGACGAGGAGTCGAGTGCCTAGGCTGCGAGCGTCTGCCGGAGCTCGACGGGCGGCCAGAGGGGAGCCTCCCGAAAACTGACCTGGGTTCGAACGGGACAAGGGAGCCGTCGCCGTTGCCGTCAGAGGCAGCGGCCGCAACGACCGCACGCTGGGGCCGAGAGGCAGCCGCGGGCGGACGGAGGCGCAGGCCTGCCAGCGAGGAGCCGCGGGCCTGCGGTGTAGGCGGCTGGCGGCGGAGCGGCAGCCGGANCTTTCGTGCTGTCTGGGCTGTGTCGCCAGGTGCCTGAGCGCGCCACCGGCGCCACCGTCCCCTCCCCTCTGCCGCGCCGGGCCGCCCGCCCGCCGGGGCCGCCATGACGACGGCGGCGCGGCCGACGTGGGCGCCCGCCAAAGGCAGCGACGAGCAGGGCGGCGCGCGCATCTTTGGGCCCTCCCAGAAGTTCTCCTCGCGCGACCTCGCCAGCCACACCAAGCTCAAGCCGCGGTGTGCTCCTGGGCTCCTCCCCCCTGCCCCCGCGCTGCCTCCTCGTACGCCTCCCGCCGCTACGGCCTGAGCCGAGCCACCGCGTGCCCGCCCCCGCCGGTGTGCCGTGCAGGAAGGAGGGGCAGGACACGCGCGAGGAGCTCAAGAGCCGCAGCCTGCGGGACGAGCTCGAAGAGAAGGAGCACAGGCACTTTGCGGCGCGCGACAGGGAGAGGGACCGGGACCGCGACCACCGAGGTGCTCTCTACGCGCCCACCGGCACGCTGCGACCCTCGGCCGCCTGCGGGGCCTCTGCTACCCGGGCCCCGCTCTCGTCCCTCCTTGCTGCATGATCGAAAGCACGAGCCCCATGAGCCATCTCGGGCTGCACTTCTGAGCCCACCGACTGGGTGGTTCCTGCAAGGGCAGTCAGGCCACGGCACGAGGAGCGGCCCGCCATCAAGAACATTGATGCCGACGACTCCGACCCTGGCCCTGCGGATGAGTCAGACGACAGGTTCGGACGGCCAGCCATCCGAGACAGCCAGCCCCTATGCTTGCACTCAGGGCCCCTGTTCGATGCGAGCTTGAACGATGTTTCCACCACGCACATGGCCATGCAGCAGTCGTCAAGGACAGGTTCAGAGCTCCGCCGACCGCTGGCCTGTGAGTGGTGTAGGTCCATGGCTGACTCCTGCAGTCTCCTGCTTTTGTTGCAAAGCAGCGACGGTGACAATGATGAGGATGACACAGCAGAGCTATTGGCCGAGTTAGAACGCATAAAGAAGGAGAGGGCGGAGGAGAAGCTGCGCAAGGTGGCCTTACGAGTCCTTGCCATTCTTTGTGAGCACGCAAAGTGAGGCTGCGTGTGGCCACGCCGTTGCTACAATCTTAGCCCTATCTTAGCCCGTGACCTATGTTGGTGACACAGGAGAGGCAGCAGCAGGAGGTTGACCTACGGGCAAGAGAATCGGAGCTGGTGCGCGGGAATCCACTTCTAAATCAGCCGGCTTCTTTTACTGTCAAGAGAAGGTATACTGTTTGCCAGCTTGTATACTGACTGGTGTCCACATGCTATGTCAAAGCTCTGAGCAGGCAGACTTATGGTTGAGTATCAGGACAGAGCAATTTGGCAGAGCAGCTCGATGATTGGTGCTGAGCCTAAGAAGGTTATCGATATGCGTATTCTAGCCCTTATACTACTGGCATTTGGCAATGGACAGATGGGATGATGATGTGGTCTTCAAGAACCAGTCGCGGGGTGAGACTAAGACGCCCAAGCGCTTCATCAACGACACAATCAGAAGCGATTTCCATCGCAAATTTTTGAACAAGTATATCAAGTAGTCGGTTGTACATTGCTTTAGTAGGAATTATCTGCATTGTTGGCCATGTACCTGGCAAGGTCAGATCTGCCTGCATATGGACGATCGGCACATAATTGTGATGCAGACGAACAGACAGACTGCCTTGTAGACAACTAGATTGACAAAGTAGTGGGTGTGCTGGATACCAGTGATTCATTATATTCGTTCAGAAGCAGTGATGTCAGAATCTGCTCAAGTATGTTCACATTGTACTTTTGTATGGTTGATTATGAAGAAAGCCCAAAACGCTCTGGGCATACCAATTTCATAATCTCTTTTCTGAGGCAATCGAGTGTGCTTCACATATGTGCAGTGTGTTCTGTAGCCCGCAACACAATGACAGGAACTAAGTTGTGACTGGGCTGCTTGTGCACATGGAAGTATGACTCAGTGCTTAGAGCAAGTGGAGAAGTACTGGAATATATGATATCGCTGCAAATGGTCCAGCGCAACAAATATTGCAAGCCATGACTGGAGCAATTGATGAAAAATTCGAAAGAATGGGCAGCCAAGGGGGCCCAAGAATTTACAAGCTACGCATCAGCGTAGCAATATATCTATGTACCAAAAATACAAGAACGTGCAACACACACTGACACACACACACATACATGCGCACATGCGTGCGCAAATGCTCACATACACGCCACCAAGTCAAGCTTGTAGTGCTAGTGGCAGGCAATGAAAGGCCCTCTGACCATAGTCATCAGAATGAAGCGGAAGACCAGTCCGGTTGATGTCCTTGTTCCGAGGGTCCATTAGGATCTGCAAGTTGCTGTGCTTGCATTGCATCTGCGCTTGCTGCCAGGCTCTGCTGACCACTGTGTGCAACCGAGTCCTGCTCAAGCTCCGCCAGTCTGGCAGCTGCTCTTCTGTTCCAGTTGCAGGGCCAAGCTCTGTTGATTCGTGAAGGAGATGGTCGGATGCCTGGAGCAGTGTCAACATTGGGCCCGTGATTGCTGTTGTCTGGTGTCTCCGAATGTTGCCCATATGTGCCTTCACATTCTTCAAGTGCGGACCCTGCAGCAGGCTGCCCAGTAGAGGGGCTGTGCACGTGGCTAGAGCAATTGGGAGCAACTTGTCACTGGCTGCTATCGTCCCGCGAGGCATACTGAAGCCAACAGCCCAAGCGGCTGTGGCTGTCAGAGACAGTCGCGTGACCTTCTCCAGGAGCTCTGTGCTGTCCCTTTCAAGGGCTCTCTGCACAACCATTGCTAAGTGGCCAGGTGCTTTTGATCTGACATGCAACCGTTGCCGCACATGGTGCCGCATCAAGAATGCGGAGGCACTTTCTATTCCCGTGGTGTACTCTACCAGCTCATCAACGTAGTGCCTGCAGATAGACAAGCACCCGGTGTCAAGCAACCGCGTGGAGAAATGTATTTGCAAGCGTGCTCCTTATCGTGCGGAGAGAGCTCTGACGCAGTTGAAGACAGGACCGCCTGCTCCTTTAGCATGACCTTCGGAAACAGAATGCTGCAGGTGATGAGCTTTGCAATCCTAAGGAAGTCCAAAGTCAAGAGCACAGGTTGCCAGGAGCGTGCCACTGTAGGAGGCGAAGGCAGCACGGTACATCTGCCAGCTAGTCAGCATGCTGAACACTCACGCTGAACACAACGCCAGACTCTTGTAGAGTTCAGACGGGGTCGAATGAACTGGGGCTTGGACGCTCACCGACAATCGTTGCGGTTGAGGGCGTACATAGTGTTGCGGGTGGAGTTGAAGGCTCGGACGTCCTCGATCGTCATGCGGGAGCGGCCGACGTACATGCTCGAAGCAGGCAACTCTCGTGACAGCTGCTCGCGGGCCAGCACACAGGGAGCAGACTCAGACTCAGGGGATGAAGCACACGCGATGACCATGCCACCATCGCAGAGGTGTTACCCAGGGCCGTTCCGGAGGCCAGGCCAGGTGACAAGATGGGGATCGGCCAAAGTGCCGGAACCAGAGAGCGCGCTGTATAGAGACAGGCTTGGCGGCCGACGGTCGGACCCCCAAGCAAGGATGCCAGATACAGGGCAGGCGGGCGGCACCGCGCTCGCTGCGGAGCGGCCCTTGAGGTGGGTGTCACCTTCTCCTCGCGGATCTCGCCTGAGGACGCGGCGGGCTGCGGCGGCGGGGAGGAGGGGCCAGAGGAGCCGGCGCCGGGCGGGGCGAGAGCGCAGTCGCCTCCGCGGGGCCCGAAGTCGAACTGGACGGCGTCGCCGGAGGCGGATCGGAAGACGGCCATGTAGTGGCAGAGCCCGAGGTCGCGCAGGCCGTGGCGCAGCGCCGCCGGCACGCGCGCGAACCGCGCGCCCTCCAGCTCGCGCAGTGACCGGTAGCAGGCGAACACCTCCAGCGCGCCGGGCGGCNTGCGCAGCGGGGTTGCTCTTCCTCCCCTCAGCTCATCACGGGGGTATTGAGGGCGCCCTGTCTGCCTAGCCTTTGGCTCTGTCATGAACACCTGTATGCATCTGGCTGGCATTTCACAGCCGACTCTTTCATTTCAGCAGCCGCTTTCGTTGCTCATCTGACTTCCTACTGCTGACACGGGGGTATTGAGGGCGCCCCTGTCTGCCTAGCCTTTTTGGCTCCGTCATGAACACCTGTATGCATCTGGCTGGCATTTCACAGCCGACTCTTTCATTTCAGCAGTCGCTTCCTTTTTCGCCCCTCGCCACCCCGGTCATCTCCCGCATCCGCCATGGCGCCGCCGCTGCTGCGCCGCGCCGCCGCCGCCGCCGCCCGCCTCGCGCCCGCGCGGGCGCTCTCCGCCTCCGCCTCAGCCTCGGCGCACGGCCTCTCCGCCGACCAGCTCCAGTTCCGCTCCGTCGCGCAGGTGGGCGAGCCCGCCGTCTCCCCGTCGAGTCCTCCTAGTCTCCTCGCCTTGACCGCTGGCAGCGGCCCCCTTCGTTGCTGGCCCTTGAGCTCGGCCACCACCGCGTCTGGTGCGCGATGCCCGTCCACGCCCTGTCATCCGCCAGCCTGCAAGTAGGATGAGTCGCCCCGCTTGCTGGCCCAGGACTTTGCGAGCAAGGAGCTCTTGCCTCACGCTGCCAGATGGGACGAGGAGAAGCACTTCCCCGTCGACACCCTCCGTAGAGCAGCAGCTCTGGGCTTCGGGGGCCTCTACTGCCGCGACGACGTCGGAGGGAGCAGGTGGGGGAGCGGCGGCTTGCTCGTGCCCCTCTCCCTTCTTCACTCTGGCCACCTGAACCCTGCAACAGGTTCCAACCGGTAATGCTTGATAGTCAGCGTGCAGAGCTTTGCCGGCAGAGAGTTGCGTGCGCATAGCACAGCTTGATATGCAGTGACTGCTGTGTACGCTCCATGTGACTTGTCACAAATGCATGCTTCGCTCAGTGTCAGCCGCGCGGACGCTGCCGTCATCTTCGAGGCACTTGCTTACGGCGACGTCAGCACAACCGCGTACTTGACGATCCACAACATGTGCTGCTCAATGCTTGACAGGTATGTGCAGGACATACTGTCGCCGTGCTGTACACTTTAACAACAGGGACATATGTCACTGTTGCCGTGTAGTCCAGCATAGCACTTAGGTTGCTATGGTGGCATCCAGAGCTCTATCTTGACTGAGCATCTCAGTTCACCCCTTTCTTGTCTCCTCGTGCTCGTGCTACCGTGCTAGATTCGGCACAGAGGACCAGCGGAAGCATTGGCTCCCATCTCTGACCACTATGGTGAGTCCTGACCGGAGTCGATGCAGTTTATGCATACCTGAGCCGTTCTGTTACGAATCTATACGAAACTTGCTTCAGGGACGAACCTAGAGCTACGAGCAGGATATTGTCACAGTCCGAAGTATCTGCTGATTGTAGCTGTTGCTAGCAGACCCTAGTTCTTGCTCATCATAACCTCTACTGCTTTGCATCTTGGCTCTGTCAGCTCTGTTCTTGAAGGTCACTGGGTAGAAAGCGAGGCAGTTTGCAGTTAGTTGGTGGCTGAGTTGTTGGCACAGTTGGCGCACATATGTCAGTCGTGCACATTTTGCCTGACTCCCCATCAGCTGGTGATGTCACCATGCTCCTTGTGAATAGGACCTTCTCTCCTCCTACTGTTTGACAGAGCCAGGGAGCGGTAGTGATGCAGCATCGCTCCAAGTTAGCTTCTTACACACTTGACCCCCCTCCGCTTGTTTGAGTCCTTCAGCAGTAGCACGCTTGCCAATCGCTCCCTATACGAGTGGTAGACTGCGATCCTTGAGTAGATAGGCTACAGCATCCACGTCCTGGCAGCTTACTACGAGCAGAATGATCTGGCATGGACTATTAGCTCTGTCACCATGCAGATAAATAGAGTATGCCCACAGGGGCGTGTCAAATAGGTCCTATCTTAACGTATTCCTAGGCACTGGTGCTAACCAGAGCATAGAGCTTTTCTTCATCTGCAGACGACAGCTCGGAAACAGGCAGCTGGCAGCGACTATGTCCTGAATGGAAGTAAGGTGAGGGCATCATACTCCTTTATCCCTGGGCTTGATTACTCCGCCTTGCAGAGGTAGAGTACAAGTCCCAAGGGTGTCTGCCGATTGGATTCTTCAAGAAGGTGGCTGCAGGTCGTCTTGAAGCTTACCAGCGCAGTCTGTGCCAACACATTGTTTCTGTTGTAGGCTTTTATAAGTGGAGGGGGCGTGTCTGATGTGTACCTGGTCATGGCGAGGACTGGAGAAGAAGGGGCAGGAGGCATATCATGTTTCGTTGTTGAGAAGGTGAGCAATTTCCCGAAAATCACACTGCAGAGGACCCCTGAAGTTAAGCTGTCGCAAATTGTGCACAATGCTCAGGTCGTACTTTCTTCTGAGGAGTACTGCCTCTCCAGGGCATGACGGGATTGTCATTTGGCAAAAAGGAGAAGAAGATGGGATGGAACTCCCAGCCCACTGCTGCTGTGAGCTCCCAACATTCAAGGAGGTGTTGCACACGGTAGGCTTGGAGTGGAGGGAAGTTGCAATTGGCTTGGCTTGTCACAAAAACAGGAATACATAGCTGGAGCTATTGTTAGATTAGAGCTCTGACAGATTCGGCGGTCTCCTTGGCAGGTCAACCTTGACAATGTGCAAGTTCCAAAAAGGAACTTGTTAGGTGGGGAGGGCAAAGGTTTCCAGATCGCAATGACTGGCCTTGATGGAGGGCGAGTCAACATTGCTGCCTGCAGGTCTGTGATTGAGCAGGACTGCTGAGTTTCACATGCACATGACTATGGAGCTTGCTTGCGTAATGGAAAGTGTCGCTCATTAGACTATTGGTTACAGCGTGGGTGGTGCGCAGTTCTGCTTAGATACAGCGCTGGAGTACACGCACATACGCCATCAGGTAGCCGGATCTTCTCTGCTGCTCCTACATCAAGATGGAGCATTCCAAGTATCTCTGTCCGCCCATAAGTTCCAGGTGCCGTACATGATGTACAGTAGAGACCTGTTTTTGCTGCTGCTGGCTGCAGTTCAAGAAATCTATAGCAGGGAATCAGGCGATCCAGTTCAGGCTGGCAGATATGGCTACAATTGTCGAGGCTGCACGCTTGATGGTCCAGAATGCTGCAACTGCACTAGACGCTGGTGTGCCTTGGGCAACAGCAGCGGCTGCCATGGCGAAAAGGTGTGTTCAAGATGGATTGGCTTGCACATGCACGAACCTAGAGCTATCTTGCTGCCTTTGAGCAGCTTGCATTACACCATTTGTGGCTTGTTTGCATAAATGGTCACAACATCATCTGGTGAGCTCGGGCATGAGTGGTATATTGTTGCCCTGCAACACTTCGTCATTGGCATCGTTCATCCACTGGGTTCATTGTGATTATTTGTACCTATACTAATTTTGTCAATTAATCTGAACAGATATGCAACAGACGGATGCTTCCATGTGTGCAATGATGCTCTGCAGCTTCATGGAGGCTATGGCTATCTTCAAGATTATCCGGTGAGGATGAAACCAGTGTCTCAGTTTTGGTGTTCAACGTTGTCAACTTAAGGTGAGAAGCACCCTAAGCTGAACATGATGAAAAGGTTGCAACTATCATTGATCTTCCGTAAAGGTTGTTAGTCTTAAATTTGAAGAGTCTACTTGTAGCTGAATTGCTCCAATCATGACATGTTTGGCACAGGTGGAGAGGTATGTTAGGGATCTAAGAGTGCACACCATATTGGAAGGCACAAATGAAATTATGCGAATGCTTGTCTTCCGTCACTTGCAACAAGGTAGCAAGTCCTAGGTGACTGGCTACCTACCGACTCTTGATCATAGACATTGAGTCTAATTTCGCAGTTGTCCTCCTAAGCACTACCATTGCCCATCTTCAGTAAAAGTCATTGATCTCTTGGACTGGATGTGCTATCTTTTGTGTTCATCTGCAACACGATGTCCTTCCAATTGCAATTTCTTATCGGCAGCGTTTATCCTTTCCTTGAATATGTGAATGCTCTTCCATTTACCTCTTGCCATATATCCGATGAAAGGACCTAACAGACGATGTTATCATAGAGGACATTACCTCAATTTGTTGCCAAGCAAACGCAAATTGCTTGGACAAGTCGCCGTTTCCTTGCTTTGACCTCTGCAATTTCATGTGATGGCGGCCGAGCGTGATTACCAGGCTTTTACGGTGGTAGGAGAGTGACTGCTCAGCAGGATACAGGCATAATCAATCCATCATTGACAAACTAGCCATGACTGTGCCAACAAAGTGTGCCATAGAGGCGAACCGAGTCTAAGTGGTACACTGGTCGGGCAAGCAATGAATCTGTTTGCAATTCAATTAGGGCTGGGCCACTTCTCTAGTATGTACATTCGGCCACAAGTACACATGCGTGCCAGGGTAAGAGGCCAGCAGATCTAGCAAAAACCTCCGGGACACCCCTCAATGCGAAGGTCGGAGGCCATAGAGTGCTTTCAAGCACTGACTATCAGATAGGGGCTTGCAATGCGCAAGTATGCTTCAAAGGGGGCATCTATGCAATGGCTGCCGAGTGCGCTGGCGCAGATAGACTAGTCTAGTCGCGCTGGCACCAGGACGGGGAAGAGCGGGCCCAGGCCAACACAGAGACCGTTTTAGACAGACCAGCGATGAGCTGGGATGTCTGGCATCGTCCCACGCAAGATGTGGCCTCAGAGCCCACTCCGGCCCTTCATATTGCGGGCGTCAATGCGCACTGGCAGCGGTTTTCGGGTCCCACTGCCCCCACAGCTCCTGCAGCTCATCCGTCCGCTGCCACCGCAGGAGCTGCACCCAACGTCGTTGTCCGACCACCTGCCAGATTTCCCACAGGGCCGGGCAATAGTGGTGAGACGAAAGCAGTTGGCGAAATGAGGGCCGGCAGCGGGGAGGAGTGACGGGCAGCGTCAGGGAAGCAAAGGAGCCGCTCTTCGGGCTCGTGGCGGGGAGGTGGCAGGCGTGGCGGCGGAGGCGCGGGGCGTACTTGGTGCAGAGGCAGGGGACGGTGCGGGAGCCGTGGCAGGAGGGGCAGGGGTTGGAGGCCACGGACGCGGCGGCGCTGTCGCGGTCGAGGAGGGCCTTGAAGGCCACGGCGCCAGCCACGAAGCCGATGCCTTGGGCCAGCAGCGCGGGGCTGGCGGCGAGCGCGGCGGGGGACATGGCGGCGCGCTCGGGTCGGCGGGCAGCGCCGGCGGTGGTCGTGAGAAGGGTGGGTTTGGTTGTAGCGGGATAAAGTGTGGCTTGTACCGACGGGGGCAAGATGGGCCGCCAGAAGAAGTGGCTCTCCCAAAGGGGGCAAGGGCTGTGAGAAGCCAGCCCGAAAAGAATTGACAAGGTTCGAAGGGGCCAAACTACGAGCTAAGCAGCGACTGCGGGGCCTGAAGAGGCTAGGAGGCCAGAGGCCAGGAGAGAAGGTGCAGTGGAGGGCCCCGGCGTGGCGGCGAAGCGGCGCGGTGGAAGGGGGGAGACGCGGCGGGGGCTTCCGAGGGGAGGCCGC
>WELB01000002.1:2048774-2065323 GCA_009602725.1 Spirogloea muscicola | reverse complement strand
CCCCCCCCCCCGGTGTGGCCAAGCCGCAGCTCGCTGCCGGCCGCCCCTCGGCCCCCAGCAGCCGCCGCTCGGCCCAGCTCCGGCGCCATGGCGCCCGCCGGCGCGGAGAGCGCGGCCAAGGAGGCGCACGACGGGCGCGCGCGCGACTTCCTGCCCGCCGGCCGGCGCGCGCCGCTCCTTCGGGACGCCTCCGTCGTCCTGCTCTACCACATGCTGCCCTTCACGCTCGCGCCCCTCCTCGCCACCGCCGCCCTCCTCCGCCTCTCCTTCCGGTGCGCGCCCCGCGCCGAGCCCCGCTGGCCACCCTGCGGAGCCGCCGAAGGGGGAGGAGAGGGCTCCGACGCCCCTGCCGGGCCACACGCACCCGAGGGGGCCCACTGCCTCCACTCACCTGCGCTGCCGCCTGTCGCGGCACAGGGCCTTCGGCTGGACGGCCCTTGCTGCCTACTTCACGTTCATGGCAGCCCTGCTCGCGGTCCCGCCGCTATACTCGCCGAGCATGCGCAAGTGCTTGCAGGTGTGGGTGATGGCGCTTTTGCTCGATTCGTCACCCTCTCGGTGGAGCTGCTTCCGAGCAAGCTCGATCCGTCACCCTCTCGGTGGAGCTGCTTCCGAGCAAGCTCCCACCTTCAGCGTCTGTCTGGGTCGAGTGGCTGCCTTGTTGCAAGAGATGGCCGCAACGCTGCCACATTTGGGCATGGGCGCGGCTCACCTTCTGGACCTCCACTCAGAGCGCCCGCTCCTACCCTCTTCAGGTCCTTTACAGGCCGCTGGCCGGGTATATGCTCTCAATGAAGTGGGTGGCCCCTGACAGGGAGTTCCCTGGTGACCACGCGTACATTCTGGCGTGCCATCCGCATGGCCGCATGTTCTACAGCAATGGGGTACTGATGCAGCTCCAGAGCTGGAGAAAGAAGATACTACCCCATGGTGCGGGCGTATTTGCATGGCTGCTGCGCGATGCTGGAAGGCCTAGGGCAAGAGGCTGAGTCAAGGCGTGGGGAGCAACTCTGGATTAGAATATGTTGGCCGAAGAAGCTTGCTGCTGCCACGCAGTTAAACCAGGCCCGTGGACGATCTAATCCTGCCTTTTTGCTGGCTTCTCCACAGGAGACATGTTTCTTGCAGCAGCAGATGGTTTTTTCTTTGTGCCAATTGTCCGCAACGTGTTCCATGCAGTCGGCATTGTACCTGCTGACAGAAAAAGTATTGCTCGCAAGCTACGGGGGGGAGATCATGTACGTCAATGTTGCACAACCTGGCTCACCTTCTCATTGGCGATTGGACCGTCGGGCCGGTTGCAGTCTCGCATGCAACCTGGGGCAAGCCTCTGAGTGTCAAGCCCAAATGCCACATCTCAGGTGGCGATAATGGTTGGCGGAGTCAAGGAAGTGTGCCTGGGGACTTCGGAGGACACTGATTCCTTGTACCTTTTGAGAAGGTTGCTTTTGACTGCCACCCTCGCTTGGTGTCTGAAAGCATCGGCAGCTAACATGGCTGCTTGCGCTGCCCGGGTCCTCAGTGACATGCCCTTAGCACTTCCAGAGCCCAGGCATCAACAAGCGTGGCCTCTCACGTTTCCTGCAAGGACCTGGCGAGCTGCTCTGCAGAAAAGGCTTCATCAAAATAGCAATGCAGGAAAATGCGGGCGTCATTCCTATCTATCACTTCAACGAGAACGAGGTGAGCTGAGAGCTCCCAACAACATTCATCTCGAGTTGATAGATGGTGGCAATCTCGACCGAGGTCTCAATGATGAATGATGACTCTACAAGGATTTGACAGCCAGGGAGGTGCATGAGGCAGTAAATGTTGAAGCCTGACTCGTCCTCCTTTCTGCACCTTCGAAGCTCGCTGCATTCTCCACTAGTTGGACATTGATGGTTGTTTCTGAGGTTCCTGAGGTTTGAAATGTCAGCTGTTCAAGCATGAGCCTCTAT
The DNA here is from genome assembly GCA_009602725.1 of Spirogloea muscicola. Taxonomy (NCBI): domain Eukaryota; kingdom Viridiplantae; phylum Streptophyta; class Zygnematophyceae; order Spirogloeales; family Spirogloeaceae; genus Spirogloea; species Spirogloea muscicola. The sequence continues at coordinate 2,063,383 of WELB01000002.1, read as the reverse complement.
GGCTGCTGCGATTCTGGGAGCGCGTGAACAAATATATCAACGTGGGGGCGCCGTTCATGCGCGGCATCTGGAATCTGCCCATGCCATTCCGGAGGTGACAATTTTCAGCTAGCCTTGGCTTTGTAGGTTGTGCACAAGTTATCCTGATTGTCACTATGCTGCTGTTGGCACAATGTGTGCACCTTTTACGGGTGCATATTGAGTTTGAGCTGCAATGACAGCCTGTTGAAAGGCAAGAAAGGTGTGGTTGTGCGGCAGGCATTTGCTGGTGGCGATAGGAGAGCCGGTGTTTCACCAAACGGGCGAGTCTGTAGACGAGTTTCATGCGCGATATGTGGCAGCGCTGTCAGACTTATACCACTGGCATGTGGGCAGCTCACCTAGGCCCCAACAGAAGCTGGTGATTCAATGACGAGGAGTCTGGTTGAGGAGCTTGCAAGCAGCTTTGCTTGGTGGAAGCCGCCTGCTCCTCAACTTCTATGATCTCTTGGCGCTCCTGGATTGTGGTTGTTTCTGGTGTGACTCGCACTTTCTTTTTCTGCCGTTATGCAGCCATCTGCCCCTGCTGTTTGCCACACACTTCAGTCAGTCTGGCCCATATTTTGGTGTGCAGGTGCACCCTCGTGGTGTTCACCTTAAGTCCTTGCATGATGTTTCCCATTCTTTGCAGGCTGGCCATTGACAGCCATTGCCCTTTCCACTTGTCCACTTGAGCCACTTTTTTGCTCGTACTCCATCGGTTTGGAGCCTGTGCTTGCACTCTGCATGCGTGTACAGGTAGAGCAAGGACCTTGAGGCTGCTGCTCTGCTCACCGTTTGTCTGCTTTTACGTGCAGTGTGTCATGTCATGCACTAAAGTGCAGGTCCCCCCATAAAAGGCCCTTACACGCAGCTGTGGGTCTGGCTGCCTCAACCTCTTCCTGCGCGGGCTGGCTTCATGAGCATTGGTCGCTGTCGGCCCTTATGTGGGCAGCAACGGGCTCGGCTTGCTTGGCTGCGCAACCTCAGCCGGAATGGCGCACTGCCTGTTGCTCCAGGACTTGGGTTGGAGTTGGTCGAACACCATGAGCAGGCACCCTTGAGAAGTAGCCCTACTGAGGAAGGTGATGGCAGTGAAAGGTCAGCCCAACAGGAAAAGATAGGTGCCAAGGGGGCTGGAAGTCATGCAGCTACGCAAGCGGCTCCCCAGAACTGGGTGTTCAAAAACCTCTAGTCAACAACCGCAGCTCGAAGTACTCAGCAGCAGGAAGTAGAAATAGAGAGAAGACTTGCTGTGCGCAGAGAATCTGAAAGGGAGGCATACTGAGCAACTACACCGTTCAGGCTGCTGCTACTGCAAAGATTGAAGCTACACAAAGCAAAGCCCTATGCCTACGATCCTAAACCCTAGGCTTTTCCAGTGAAAACGTGTGGAAGGCCAGCTCAGTGAAAGCAGACATAGTCTGCTCATGAGTGCATTGTTTCGATGGTCCGAGTACGAGCTGCAGTGAGCCACAAAATGTGAAGGGGGGCATTACGCGCAGTGCACATGACCTGAAAGTAAGGTCAATTAAGCGAGTACATTGTGGTGGAAGCACACGGGCCAGTCGCATGGTGAACATGGAATGATGGGGAGGCCAGAACTAGCCGAACAATATTTGTAGGAAGAACAAAAGGTATAGAAGAGGCGTTAAGGTAACAAGCTGGAAACTAGAAGAGGCGCTAAGGTAAACAAGCTGGAAAACACCACTGAATGAGGACTTTGTACCACAAGTGAGCCCATACATATCTGCATGGGCTCACATGGGGCGCCAAAGGACCATACCGCGAGCCACTGGCCTGACTTAGTGCCCACCCAGTACGATGATGTCTGGCTAGTGTGTGGGAATGCTGCAGAGGAAGTGCAGAGTTGCATTGCGTAAAGAGCAAATTATGCTTGCGGGACCCTAGTATGCCTCAAGCTTTCGGCCCCACTATGACGGCATGCGTCGACCAGGTGGGCCAGGCGATGGAGGAGGAGGGAGAGAAGGTGCACGGTGCGGGAGGACCACTTGCTACTGTAACCGTCGTAAATGTCCACTGCGCATGGGAGGTTAGCTGGGAAGGGAAGTAGCATATCTAACGGGGGCGAGGGCTGTGGAAAGCCAGCCCACGAAAGGCGAAAGTGGCTTTCGCAAAGAAGCCTACGAAAGGAGGAAAAGACCGGCTGCGAGCTCTGGCATGCTTTGCACCAAGAAGCTGGTCGAGCCTTAGCTGGTCGAGCCCTTGCTTGCCACTTGCCGTCCGGTATTTGGGCATCAGTCAGGGACCTCTATGTTTGCTGACTCGTGGTTACTGAGCGGGTCAGCTGAGCAGCAGATGATGTACGTTTGTCAATGTGCTTGCCTTTGTACTTGGCCACTCAGGCCCTCTATCACTCAGTACACACAGCTTATCTATGTCCCTACAACGGTCCCAAGCGCTTGCTTTGCATCGCCGAGCCAGTCGGGCCCTTGCAGTAGCCTCTGGCCTGCGCAGCAGGGTTACTATCCTCCCCTCAGCTCATCTGACTTTCTACTGCTGGCACGGGGGTTACTAGAAGCGCCCTGTCTGCCTAGCCCGTGGCTCCGTCATGAACACTTGTGTGCATCTGGCTGGCCTTTCACAGCCGCTCTTTTGATATCAGCAGCCGCATTCTCATCACTCAGTACACACTCCACTTAGCTCATATCAAGAGAGAGAGACTGCAGGCCAAGGGGCGAGGCACGGCGAGCGGCTGGGAAGGGCGGCGGGCATAGAAATGCCTCGCCCACAGAAAAAGAGGGGCTAGCAAAGCCAGCCCAGAAAACCCGCAATATGGACAATATCCGCAGGCCACAAAGGCCACAAAGCGGTGCCGAATAAGGGAAAACTACATATCAGGACCCGTAATGGCGGGCATGGCCCGGGGCGCGCCCTGCGCCTGGCTGCGCGCCGCGGAACGCCTGGCGCTCCTGGCGCTGGTCGCCCACCTCGCGCTCAGCCGCCGCGCCCCCTGGCCGCCGCCGGGCGACCTGGGCTGGCCCCCGGGCCCGTCCCACTTCGCCTCCCTCGCTGGCGTCCGTGCCGCGCCGCTGCCCTCCATGCCGTCGGACCAGCTGCGCCACTTCGGGCAGGCGAGCTCTCCAGCCACTGCCGTGGCAGCCACGACGCCCAGGCGTACGCTGCCCGGCCAAGGCCGCCATCCTACCTGCCTCACCTGCTGCCTGCACCCAGACAGTGGTGCTGTGACACACAACTGCAGTCCACCAGAACATGAGCGGGATCGGTCCACGCTGAGCGTGAAGCTGCCGACATTGCGCGCTTGGCATGCCCCTGCAGCTGGCCAGCTACGAGGACGACCGCGGCAGGATTATGAGAGTCGCCGTGAGTTGCCGATGCCTGCACATCACAAGTCTCTCGCTTGCCGATGGCACCGCGGCGAGGACAGAAGGGCGTCACATATTGACCGGGCGTTGAGGCCACTGTGCCCAGATGGGTGGAGGAGTTGTTGTCAACCTCCTCCAGACCAAGGCTGGGAAAAAGCGCAGCGGTGACATCCACAACTGCACTCAATTTGACATCCTACTTCGTGGCCGCACCAACTTGCACCTGCATGTGAGCTACAGAATTGTCAGCAGCAGCGCCACAAAGTGGTCTTTAAGCGCAGAGTGTCAAGGAGTGACGCAGCTGCTGGCAAATTCCTGAAAGAGACGAGCTACTTCATTCACAGGACCTCACCCTAGGGACCGACAAGGTGCTCAGCTTTGAAGGGAGCAACACTTTCATCACCATTCCTCCCAGGTACTCCTTGTGTCAACAGCAATTGTTGTCAACACAAAATGACGCATCAGGGGCAATACTTTCCGTCACATGTCGTCTCCCTTTGATCTACAGGTCTTGCTGAACAAATCTGCCCCAGAGCTTGCTTTTCCCTTACTGCGTCGCGTTGTCAGCACACCTTCAAGAAAACACGTACTAAGCTGTGTTACGTTGGAACACTAATGTGTCGCACTTACCATTTTCTCCTAGGGTCCCTCACTTGTTTGAGTTCTTGGAGGAAAGCTTTGTCATTGAATGGTGGGAGTGCAGTTTTCGCGCCTGGTATACAGTCTGTCCTCGTGACTCCATAGATCCTCACGATGTCTCATTAGCAAGGTTGACAAGTCAATTATGGCATTTAATTAGTGTCTATACAGGCCAAGACAAGGTGCTTGGCATTTGTATTCTCCGTGCAGAGGACGCCCACAATGTGATGTTTCACTACACTTGTGTGTGTCCAATAGTGTGGCGCTGCGCAAAAGGCAAGCAAACTCTGTGATTCTCCATAATGTCTGTGTGAACAGGTATTACAAGCCGTACCGAGACCTTATTGAAGATGTCCTCTCACAGCCTACCTAGGAGGCTGTGCTCCTTCCAAAACATTGTAAGTACACGTCACAACCAAACACCTGGAATGATGTCCTGCAGGCTTGGGTTGCAAGAAATGCACAGCTGCATGTTGTATTTGAAAAACAGCAGGATATGCCTGCCACTCTGACTCTGTTTCAACAATTTTCTGCCATTCTTTCAGATTAAGTGTACAGGATACACCTCTGTCACTCAATTCGAATTTTGTATTGTACATATGTGGAAGATACAGTAACAGGGCACCTTACGTGCAAAGCCACTGCTACTTGGCCTGTACATGGAGTGTCACAGTTAGCAGTACAAAATTCTACGGGAAAAATGGTCAATCTTGATACACATGTCATACATACTCTATCACCTCAAGCGCATTAAAACTTCACTGCATATGACTTCCCACCTGACAAGTGAGATCCACTTGGCTCTGGCACAAATGCCAGTAGTGGAGGCACTTGCAAGTATTGTGCAACTTCAGGTTCATGATTCACAAGAGTAGTATGGGGCATGCTGCTAGCAGCATTCCCCCGAGGAGCTCCACCTGTGTACTCCACATTAGTGCAGACCAAGAGGTAGTCCTGTGCATAGGTCACCTTAGCTTTCCGCATAGCAACACCAGGTAGCACCGGTAGGGGAAAGCCAGTCTGCAGACTGCGATTCAGCATTGGAATGATGATGATGTTGACCACCGTCCTCACTGCCGCCTGCAGAGTTGCTCAGTAAGTCGCGATATTTCAGTGACTTCACAATTGCTTACTCCTTACAAACAGCCGCATCATGTAGGTATGACCGTCATACGCCTCAGCTCGGCCAAAGTTGGACATACTCTGCTCTGCATCATGCTTCACGAACTAGAATGTCTGCACGATTGACACAAACTCTGTTTTGATAAAATATAAAGACGAACCAAGATGCAAGAAGATGAAGTACCTGGACTGTCCTCATGGGAAAGTAACCAATATCACTCCACTCCAAACTGAGTGTAAGGTCATCCATGTGAGCCTCACCAGTCAAATTGTTTCCTGAGATACCCATCAAGCCTTCAACAGTAACAGCCTGCTCAGTGCAACAGAGCAGCGCAAGCTGTGTCATCATACTTGTTTGCCATGAGCCTCCTGACAAGTATGGCACTTGTGCAAGAGAGAAGTAGGAGATACATGAGATACATGGAGCGCATGCCAGCAGTGGTACTGACCAGGTTGACGCAAGCAACTGTGACGCTATCATCCTCGGTGTCATTGGGGTAGACACTGATGTACATGTCAACTGCTGCGCTTGCTCGAGCACCGTCTTCTGTGAGGTTGACAGCAGGTGCAGATGTGGCGACAAGCCGGAAAGCCATTGGACGATTAGGGTACTTCAGGTACAATCTAGGTAGCACATACTTCCAGCTCCCGGTATTCATCTTGAAGGGCGATCCATCTGGTAGATCAGTCACCAGGAAGTCCAAGGAACCCTCCTGTCCATGGATGAGTGAACGTACAGTCAGCAGCACTGAACTTGCATGCTACTGTCAGTGTTTTGTGCATGCAAGCAGGCTGTTGGGCAATAAATAGCATCAGAACGATATAACACGGGCTATCTCGTCTTGCCCTGGACTACATACTCCTGGTACTGCAGCAGCGCATTGCAATCAGCAAAGACATACCTCATAGTAGGCTGCAGCAGCAGAATTTAGTACAGCTCCGCTCAACGTGATAGTCAGCATCCTCTCTGAGGCTCCACAGAAAGCACCTTCAGGAAGAGATGGAGGATGGAAAGGAAACTTGCTAGGAGAAGAAAGCCCCAGAAATTCTCCACGAAGTGCAAACGACATGTACTTGCTCTTCACAGTTGGATCTTCTACGAGAGTAACATCAATTGCCAATGTGTCATCAACTGGCACCTTTCTTGGAAGGTCCTGTTCAGGAAATGCATATTTGTCACTCAGGACTGCTGTCAGTTGACCCTTAGGAAGCCAGGATAAGGGGCAGACATAAAGGTGCAGGAAACATGTTCTGTGCTTGCTGTTCTGCATCTACTGACAACTATGTAGGATAGATAGACTGGGCTGGTGAAAGAATATACATGCAGGTACATGTCCAACTTCTTGGTGGCACGAAGCACGGCCTTGTTAATTGCAGTCTCCACAGCAGCTCGCAGGTGATTATGGAACCCCTGCGCTAGCCTGCAAGCGCATTTGCAGAATTTGACCAACACCAAAAGCTGTGTAAAGCAACCATCGCAAGTGAATCACACAAAGGTACCTGCTTACTGTCTCTCTGAATAGAAGAGAACAAAAACTTGCACACTGATGGCTTCTGTATGACGGCAATGACTTACAAATGACAAAAGCAGGTAAAAATTTAGCGGGGTGGATGAATGCAGTCTTGAAGGGTTCAAGAGTCGCGCATGAGCTATAGAGCTTGGCAAGGGAATGACTACGTGGCTGGTAAGTATGGTAGTTTGTACCAATTATATATTACTGAAGCCCCTCCGTGCATGTGAATTTGCAGGTCGTCAATGTAACAGCCATGCTGCATTACTGTCAGATTCAAAGCTCCATTTACAGTCTCCAGCCCCGCAGTCACGCCAGCTTGCACCCCTTGTGCCTGCCAAATTCGTCTCGGGAGTTAGTGACCAGCAAATGCAGAGAAGTAGAGCCAGAGACTAGGTACAGGCTTGAGGCAACACGCATGCTGGATCGGCCTCCGTGAGGAGGCAATGCTCACAGCATATTCTTCCTCACCCTGACGTTCGCATACCCGTGGTCCTTCACGGAAATGGGAACTATGCCGCCGGAGGCCACGACTTGCCAGTCCAAGGTGATGTTGGCGACCACTCCAGAGGCAAAGATGGTCACACCAGAGTCACCGAGGTCGATCTCGGCGTTCGGAACCAGCGCCCCCAGAACCGTGATCCTAGAGAGCCGGAGGTCTACGTGGCCAACTTTGAAACTCACTCGCACCCTGATGTCGGGAACTGCATGCAACACAAGAGGGCTGCATCTCAATTCAACACCAGCGCTGCACGTTCTCGTCATCAGCACGTATCAGCCCGCACAGTGACCTTCCACCAGTCACCGAAGCGGCGATGAGATGACCAGACAGACGGGACTGAAGGTCTCACCGTGGAGGGGTGTGAGCTCCTCGAGCACCTGCTCGATCAGGACGTCCTTGACATACGTGAGGCCGCGCTCCGAAAGCGTGGCCAGCATCCCAGGCTGCCCCTTCTCGACTGCACCGCCAGGCTCGTTTTGCAGGCCTGGCCTGTGCGCAGAAGCAACGGCCGCTCCGTGCCGCCAACTGCTCGCGCTGGGACCGCCCGACCAATCTCTCTGCGCCAGTGACAAGGTCTCGACGGGCAACCGCGGCCTGCGCGCCAGCACAGAGGGACGTGAGGGAAGCCTGCGGTAAGTTCGCGCCAGAGAAGGCCGTTCCCGAGCGGTGTGCGTTCCTGGCTAATGCCGGCGGCTGCGAGCCGCCACGAGCTGCTGCGATGCAACAGGGCGGCGGGGCTTCGAGGCGGGTGCGCCTGCCTGCCGAGCTCGGGCAGTCCGGTAAGGCCGGCAGCGCAGTGCGCGGCCGCGGCGAGGACGAGCAGCAGGCTTGCCGCGAGCCGCGCTGCCGGCGGCGGCGGCGGCGGCGGCGAGGCCATGGCGGCGGGTAGGCACGGGCCAGGGGCGGGGGCATACTCAAGCACGCTCTTCAACTAAGAAAAACAAGCACAAGAAGAAAGATCGCCCCCCCCGCAGCTTGACGTCCAACCGGCACCAAACCCATGTTGAACCGTTAACCATAAGAGAAGAAGGGCTCGCCCATTGAGGATAGGGGCTGGAAAAAGCCAGCCCAAAGAAGAATGAACAAAGGACGAGAAGGGGCCAGGGGAAGCACCACAGAAAAACAGGAAAACCAAGCAGCTACAAACGCAGCTAAGCAGCTAGGAAAAGAGGCACTCCGCCTGGACCCAAAAAGCTGGGCGAGCTCTAGGTGGTGGCAGAAAGGAAGGTGGTTCTCCAATGGGGGCAAGGGAGCGTTGAACCCCACAAGCCGGCGGGCCACGTCTTCTCCTGGACGTGGTGAGCACAGACGCATACGACCGCTCACACCCAGCCCAATGTGCCATCAAGGCTGGGTATGCGGTCGCCTGCGCCGCTCGAGCTAAGGAGCTCAAGTATGCTGATCATCCGCGGGAAGACGAGTTCTTCCCGCTCGCTATCGACACGCATGGGGCGTTGGGCGCTCGGTGGCTCGAGCTGCTCAACCAGCTCGCCCGCCACGCCATCGTCCGCCGCTTCCATGGGGAGCTGGGGTACTTTCCTGCAGCCGGGTCGCTAGCGCAGGTGTACCGGATGCGCTTGGCCGTCTCGCTGCAGAGGTCTATGGCCCTCTACGTGCCGGCGGAGCCCTCGCTGCTGCCTCTGGCTCTAGCCAGGGGACCCACTTCCAGGAGCCTAGCTTCTCTGAGCTGAGGCTTCTTAGCAGGGGGTACTGAGTAATACGTAGCTGCTTCGTTTCTTGTTGTGCTTAATTTGCTTAGCGCTTCCCTGGCCCCCTCCTCGTACTTTGTTCATTCTTTTTTGGGCTGGCTTTTCCAGCCCCTATCCTCAATGGGCGAGCCCTTCTCTCGCTGAAACGAGACCGCCAGGCGCATGCGGGATACCTGGGCGAGCGAACCGGCGGCGTTGAAGCCGGGCATCGCACCTGGCAGCCCTGGCCGCCGATCAATGGCCTGACGGACAAGCCGCTGGAGAGGGGAAGAAAAGAAGAAAGGGCTCGCCCATCTGCGTGCTGGCCGTGCTCTCGCTCCGGCCTCCGGCGTTCGTCAGGGGGATAGTTTTCCGGCAGCTAGTCTGTCGGATGTGAGGCTCCTCACTCGTAACTACTGAGTGGTCCATCCTCCCCCGTTCTGCCATAGCCTCTTCAGGCCCCGCAGTCGCTGCTTAGCTCGTAGTTTGGCCCTTTCGAACCTTGTCAATTCTTTTCGGGCTGGCTTCTCACAGCCCTTGCCCCCATTGGAAGAGCCACTTCTTCATTGAGGATGGTGGCTGGAAAAGCCAGCCCAAAATAGAAGGAACAAAGTACGAGAAGGGGGCCAGGGGAAGCGCTAAGAAAAACAAGCACAACAGGAAACAACGCAGCTACGTATTACTCAGTAATCCCTGCTAAGCAGCCTCAGGTCAGAGAAGCTAGGCTCCTGGAAGTGGGTCAGCTGGAGAAGGAAGCTGCAGAGCACCCCACTGGCCTGGGAAGCGTTTCCTCACTGGCCTGAACGTGGGGCGCGACACCGAGGCCCGTCGGGGGAGGCGTGCGAGCGCCCGGCGCGGGGCGACGGCTGTGGCAAAAGAGAAGCTCTGCGGTTTGCACCGCATGCGCTTGGCCGTCTCGCTGCAGAGGTCTATGGCCCGCGCGCTGCACCTGCGTGCCGGACGAGCCCTCGCTGCTGCCTCTCGCTCTGGCCAGGGGACCCGCTCCCAGTTCTCTGACCTGAGACTGCTTAGCAGGAGAGGTCCTGTACCGCCTGGTTGCCTGCACGCTGTCGCAGCAACATCTCGGGCAGGCGCAGACCGACCTTGCCCCACATCAGTATGGCGCTGGGCTACGAAGCGGCGGGGAGGCTGTCGTCCACGGCGTCCGCGCGGCCCTGATCTCCACCCTGACTGGATGGTCCTGGCTGTCGACGTGCAAAACGCTTTCAACAGCGTAGGTGCAACACCATCGCCGAGGAGCTACGAGCAGCCTTCCCTTCCCTCCTTCCCTTCTTCCGCCTTGGCTGCGGCCAGCCCAGCGACCTTCTGTGATGGACGGGGTGTGGTGGGGTGGAGACGCTGCAATCGAGGACGGCACACGCCAGGGGGATCCTTTGGCAGGGTTCTTTATTGCATCGGCTCACTGCCGCGCTCTCAAGGCTACTGCGGCGGCGCACCCCAGCGTCCTCTTGCCGACCTACGCTGACGACACAACACTGGTCGGCAGCCCAAAGGACGTGCTGGCAGCCACCGCCACCCTCCAGCAGCAGCTGGCCGCCCTCGGCTTGACCATTCGGGCCGAGAAGTGCGTCGCGTGGTCTCCTCGCGGCCTTCCTGCCCCCTTGCCTCTGCCCACAGGGTGCCAGACTCCTCCGGGCGGCCTCACCAACCTAGGGGTCCCCCTCGGCACGCCGTCTGTCGTGGAAGAGCAGCTGCGGGCCCGGCTCCAGGAGCACCCTACGACCAGCGGCCCGCCTCCCCGAGCTGCAGGATATGCAGCTGGCCCTGGCTATGCTCACCAGAAGCATTGTGCAGCGGCCCCACTACCTTGCGCGGGCTACCCCTCCCTGCCCCGAGGTGCTGGAGGCCTACGCCACATTTAACACTGGCGTCACGGAGAGCGTGGCGGCCCCTCATTCGTCACACCGGCTTCCTCAACACGCCTGCGGCTGTTCACCAGGCCACTCTACCCCTCGCCCAGGGCGGCCTCGGCTGCCGCTCGCTCGCTCGCACCTGCAGGCCAGCGTACCTCGGCAGCTGGGCCCAGGTCGCACAGTCGGTGGCTCAGCGCTTCCTGCTCGACGGGCGGCCCCTGCTGCAGCAGGCTGCTGGACGTGGAGACCGGCTCGCTGCCGTTCCAGGTGGCGCTCCGCTCTGCTCAACAAGAGCTACTCGCCGAGCACCCAGCCCTAGCCGAGTGCGTGGTGCCCTTTGCCTATCTGGCCCACTCCCCTGACTTGTGGGTGCAGGCGCGTTACATGGCGGTCATCGACAAAGCGGCCTTCACGGCCACGCTGCAGCTCCTCCCTCCAACAGAGGTGCGCGGGCACGCCTGGCTGCGCTCGTCATCTTCCCCTGGCGCGGCAGCCTGGCTCTCAGCGCTTCCGCTTTACGACGCACTCCAGATGCCGGACGAACTCTTCCGCACGGCCACCCATCGCCTACTGGGTCTCCCCACGCCCTGTCTGCAGGGCGCACTCCAGTGCGAGTGCGGGGATCGGTCGACGGACCCGGCGGAAGGGATACGGCTAGTCGGAGTGCCGCCACGGACGAAATGGCTCTCCCAATGGCTGTGATAGGCCAGCCCGAAAAGAATTGACAAGGTTCGAGGGGGCCTATTACGAAGGGGCCAAAAACTGGTGGCGTGACTCAGAGCCCGCCCAGCACGCTGGTGAATAGCCAGAGCTTGGGACCGCTGCAAAGTAAGCACAGCCACGGAAGAAGGCGTCCCGCTCAGTGCGCATATAAAGGGAAGGACATGGAAGGGAGGCTGAGCCAACACACTGCTTGTAAGAAAAGCAGCGCAGGCTGGCGGGCTACACAAGGAAAAGGCGCGCGGTGCCATTATTGAGAGGGAGGCCAAAGCAGGCCGGTACATTGTGTTAGAAAAACAAACTTGAAATTTCAGTAGGGGCTAAGGTGAAGGACGTAAGCAGCAGGGCAAGCAGCCCGGCCAAGTGCAATGCTGCCGGGTGGGTCGCTCAGGTGTACTGCATGTGCCCCACCATCTCGCTCTAGCGTTTCCAGGCTTTCACCATGCATTTGCTGGCAGGCCGTATTGTTGCTGCCGCCTCTGACTTTCAGCGTGGCAACCCTTTCCCGGATGCTAGCTACTGCAGCTTGCGATTCCAACTCCGACCAAGGGCTTTTTGAGCACCCGGTTGTTGTAGCCCCTGGTGTAGCTGCATTTGCTGCGCTTTCAATCCCATCAAACCTTGTCCATTCCTTGAGGGCTGGCCTCTCAAAACCATCGCCCCTCTTGAAAGAGTTCGGGGAAAAGCTTCTTCTTCCTAATCACAAGTCCTCCTGTGTGATCATCCTTCGTGGTACTCTCTTGAAAAGGTGCTTTTCAGCTCTTTTCGGCCCCTTCAGGCCTTGTCCAGTCTTTCCAGGCTGGCTTTTCACACAAGCTCAAAAATGAAACGATGCAGTTACGAAGCACTTAGTAACCCCTACTAAGCAGCCTCAGGTCAGAGAGACTGGGTTCCTGGAAGCGGGTCCTCTGTCCCCACAGCCCTCCCCCCCTTTGGATAAGCTAACTCTATCCAGTGCTCAGCTCAGCTAGCCCAGCTCCTGCGTACAAGGTGCCCATCCAGAGCAAAGACAGCGCTCATCTTTCAAATAGAATTTCTGGACAGGAAGCAGTGGCTGCGCACGGCCAGCCCAGAAAGAGTGACAACATAGCCCCAAGCCGAGAGAGAGAGAAGCTTCCTATGCAAAGGTGATCTATGCAAAGGTGATGTATGCACTCATCTGCTGCAGCAAATCGCCTTGCATCTACGTGCTAGCTGTGCGATGACTGCCGCCCCCTGATATTGGTATGGCAACTCTTAACCCCCCCAGCTGTAATTAAGTGTTGCCACTTGTGGTAGTCCGGCCTCAGTGTGCACCCAGGCGGAGTCCATGCTAGTCTGGCCTCTGCGTGCGGCCAGGTAGAGCTTTGTGCTCCTCTGGACTTTGTTTGCTACCAGACAGAACCCTGTGTGTCACTGCGAGCTGCTCTGTGTACGTACCACGGAGACAAAGGCGGTCTGCTGGTCCTCCCGAGAAGGCAAAACGCTCAATGGAGGACTCTGAGTGGAGAAGAGGAGGAGTTGAGAGGGTTGACCTCAACAGACAGGAGCATCGTCAGGAGCAGCCAGAGCAGGAAGAATGTCAGCGTCTTTCGTTCTGGCATTTATAGCTAGACAAGCTGACGATAGTGAAGATGCAACAATGCATTTAGAGCACACCAGCCCGTTAATCTCACAAAGGCTGGGCCGCCAAACATTGGCCATCCTGACATTCTAGTTGCCTGTAAGCCAGCATAATCGAAGGCCCAGTGCCAGCGTCCTAGACGTGTATTACATGTACTGAGGCTGCTTGTATGACAAGCACCAAAACTCTTATTGCGTGAGCTGACCTTGTGTCAGCAACTCGCAGCTCGTGCGCAAGCTGAGCTGCGTGATCAAGATTTCGAAAGGAACCTAACTGCCCACCATGCAGATGCCACAGGCCCAAGTGTGTCTAGCTAGGATCGACAATCATTGTCCTCCTGCGGCCCACGTGCCCTTCTCACCAGCAGCAGTGACAGAGACCACCTGGAGCGGCGCCTCAAACATAGTTGTGATGACCTACTCCTGGGGGATGGTGGCCTTGGCCAGGCGGGTGCTTTCCAACACCAGGGGGATGATTGCCCACCCCAGCAGCGTGGTGCCCAACCCCAGGTGGGTGATGACCACCTGCTCAGTAACAAACGCCAATGATCAGCCACAGGCATGCTAAGTCCTCAATGAATTGATGCAGATAGGGAGCAAACCTTTTGCACGAGCGAGACTGATGGCAGCAGACAGAGGTAGTGAGATGAGGCCAGAAAGCTTGTCGAGACTTACGGACTGGAGGTGGAGGAACAAAAGGTGGAGGAGGGGGAGGTGGCGGCGTGGGAGGAGGAGGTGGTGATGGAACTGGGGGAGGTGGCAGCGGGGGCGCTGGTGGGGGTGTGGTGAGCGGCGGAGGAGGAGGCCTTGGCACGAGTGGTGGTGGAGGAGGTGACGCCTTTGCCGGTGTGGCAATTGGGGGTGGAGGCGGCCGCCGCAGGGTAGGGGTGGTAAAAGGGGGGGGTGGTGGCGATGCAACTGGGGGACCAGACTTTGGAGGAGGACTGGCGGGAGGAGGTGGTGGGGATGTTGGAGGCCTGGGCGCCGGAGGTGGAGGAGGAGAAACTGGAGTCTTGGGCGCCGGAGGTGGCGGAGGAGATACTGGAGTCCTGACCTCCGGGGGTGACGGAGCAGGAGAAGCAGGCGGCAATGGAGGAGGAAATCCGCCAATCGGTGTGGTACTTGTCGTGGGCGGAGGAGGACGAAGAAGTGGAGGTGAAGAGGTTGGTGGAACGGGTGGCGAAGGAGACACGGTAAGCGGAGTGGGAGGGGGAGGCGGCGATGCTATGACAGGAGTACTGGTGGGGGGTGGAGATGGTGATGTGGTTGGTGGAGGGGGAGAAGGGGATGGGGGCGCCACCACTGGTGGAGGTGGTGGGCTCAGCAGGATGGGGGGCGGAGGTTGGGCCACAGCAACAGGGTGGGGGGGGTGGGGAGGAGGCGGAGGTGGCGGAGGAGGAGCAGCAGGCGGCACTGGAGGAGGAAATCCGCCAATCGGTGGGGGACTCGTTGTGGGCAGATAAGGAGGAACAAGCGGAGGTGAGGAGGTTGGTGGAACGGGTGGCAGAGGAGACACGGCAAGCGGAGTGGGAGGGGGAGGCGGCGATGCTATGACAGTGGTGGGGGGTGGAGGTGGTGATGTGGTG
>WELB01000002.1:2035732-2047010 GCA_009602725.1 Spirogloea muscicola | reverse complement strand
GAGAGCTGGTTGAGCAGCTCGAGCCACCGAGCGCCCAGCGCCCCGTGCGTATCGATGGCGAGCGGGAAGAACTCGTCTTCCCGCGGGTGATCTGCGTCTTTTAGCTCCTTGGCCCGAGCTGCGCAGGCTACCGCATACCCAGCTTTGGTGGCACACTGGGTTGGATGGGAGCGGTCATAGGAGTCGGTGGTCACCACGTCCAGGAGAAGACGTGGCCCGCCTGCTGGTGGGGTGGCCACAAGGTTCACGCGCCGAGCGTGGAGACCGTCGGCCCGTTGCTGGAGCGGCATGACGGCAGAGTTCTCGGCTGCCACCGAGAAGCCCGCCTCCACAAGGATGCCATGCATCGCATCCCTGAGATGGTCATGGGCCGCGGTCCGCTCTCCGCCGTGGGAACAGCGCAGAACATGAGCGGCCAGCTCCCCCTGCTCGGCCACTCGAGTCAGGACTCTGGCTCCTTCAGACCTTGTCCATTCCTTTTGGGCTGGCCTCTCCCAGCCACCACTTAATCAAGAAGTGCGCGCCCATAGAGAAGAGGGGCTGGCAAAGCCAGCCAAAAAAAAGAATGGACAATGTCCAAAGCCAAAGAAATGCAAGCGCGGCCAGATTAACTGGTGGCTGGGAGAGGCCAGCCCAAAAGAACGGACAAAGAAAGAGGAGCCGGAAAAAGCTACACTACAGAACACTGCAGAACACTTAATCTGGCCGCGCTTGCTCCTCATGGACGTCGTCCTCACCGACAGCTTCCGGAAGAAGGGCCCCGTAACTTCTGAGACCGGCTATGCAGCGAAGGTGGCCGAACAGACGAAGTTGCACAAATACAAGGACCACCCGTCGGGTGATACCTTTTACCCCCTGGCCATGGACATCCACGGGTGTTACAGGGGTCGGTGGTCCTCGTTACTTTCGCTGCTGGCATCTCAAGCTGACCAGCGGCGCCGGGAACAGGGTGCAGCACTTCCTGGAGGCTCGGTGCCTTTGGGTCTTGTGTCCTGCTACCGTATGCGATTGTCTATGTCCCTCCAGCGCTCCCAAGCGCTTGCTTTGCACCGCTGCGCCGGTCGCGCCCTTGCAGCAGCCTCTGGCTTGCGCAGCGGGGTTGCTCTTCCTCCCCTCAGCTCATCTGACTTCCTACTGCTGACCCGGGGGTACTAAAGCGCCCTGTCTGCCTAGCCTGTGGCTCCGTCAAGAACACCTGTATGCATCTGGCTGGCTTTCACAGCCGCTCTTTTAATGTCAGCAGCCGCATTATTCTACGAGCCACTCTCTCACTCGTGGCTACTGAGTGGTCCATCCTCCACCCGTTCTGACGTAGCATCTTCAGGCCCCTCCGTCATTGTGGCTTTAGGCCCCTCTGCCATTTTGGCCCCTTCGAACCTTTGTCAATTCTTTTCGGGCTTTCACAGCCCTTGTCCCCATTGGCTCTCCCAATGGGGACAAGGGCTGTGAGAAGCCAGCCGTAATATTGACGGTCCAGATCCTAAGGCAGAAGGTAGAGGTGAGATTGCTTTGCTGGCGCTTTCCTAATTCTTCCACTAGTTTCTGCCTGAGCAACGTACTGGCTTGCATTGGCCTGCCTCCCTTTCATTTCGTGCGCACCGGCCAACTCTCTCTGTTTCGTTCCTGGCCAGTTCGAGCTTTGTTCGTCCGTTTTCCTGTGCTGGCCGATCATAGCCATCGCCGTCCACTGGACGGGGTCTTTCTCCCTTTGACTGACCGCCAAGCTTGCTTGACCGGGGACGACGGCCCCGCCCATGTGGCCGTGACCAGCCCGGGCCTGGGCGCGGCGGCCGGCCATGGCGGCGCCGCGCAGCCTCCCGCGCGGACCCGACCAGATCCTGCATCTCAAGGAGGAGGCCAACCGGCTCTACCTCCAGGGCCGCTTCGGCGAGGCCGTCCTAGGCTACAGCTACGCCATCGCCGAGTGCCGCGCTGCCGCCACCGCCGCCCCGCCGTCGCCGCAGCGCTCCGGCCGCCCGCCCACAGCCCACCTCGCTCCGCCCAGCGTCAGGTCCCTCTATTGGCCGCGGGTCCCGCCTGCCATTTTACCGGCTGCCGAGCGCACTGCCCAGGCTGCCGGCGCTTGCCTGAATGACGGCGCTGCCTGGGGCTGGCTGGGGCAGGGAGGTGACGACTGCGGCAGGCGAGGCGCCGCTGCTGGCCGTCCTCTACTGCAACCGCTGCGCCGCCTTCCTCAAGCTTAATGTGCGCCGCGCCTCACGACCCGACCCATGCCGACCTGCGCTGGCCGGCCTTCCGGTGCCTCTGGGCAGGGCCTGCCTGCAGGCAGCGGGCTGCCTCTCACGGCAGCGGAGGCACAGTGGTGCCGTAGCTGCGAGCAGGTTCTGGGCCCTGATCGTTCGCGTGCGGACCGGTCTGCCGACGGCCATAAGCTGCTGCTCACTGCATGCAGTGCCAGACATCTCAGGCCCTGCCCTTGTGGTCCTGGTTGTGAGACGAGCTAATCTGCGGGAGCTCATCTGCGTGCAAGCTGTCTGCAGAATCATGCCAAAGCACTTGCCGATGCAGAGGCTGCGGTTGCCCTGGATCAGACCATGTACAAGGCCTTCTACCGCAAGGTGACTGACTCCCTCTCCCAGCTTGGCAGACCTGCTTTGATCAACAGCTGACCAAGCCCGGACTTTGAGCTCCTTTGGACCATGACTTTCTCAGACTGCACCCTTCGAACGTGCATCAGGAGTGCTCTGAAAGCCTCACGGCATAGACCTCTGCAAGTCACTACCTTGCGTTTGTATGCTTACAATGCATAAGTGCTTACCTCGCAGTAAGTGCACAATGCCGCAGGCTCTAGCAGAGTACGAGCTCAAGAAGTACTATGAGGCAGCTGTAAGCTCCAAGGTCAGCTCAGTGATCACGTAGACAGCAAATTGGAGTTAGTCAATGGCTGTCTGACCGAGCGTACAGACTGGCAAACTGGCATGCTGGGCATACTTGCTGAACAAAAGAGGCTTTGCACCCGAGCTGAGCATGGCTGGGCCAGCTGAGGATCACACGTCATATTACCCCTCAATATCCACATCTTGTGTTTGAGCAAATGCAGGCTGCTATAAGGTTAGACAAGTCCAGTAAAGAGGCGAAACAGTTGCTCCTCGACACACAGCAAGCCATTGAGAAGCAAGCTGCGGCCGAGGCCGCCAAGGACAACAGTAATATGGCGAAGCTCAAGTCCAAGCACCAACGGCCTCACTCCATGCATGGCGACAATTGAGAACTAGCACATAGATCCTGCTCTTATGCTGATATCAGCAGTTGATTGTACATCCCTTCTGTACAGTAGTGTATATAACAATGGCTCATGCCATAAGCAACGTAGTCAATCAGCCCCTCAACTCAACCTGCAGGTGACAACTCTGGTTGTAGTACTGTTGCTACTCCTGCTTGGCTATTACTCATATTCCCACATTCATAAGAATGCTAAGAGCTGCAGTCTGCTCCTGAGGTAGGTCTTTGAGTTTCAGACGCACCTCAAAGACCTACCTCATGAGTCCAGCAGCCATGATGGTGAGGCTGACTTATAACCTTTTAGA
The DNA here is from genome assembly GCA_009602725.1 of Spirogloea muscicola. Lineage (NCBI taxonomy): Eukaryota > Viridiplantae > Streptophyta > Zygnematophyceae > Spirogloeales > Spirogloeaceae > Spirogloea > Spirogloea muscicola. Next base: position 2,043,462 of record WELB01000002.1, on the reverse strand, counting down.
GGTGCTAACAACCGTACAGCTTCACTGAGTGCCGACAAAAGCACTGCAGGTTCGGACTCAATTCGAGCACCTTGAGATTTATCTTGCACATGAAGTGCTTGACGAACTACCTGAACAGCATTTCAAGGCCACGTGTCTGATCATGTGGTCGTCAAAGTGCAGGAGCAATGGACAACCAAGCAGCCACCACAACAGTGCAAGCTCTACGTTGTGATTAGATAAAGCAAAACGTGAACTTTTCATCTTTCTCACCTTGCGTGCATAACCTCCATAAGCAATGCCAGCAACCGGCGCCGTCTGACCTGACTCTGATGGGAGGAAGTATAGCAAACTGTCAAGTACAACAGTGTGAGATACCAAGGTCACCTTTGAAGCCCACTTTGAGTGTCACATGCCAACAGGCCAAGATACCGGAGTGGCACATGTCGAAGATACATACATGCATGGCATGGCATCGTGCCAGTATCGTGGCTAGCAGGACTGAAGCAGACCTTTAAGCCCAAGCAACCCAGCCTTTGACAGGGCCGGCGCTGTGTGAGCATTCGTTCCTCCTGCCAGCTGCAAGTATCCTGCAGTGCATGGTGGGCTTCAGTAAGTCATCAGCCTCCACAAGAAGAATTCGTCGAACAACGTCACAGGAAAGTTCTTTGCTATGCTGCTGAGAGCTAGTGTTGGCGTGTAGACTGGCCCAAGGTTTGGGCATCAGTGAAGCCACCGAGCAGCTGACCAGGGGCTCTTGACGAGGCTAGCACCACTTGCTTGGCAAGTCTTATTGCTGCTCGTGTTGCTCCTGGGCCAATATCCCCAGACATAGGCCTGCCATCAAGCTGTTGCACATGCAGCAAGCATCAACATGTCAGCAGCCAGCAGGAGGGCACGCCCTTGTAGTTGCTGGTCATGCAATAACCTCACTACATTGTGGATGAAGAAAGTTTGTCTGGTTGACATGGACGATTCTGCATGAACTGATGCCCACCTGCCAGAGAAGTGGAGTACGCAGAGTCGGCTGCATGATTGAATGCAGTGAAGCCATGGTCGTGGTCGTAAGCATCGCAGAGTCAAGATCCGGAATGCTGACCTGCCAATAAAACAGGTCAGAGATGGATCACTTTCAGGCTAGACCGACTTAGCGCTTCATTCCAGCCTATGAGCCCAATGCCCATGGGCATCGCAGAAGCGGAGTCACAGAGCTTTTAAAACCCGGACTTGCTGGCCGGGGGAGGCATCAAGAGGTTCTCACAGCGACCAGCCGCAAAGCCTGTAATGCAGATGTAAGCCTTTGCCAAAGGGCCTCGAATGCAAGCAAATCTCTGCAGAAAGAACCCACAACAGTGAGCTGGAAGTGCCCAAAGGACATGTGCGGCAGCTTTCACATCTAGGGCAAATTGAACAGGACAATAGTCAGACTGGAGACAAGGAAGCTGCAAGCAGAAGAACCATGACCACCAATGCAATGCTCAACTCAAGGAGGTCAAATGCGCTGCAAGTCTGAGCAACAAGCTCCACCTAGTCATCAGGCATGCCAATTAGCTTGCTGGGCACTGTGACTCATTATCACATTTGGCCATTAAGAGTGTTTTGCTCAAGGGCCAGACCGTCCTGACGTGTGGATCTCCACTGCGTCCACATTGGACGCCTGTATCAAAGAGCTAACTGCAGCAGGTTCACGCACGTACATGTGTTCTCCTGTACATGGAGTGCAAGACATTTAGATGTAAGAAGACAGGTTGATACATGGGCAAGCCAACAAATTGGCGATCACAGTTGTCGTGCAGGGGGCCAGTCACCATTTTGTCATCAAGAACATGCTCAGAGCTGCATCTGTTGAGCTGCTCCGCGTTTTGCGCAAAGTAGGAAGCTCTAAAGAACAACTTCTGCAGGGAACTTGAGAATTACTAATGAGTCCGAGGGGACATATTGGAGCGCAGCGGCCACAGCCGTAGCACCTCTCCTCGTTCACGCCACTGGCCTGCCGGCCAATCAACAAGGCACCGCTTGCGGGGCGTTTCAAAGTCTCGTGCTGAGATTCGAGTGTGAACGCCGCGGTCATATAGAAGATGTGCCCACTAAAGCAGGTCCAACCTTTTATGGAGCAAACATAATCTCAGCCGTGGTGCAAGCCAGGAGCCGCTTCTGCTCGCCTCACGCTCGCTGGTAGCTGGGTCAGGCGGCCAGCTGCTGGGAGGCGGGAAGGAGATGGCCTCCGCCGGGCACACCCGCTCGCAGGGCCTGGGGCAATCTGGAGGGCAGGACCTCACATCAAACGCTGCACAGCACCCCACAGGCAGCGGCATCACAAAGTAAGTGCCATGGACAATCGGCATTGAGATTTAGTGGGATGAGAGCGGATGGGGCGAGCGTGGGAGCCAAGGGGCAGAGCGGGCAGCCGACCTGCCTTGCGGAAGTGGGGGTCCCGGTCGTCGTTGACGCTGACCATGACCCAGGGCCTGCGCAGCGCCAGGACCGCCCGCCCCTCCAGCGCGGGCAGCGCGGCGGCCGCGTCCAGCGCCGCCTGGACGCCCTCGTGCACCGCCCGCACCACCGCCTCGTCGGCGGCGCAGTCGATGCAGTCCACGCCGGCCAGCGTGTACACCAGGCTCAGCGTCCGCACCTCCGCCACGTCCTGTGCATCCGCGGGAGTCAGGCCGTGAGCCCGAGCTGGCGGAGCTTGCGGCCTCGCTCGTCAGGAGCGCCGCAACCCCTTTCAGCAGACGGGGTGCACCGGCGGCGCGTGCCTCAAAGCTGGCGCCGCAGATGAGCTTGGCCCAGGAGCCGCGGGGCAGCGAGTCGCGCGGGGATGCGGCGGCCACGGAGGCCCNGCGAGCGGCGGCGGCGGCGGCGGCGGCGGCGGCGGGGGTGCGATGGGCAGCGCCGCAGCGGTCATGGCGAGAGCGGCGGCCTGGCCGAGCCGAGGAGAGGAAGGTAGCCGACACCCCAGCCGAGCCGATGGCGGTGGCGCAGCGGTGGCGCTCAAGAGCCGCCGCCGCCGCCGCCGCCGCCGCCAAGACTGGGCCGGGGGAAGCGGCTGCTGTTGTAAGCGCTGCTGTGACAGCCAGCCGACTGCAGTTCTGGGGCTGCTCACGAGCCGCCGCTGCCGCCAAGACTGAGCAGCGACGTGCTGTTGTTCTCCAGGACTACTTAAGCACACGTAGAGATGCATTCGGTAGCACAACACGAGACCCAAAGGCAGGAGGCCTTTGGGAAGGCCTGCACCCTGCTCGCGTTGCTGCCGGTCAGCTCGAGAGGCCGGCGGCGAGACGTAGCGAGGACCACCAATCCTCGTGAAACCCTTGGATGCCCATGTCCGGCGGAAGCGGCATCCCCGGCATGCTGGGCCCCGTCCTCTTGATTCGCCTTTCGCTCAACCATCTGAGGAGCACAGCCGGCACCGGACCCCTTCTTGCGAAAGCAGTTGGTGAGAACGGCATCTGCTGGCCACCTCCCTTCGTTCCAGCTCTAGGGACCTTGGGCTGGCTGCCACTTTGCATAGCTGTGTGACTTTTAGCTGCTCTTTGGACCTCGTCCATATGTCTGGGCTGACAATTCACGGGCCTCGCAGCATTTGCAAGGGCCCCTTTCCTTCTTTTCCCATCCCCTCTCCCCTTCGGAAGAGCTGCTTGTCGTGCGATATCCCATCGGTGGCTTATTGGTGTCTGTGCCGAGACAGCTCATGAAAGCACGTCGAAGGCGTGATATGCCTCGATGAGCTGTAAGGAACCGGCTGGGCAGTGGTGGGGAATTGGAAGGTGGTGGTACATGCGAGTCTCGGGCTACACTGGCCTTGAGACCTGGGGGACCAGATGGGCCAAATGGCCCAACCCAACAAACGATGTAACGATGTAACCTTATCTGACCAAGCATAAGGGGTGTAGAGGGCCGGGGCCGAGTAGTTCACTCACTCGGCTCAGAATCTTCCTTTGGATGTTGCCACCCTTTGCCGCCGCCGCTGCCGCTGCCGCCGCCGCCGCTGTTGCTGCCCAGTAAGCATAGCGCGCGCGTCCAGGGCCACGCCGAGAAGGCGTGGGCACAGGCATAGGACGCAACCCGGCAAAGAGCCTTACCCCAAGGATCTCCGCATCCGATTGCGTGAGACCTGCTCGCACTTCGTAAACCGCGAATACCGCGATCTCGTGTGTCTTCAGAGTGCAGTCTCGAACACCGTCTCGAGCTGCTTAGAGGCTGTCGCATTACATTGCTTCAGCATCCCTTGTGTTTGGTGTTCTTTGACTTCGTCCCGCATCGCGGTTCTAAGCGTGCGACTTGTCTCTCGACCATTATTACTGAGCCGAGAGAACTCCGCCGAGCCGAATAAAGAGATTCATCCATCCGACATTCTGACTTGCCAATCACGTCATCTGTTGGTTACTCCAACAGCACTCCGGCAGCAGTGTGCCGACATACCAGCATATAGTGCAATTGTCACAGGTGTTTCTCCAGTACCACGCAAAACAAGAAAGGCTAGTACTTCTTTGAATCTAACTCCAGGTGTTTCTCCAGTACCACGCAAAACAAGAAAGGCTAGTACTTCTTTGAATCTAACTCCAGCGACAGCTCCACGCATGATGAGCTCTGACCAACCTCTGTTGCAGGATCCTGCAATGGGTCAACTTTGGGCCAAGATTGCTGTCAAGCCGGATTTGGGTTCCACGTTGATGGTCAACCAATATCTGCAGATGAAGCCAAAGCTTGGCTCCGGTTTGTCACTTCCAGTAGCCAAAACTATCCCAGCGGTGCCGCATTTCCGACAGGCGTCTCTTGCTCCTGCATCTCACCAAGAAGGTTTGGTTGAAAAGCACAGTCGGAGACCAAAGAGGAAGCCTAATCCACAGATTCGTGATACGGGTCACAAAGACCACGATACCCTTTGGTAAGTCACATACCCAATTGTACTCAGTACGTGACATGATGGTAATCTTGTGTTTCCACTTGCTTTCAGCATCACCTGCATGCTTGTGACGTGTATACATATGGGACTCTTGTTGTGAGATTGCATCTGCTGCATTACAAGTTTGTTTCATTTGCATCTTGCCACCGTTACTCCGTTACTCGAAGTTTCAAGTCTCTGGGCCACTCCCTTGATCCGAGTTCGTTATTGCTCTGGGCCACTCCCTGGATTCGAGTTCGTTATTGCTCTGGGCCACTCCCTTGATCCGAGTCACTGTTACTATTCATTCAAACTCTCTTTGATGGTACTTCTTGGTTACTGTTTCCTAAGGAAAAACCCTCATTGAGGATACTTTTGGCTTGTTAGGGTTGCTTGTTCATATACTGTGTTTGATGTGCTTCCGGAATCTATTTCTGCTGGATTATTATACAACTTGTCCGTGATGTTTGATGTTTGATAATGTTTGACTACATTGATCTTCCTATGATGAGCATCCATGTAGCGGTGTGACATTTGCCGTCAAGGAGATTATGCTGCATTTATGATATCGTGTTTGTTTGTAGTAGAGGGTGGCCTATCCATTACTTAATACCACGGCTCACTAGCATGCCTACAGATGACTGAGTTTGCAGAACTTTTCTGGATTCAAATCCAACTCCTTCGCCTATGCCAGGACTTGCAGTTGGGGGGAGGGATAAAGAGATTCATCCATCCCAAGTTCTGACTTGCCAATTACGTCATCTGTTGGTTACTCCTATTCTGTTATTTCTGTTGTGTTGTTTTCATTCGATATTAAAGTAGCTCCTGAATTCCTCGCAGACCTTCTTTCGACCTCATTTGATTGAATGCCCACCACGCGAGGCTGCTTTGTTGCCTGCTTCCGTACTGATCTGACTTCTCGACGTCATATGGCAGTCGGCGCCCTGTGGCACGACATGCTTCCCAAGGGAGCCGCTCACCAAAAAGCGAGCTGTTCTAAAGGGGCTGTGGCTGTGACATTGAAGAAGTGGCTCTCCCAATGAGTGCAAGGGCTGTGAAAAGCCAGCCCGTGATATTCAGCCCAGAAAGCATATAAAAGGTCCAAAAAGGCATGAAAAACCACGCAGATATGCAAAAGACTACAGCGACTGCGATCTTAGTAATCCTGGGTCAGCAGCTGCAAGTCGGAGTAACTTGCAGCTGGAGAAGATTTACCCCGACGAAACCAGAAGTAGCAGTCAAAGCGCGGTCTGAGCGCAAGTGCACTGTGTGATCCTGGGACCGTTGGAAGGAGATGGACAGCCACATGCGGAATACCTCTGCAAGAGAAGTGCTCGCCCTGAGAGAAGGGAGGCTAGCCAAGCCAGCCCAGAAAGGAATGGACAATGTCCAAACCCTCAGGAAAAGACAAAAGTACACACCAATATTGATGCAGAGGGATGCTCAGTAACCACGAGTGAGCAACAACAAATCAGAATAGCTCGAAGCAGGGAAAGTGGCACTCCGCCGCGACCCTGAGGCAGCAGCTGTAGCGCGGCCAGCGCGCGTGTGGACCGCGTGAGCCAAAGAGCGCTGGAGAAGGGCTCGCCCAACGAGACCGCCAGCCTCATACGAAATACCTGGGCGAGGGAGCCGACAGCATTGAAGCCTGGCAAACCCGGCCGCCGCTCGATCGCCCGCCGCTCGGGGAGATCCAACCAGCCACTGCCGAAGGCCCCGTCAATGTCGATGGCCAGGGCCGCGAAGACATCGCCTGGAGGGTGGTCAGCGTACTTGCGCTCCTTACTCCGAGCCGCCAAAGCGACCGCGTGCCCGGCGAGCGTCGCTGACTTGGCGGGGTTGGCGGAGTCGAGCGCAAGGGACCCGGCGGCGTTGAAGCCGGGCAGCTCACCTTGCTGTCCCTGCCGACGATCGATGGCCCGCAGTGCAGAAAAAGAAGAAAGTGCTCGCCCATTACAGCAGAAGGTCCAGCTACCGACTGCCGAACGCCCCGTGCACTCCATCGCCAGCGCCACTAACTCATCTCCGGCAGTGTGATCTGCATACTTAGCGCTCGTTCCTTCCAGTGGTCCATCCTCCCCCGTTCTGACATAGCACCTTCAGGCCCCTTCGTAACTGCTTAGCGCTTTAGGCCCCCCTTCGAACTTTTGTCAAATCTTTCGGGCTGGCTTTTCACAGCCCTTGCCCCATTGGGAGGGCCACTTCTTCATTCCTTCATGATCTTGAATTTGGAAGAGCTGTTACAATATTGCCGCTGGCAGCCTAAGCGCGTGCCCTGCTTCCGTCGCCGATTTGATGGGGTTGGGCAAAGGCGACGGAGTCGGTAGTCACCACGTCTGCGACAATGCCGCTTTGGGAGAAGGAAAAAGAAGAAGTGCGCGCCCATAGAGAAGAGGGGCTGGCAAAGCCAGCCCAAAAAAGAATGGACACTGTCCAAAGAGCTGACGAAAAGCCTCCCCAACTCATCTTTGGCACGAGCTGCTGCTTCTGCTTCTCTTTTCTCCATGCATCTGGCTGGCTATCGTCACGTTGATCCTGCGGAGCTGGCCGCCCACATGCTCCGTTGCGCACACGGGGGCGAGCGGACCGCTTCCCACGACCTCCTGCGCGATGGTATGCAGGGGGTGTTTTCGGAGGCTGGCTTCAAGGTCGCGGTGGAGAACTCCTCCATCATGCCCATCCAGCTGGGCGCGGACGGCCAGCCCCATACGCGACGCGCCGACCTGGTCGCCATCCCGCCCGGCGGCGGTCCCCGCATCATCGCTGATGTGGTGACAACTGACTGCATCGACTCCGCCAATCCCACCAGATCGGCGTCGTTTGCAGGGCACGCGGTCGGCCAGGCGGCCCGGGGCAAGGAGCGAAA
>WELB01000002.1:2010920-2033911 GCA_009602725.1 Spirogloea muscicola | reverse complement strand
GCGCCGCGCTGCTTTTCCTGGCCGCCGCCTGGGCGCTGGCGCTGCTGGCGCTGCCCCTCTGCGCCGCGCTCTACGTCGCCGCCGCCACCGCGCTCCTGCGCCCCGACAGCGCCATCAGCCGCCGCCTGGTGGCCTCCCTCTCCGCGCCCGCCCAGGCCCTCCGCGACGCCGTCGCGCCGCCCCACCAGACGTCGCTGCTGCTCGCCGAGGTAGAGGTGGTCGAGACCCCCGACGGCCTCGACGAGACGGAGCTGAGCTCGCAGTCCCTCGAGCAGGTGGCCAAATCGCTGCTGGACGCCGCCACTACCAGCGCTTTCAACGACGCCGCTCTCGCCCCCAAGGATCACCCCGAGGTTGAGCCTGCCAAGGGTGCGCCGGAGCCGGAGCGCAAGCCCAAGGAGCCCGAGCCCGAGCTCGAGCTCGAGCCCGAGCCCGAGCCCGAGCCCGAGCGCGAGGCCGAAGCCGAGCCAGAGGCCGAGCCTGAGGCTGAGCCCGAGCCCGAGGCCGAGGTAGCGAAGCACGAGCCCGAATCGGAGCCGCAGCAAGAGCCCCAGGAGTCCGAGCAACCCGAGAAGTCCCGGAGGCCAGAGCACGAGGAGGTCAAGCACGAGGTGGAGGTGGCCGCCACGACCGAGGAGGGGAAGCCCATCTCGGTGCGAGAGCCGGACAAGCCCATGATGTACAGCGAAGCTCTTGCGCAGCCCCCAGATGACGTTCACAAGCTCCCCGTGAATGGCTCCACTGAAGTTGCGCCGCCTTCTACCACTGCCAAGCCAGGCAAGGGTGCTAGCCCCGAGGATGTGCTCCATGCAGCTGCAAAGCCCACTGAGACCCACTCCTCAAAGAAGAAGAAGAAGAAGAGGGACACTCACTCCTAGACGCTTTCCTCATTGTCCGTGGCGTATGCCTCTCATTGTGATTGTGCTTCCAACGCTTATAGGAGTTGCCTCCCTTTAGCGCCACCTTATTGGATGATTGGTCCTCGTTTCAGCTGCCAGTGCTTGAAGAGGGGTTGGCATCAAGTGGAGCAATGGTGGGCAAGCATGCTCGGTACCAAGACAGCCATGTCCACTGATTATACAATGGAAGACCTTTTGAATGAGTACCATGCGAGGATTCAACTCATATGATAAGCTATTGGACTCGCGGCCCTAGCTTGCTCACAGCAGTCACGTAGCCTATCATATTCGGTTCCCCCCTCTATGTATGCACACTACCATGAGCCACACTGCCGAGCTCACTCTGCACCTTGCTGCCTTAAAGCGAACAACTACTTTTGTGTAGTTCAATCTACCAGAGTCACGGTAGCATGCAAGTGTAGCTCTTCTTGACCATCTGCAATGATACCTTTTGACCATTGAGGTCACGAGTCAGAAGGCCATGTAATGCCACCACTGGTGTAGTTATCAGCCTAAACTGACTGGACAGTATGATGAAAGACTAACAGACTGAGGCTTCAGCACGAGACGAAAGTCCTCAGTATGGTTCTTGCGGCCTTGCAGGAGAAGCAGACATTAATGTGGGCTAACCACTACAGGTCAGATCTGACCAACATTACCATTTGCCATCACCTCCTTGTCTGCAGTATTGCTAGACTTGTCCGGACCAGGGCCTCCAGGAAAGTCTAATTTGTGATGCGGGGAGATCACATTGCTGCAAATCAGTGAATGCACATGCAGGTTCACTGCCTGGGACTGGCGAGCAGTCACATAGCATGCCACATATTATCATGCCACTCTGTCAAACTAGAGCCAATTAGGCCTGAAACGCAACTCCACGTTAAAGTTACACTGCACAAATAAGATGTTATTTTGGAGGATAAGAGAGAATTGTGATAACAGGCACACACCTGCGATTCACAAGGATGACAGAGCGCATCTCGCAATTGGCATACCTGGTCAGCAGATATGGGGCTGGTCAGCATGTCATGAGCTATTCTGGCTTGGCACAAGACAGACACTTTGCCTTGCAAGACCCTAACAGGCATGGCCGTGAGCCACAGCGATCAGTAGGGATTGTTGAAGGCAGTGACCATGTACAAAGGGGCACACAATGTCAGTATCACTATGCGACGAGAGAAGCACTACAGATCCACACGTACAATTTTGAGGCTTATTATAGCTGGCTGCCCTCACCCTTGCTGAATTGACCTCCTGATGTTTGCTTCACAATCATGTCCGAATAAGGATAGCATGTGTAGAAGGAAGCTGCTATGAGAGACCACTGCAATGTTCCTCTCGTTCCGCTTCATCAACCTGCACTACTGGGAGCAGGGTTAAGTCATGCTAGAGGAATTTAACATGTACTGATGAAGAGGTACTTTCAACAAGGAGCCATGTGCTTGTCACCTTCACAAGTACATTGGCCTTCACACACGTGCTGCATGTTAGGCCATACCTCTAACAACCCATTGACACCACTCACCATTGGCAGAAAAGCTGACCTCTGGTAGTTAGTTGCTCTTCACTCTCTCTCACATCAGCTTGCCACCAAGTATCTTCGTCTGTTTCCACCTGCCAATGAAATGATTTTGAATAGTAAGATATAAGCTCAGATTATAAGGATCTCAATCCTCATTGATATCGACAACCAAATACAAAAGACAAGAATGATGAAATAATCTCACCAGTGAGAAGTCAATACCCGGAAATTGGTCTTGATAAGCGGTCAATGTATTCCGCCTGTCACAAGGATGCATTCCCTGGAACAAGCAAGCTTCGCATACTGTAAGAATCTGGTGCATGCAAAATGGTAGCACAGAGCTCAAGAAGGTATGAAGAGCTTTGCATGGAGGCTGTGGGGCGTACCAAATGCTCTCGGCACATCTCAACTGCCACAAAGGGAGGGCAGCCTTTGCTGGAGATGGGGCCCACTTCGCTCTTCCCCACATTGGACACCATAAGTGGAATTTGAGAGTCCCCATCCACCACCTTGCCACTCCCAAACACTCCAGCAGCTGTCTGCATCGTCCTGTTCAAAAGGTGGCCCGACCCAACGCATCACTGATCAAGGTACAGAGACTCCAGATTAAGCACAGAGTTGCACATGCTAGCATGCCTTTCCTGCCTACCTCGTAATAAATGCATATGCAGCAGCATGCTATGACTTCATTACCGGTCGTGGGACTAGTGTGCAGCTCAAAGCCGCCAAGGCAAATGACCAAGCACGTGGATCTACCTCATCAGCGGCGAAACCACCACCAAGTCAACCGGCAGACCGCCTGGGAGGTTCTGGATGTGATTCTTCAGTGCTGTTGTCTGCAGCACTCACAAGAGTACTCTGCAGATGCTTCAGTGTTGCAAAGAAGTCTGCGTGAGGACAAGTAGCAGTGTGGTATATCTTGCTGCTAGACCAAGAGGACAGGCCTAGGGGTAAGAGCTCACTGCCTCTACAAGCTCTTCCTCTGCAGGTCGACATGAAGCCGACAATCCACAAGGCCAACAGGGTAGCAAAACGGCTCGTCCCACGTCAGCAATCGACACTCAGCAGTCACCGAGTCTACATTGTGGCTTTTCCAACGTTTCTTGCGTACGTTCTGGTTTGCACTGCAGCTGGCACCACAGAATCATGCAGTTGTAAAGTACCTGCTGCCAACCCATCGGCGTCAATGCCGCATCGAAGTACTCGGCTGACATGTATGCGCCATAGTCCGTCTCGCCTGCCACATTGTGGAAGCCCTGCCCGTGGCGGATCTGCTTGTGACGTGCCACAGGCGGGCACTCACTTGTCAATGCAACTACGCGACCAGCGCACACACTCTGACTATCAGCTGGGCTTAGCTCCATTGGCGCGCTAGGTCCGTTGCAGCGATCTTCTGATACTACAAGGTACTCCTTGCTGCTTCTCTTGTAACTGTAGAACCTCGATTGATTTTGTAGGGTTTCCGACAGAAGAGATCTCTCTGATCTCTCGTTTCAAGGACGCCATGTGGCGGGAGGTGGGCCTGCTGGGCTTCCTGCGGCTTGGGGGCGGTACCAGGTGGATGGACTTGGTGGCGTGGGCGGGGTAGAGGCCCGGGGGAAAGCTCGTCGCGGCCATGGCCCCCGGTGGCACGCCGGTCCGCGCTGCCGAGGTGAGCAGGCGCAGGCTTGGGCAGGCGAGGGCGCAGCGGCGGGGCAGGGCAGTGGCAGGGCGCACGGGAGGAGCCTCTCGCCTGCGCACTGCCGCGCAAGCGAGCTTCGCGCGGGCAGGCGCGCGGGGCGATGGCGGCGGCGGCGGCGGGCTGCGAGCNGAACCCCATGAAAAAGGTGAAGTACGTCTTCAGATGTGCTTGCCTCTGTACTTGGCCAATTTGGCCTTTGTTTGTTGTTTCAAATGAACGAAAATTTCCCTGAAACGGCTCCACCTGCCCCCCCCCGGCCACCCCCCCCCGCGGCCGCTCGCCGCCGCCCACCGCCCACCGCCCGCTGGCCAACCCCACCGCCAAGGCGGCGGCTGCCAGAGGTCGCGGCGCGCCCCTCGCCCCCTTACGGCACCCGCAGCTCGACTGCTGCAACGAGGGCTGCTATTGCCTCAGTGGCCGACCTTCCCACTCCTTCAACGCCCCCTTCAGCTTCTTCACGCTCCTCCCCGACGACGGCTGTGGAGCCCGAGCCCCTCCCTGCAGTCCCTGCTCCTGATGAGATAGCTCGGCTTGCGGACCCCCGCTCGGCCTCCTCGGATGCAGAGTCCGAGGCCCCCAACATGGACCCCCGAGTCGGAATGGTCATCAGCCCGGCACAGTCAAGCGACTCCTCTACTGCGGACGGGCCCTTTCTTTCCTGCCGGCCGCGAAGTCTGCTGCATCTACTCTCGAAGGCAATGCCCATCTCTTCCCCAAGCTCCAGCTGTGCACTTACCAGTGCCTGCACCAGTCCCCGCCCCGGAGCCGCCGCCACCACCACCACCACCACCACCACGACCTGCTCCACCACCACCACCACCACCAGTGCCGCCGCCATCATTGCCTCCTCTACCTCCCCTGTTATCTCTACCCGTACCTCCACCTCCCTTGCTGCCTCGATCTGTTATTGTGAGACGCCATCCAGCTGGTGACCATCAAGAACGACCTCGCCGTCGGCAGGGTCGGTCTCACGACCTGAGCCCAGTCCACACGCGCCTCCCAAATGCGCCAGACCAGAGAGTCGCCTGCCCAGTATGCCAGCAACGTTTCAATACGAGAGGGCTGCCAGTCCATGCCTATCACTGCCACAATCGCCAGAATCACGAGGAGCTGGCAGCGAGTTCACAAGTTCCTGGGACCGTCCGGCCTCCACCACCCCCTTCTTGCCCTTGCCCCCTTTGGGAGAGCCATTTATCCTATCTCAGCCACTGAGCATTGGGCTTCGTTTTGCGTAAGCCCACTTTTTGCACTAGTTTCCGCCTGGACTGTGTACCGGCTTGTATTGACCACCCTATCGTTTCCGCGCGCCACCGGGCGCGCCTTCTCTCCATCAACGGCGGCGTGAAGTCGCGTGCCCAGCTCCACCCGCCGTGCAGCATCACCACCCTCCCTTCCCTTGCCCATTTTCGTCCGACCACTGCAAGCTCTGTTCACCGATTCCAGCCCCGCCTGGCAAATCTCACGCCTGCACTTCCGCTGCTCGCCTTGCGGCATCAAGGTCGCCCGCAAAGACAAGCATCCTCTCAAACAGCCCAGGGCAAGCTAACGATGCTACCAGGCGTGAGCTCAGCACTGGGACCGGGCTTGCCAGAACATCTTCACTTGAAGTGCCAAGGCTGCAGCATGAAGGGGAGGCAGGCACCCCCAATGATTGGGTGTCTCTGTCCAGTTTCGAAGCAGTCATCGAGTCACAGCAACTATAGGGGTCTGCACAGCTTGCCAGCCATGTGCACTTCGAGTTCTGGGTGGAAGCACCATGGGCGGGAACAGAATCTTGTCTATGATGTACCTGCACACCAGGAACTGCATGTACTTCACTAGCCTTTCCACACGTAAAGCAGCAGAGCTGCACCAAACCCAGCCAGTACCAGACTATAACACGGGCGAGTGATACGCATGTGAGACTCACACGCCTTAAGCAACTGCTTGACGAAACCAGTACCTCTGCACATGCAGCCACCGCACTCAAGCCAGCCAGTGAAGGTTCACCACAGCCTGGGAACGCCCCAAAGTCCCTGATGATGACCCCATCACTCACCAATATATAGTAATTACCTTCTCTGCTTATCGTCGTGCCCCTGCAAGAACTAGGACTAAGCTTGTTGGATGATCTGACAGCTTCCCAGTCATGTCAATGAGCAAGAAGTGCAAAGATAAATTTCAATACTTGGGGTATACGGACATCACGCAGGAATAAGAACAACTACCAACAACACGTGTGCTCGGTGTTAACCCTTATCGAGAGGATGATCCGAATGTAGATTATCAACTGCACTAGTACTAAAAGATGAGGGAGACAATGGCGCAAGGGTGCTGGTGATGGTTAGTGTATGCTTGAGGGTGTAGAGGGAAGGGGGCATTGGTTGCTGCGGCTGATGAGCAAGAAGATGAAGACCAAGTTGAAAGAGGCACAAAGACAGGCTCAGGGAAGGTGAAAGGGTGATGCAGACTGGTGAGAGGCTTGTTGACAGAAACAGAAGTGGACATGGCTGCTGACAGGAGTATCCTTGATACAGCTGCAGGAGTCTCTGAGCTCAATGTACATAGGCATGTAATCTAAGCTTAATCGCAGCGCAGCAGCTTTGAGCTGAAACCAACCTGCCAAAGCGTTGTAACCTTGCTTCCTTGGCATATGCAGCCTTCCAGTTGCTCTCTTGATGTGGCAATCCTGAAGAGGGTTTGAGATCGCGAAAGCCCCATCGTTGTTGGAAGAGCTGCTGCCACAAGCCTTGCGAGGAGCAGGCATAGAACCATGACCTACAGACTGCCACAGGCCAGCAGCAGCAGCGTCCAGCAATGAGAGAAGAGCCAAGGCCGCCGCGAGCGTCCTTCAGCAGCTGCTCCGAGTCAACGAAATGTGCAAATCGCAGTTTCAAAGCGAGGCGCTTTGAACCGAGGTCGACTGTTTCTGCCGGTGGCGTGTGCGTACCTTGTGCTGCGAGGGCGAGGTCCCGGGGGCTCAGCGCAGACAGGATGTGCAGAGCGACCTCGGCAGGCAGCGCGTCCAGGCAGGTGGTGCGGGAGGCGGCAGCGGGATGGCAGAGGCGCCCCGCCGCGCCGGCGCGGCCGCCGGCCATGACGGCGCGGCCTCGCAGGGCGCGGCGTTTTTTTTTTTTTTTTTTTTTTTTTTTTTTTTTTTTTTTTTTTTTTTTTTTTTTTTTTTTTTTTTTTNTTTTTTTTTTTTTTTTTTTTTTTTTTTTTTTTTTTTTTTTTTTTTTTTTTTTTTTTTTTTTTTTTTTTTTTTTTTTTTTTTTTTTTTTTTTTTTTTTTTTTTTTTTTTTTTTTTTTTTTTTTGCTGCGGCGTCAGGCGCCGGGCGCCGCCAGAACGCCCAGCGCGCCGTCGCAGCCGCCGGCGACGACGCTGTCGCCGCGCCACCAGTCCGCGCACAGCACCTGCGCGACACACATGGGGCGAACTGCCGCTCGGGTGCTCCTTCACGCATGACACGAGACGACGTAAGGAGTTTGCCACGCCCCGCGCCAAACCATTCGCAGCCACCTCTGCCCAGCCCGACCTCCGCCTGCCGGCGCGGCCGAGCGCACCGGCTGGCCGTGCCGACGAGCCAGACGAGCGCCACGGACGGCCGGCGAGCGGAGTGTGCTGGGATTAGGATCGTCGCGGTCGAGGAGGGAGCACGGTGGCGCGCTCTCCGGCACTCACCTTGTCCTTGTGGGTGTCCAGCGTGTGGAGTGGAACCTGCCAGGCAACGAGCAGCACACGCGTACAGTGAACGAACGATCTCAGATGGGTGCTCCATGGATATCTCACAATCACGCCTTTCGCATGCCTCGCCTGCAGTCACAAATGGAGCCAGAGCCGAGGAGAAGCTTTTGGGACTGCATCTGCAGGCCTAGGCAACACCTGTACGAGGCTTACCTTGCTGCGCGTGTCCCACAGCCTCACAGTACAGTCGTGTGATGCTGATAACAATTGGTACTCTGACCAAGGGCACCTGCTCTCTCCAAGGTCAATTTACAAATCAGCTGCACATGGATCGCTTTGAGTGACCATGTTATAAGAAAGGTAAAAGCTGGGGATCTAGTGGAAGACTGCAGGTGCAAAGCTAACCCGCAACAGGTGTAGTTGAGCTTCAGCATGTCAAGAGCGAGCATGCGAAAGTGACTTGCCATTTGATGGCCGTGAGCCAACCCCGATGGGCCACCAGCTGCATAGCCGGGGTTATTGAATCTGCCAGGTTAGGAATGGCGACTCAGTACAGCCTGCAGAAGCTCTCTGGTTCACATTGACGTGCTTTGCAGGACTAAGAACCTGAATTTGCAGCTGCTATGCCTGTTGCATGTGCGGCACATGACCTGAGGGAGCAATAAGAAGAGCCACTCCATTGAGCATATGATGGCACTCATCACTTACTCGCTACGCGAGGGTCCCAGATGCGCAATGTGCTATCCGCACCACCAGCAGCAAGCAGCGCGGCACTGTCGCCCCCAACATCAAGGCAGTGGAGTGCTCTGCCTGTTTCCTGTGGGCCACCAAGAGGGTGCAAATGTGAAGGAGAGTTACTTTCCAGTCCAAAAGGTCACTTGGAATATCGAGTAAGCTTCTACATCAGCTGAGAGTAGGGTAGCAAGGCACACGGCGTTGTCTGGGGAGAGAGAGCCCACTATAGTAGCCACATTGGCACCCGTTGTCGTGTTCCAAGTCCGCAAGGAATGGTCCCAGGAGGCGGAATAGATAGACTCTCTCTCTGGCCACGTGACAGCAGACACGCATTGTGTATGGCCTTCAAAGGTTCCTTGAGGGCCAGCCTGAAGATGAGGTAGGGACAACGTGATGAGTCGCAGCTCAGCATCCTGCCTAAGGATCCAGCTTACAGCAGCAGCTACCTCATTAACCCCGGACTCATGATCGCCGAGTGAATACTAGCCCTGTGACATCTCCCTTGCAACCAAGTCCACAGATTGCCACTGGGACAGTCTTGGTCGGAAAGGCGAACCTCTACAGGTGCATTCATCTCCTGGGCTGCCCCGCCTTTGATACGGCGCTTCTTTGCAGCGACATCATCATTGGTCGATGGATCTTCAGAGTGGCCGCGAGACTGCCATAGCTTTATGGTGCAGTCCCAGGATCCACTGCAAATCTGAGCAAGTCAGACCACTTTGTCGGAGGTCCGTCATTCATGCCAGACGTCCTCCACGAAGTGTGTGAAGGACCAGACTCAAAGATCGACAAGGGCTGTGGTAAGAGCTTCAAATATACACCGCTTGCCAACAGGTGTCAATAAGGTTGATGTTGAAGTTGAGGACTTCACAGTGAAGACAAAAATTTTCACCTCCTCTCCCGAGGGACTGGCAGCCACGCTTTGCACGCTCCCTGAGTGGCCCACAAATGCTTTGACTGCGCCTACTTTGTCGGGTGCTCCCTTCTCCGCCACCTTCATCAAAGTCTAGCAGAAGTCTTTCCATCAGGCGTCTCAGGATGATGCAACAGCAAATGCAACAGCATGACCTTAGCAACAGCAGTGGCACAGGGATGCATTTTGTAAAGGACATGTCAGAGACAGTTCAGAGAACCTGCCACAGGAGGAGAGTGTGGTCCTTGGAAGATGTCACTATGTCATTGCACTTCACACCTGCATTACCAAGGCCAAGAAGCAAGGAACCCCACAGTGAAGTACAGCTTAGACGTTTACTGAAGAAGGTTTGTCGGCAAACCTAAGAACTAAAGGGGATGTATTACTGTGAGCTCACCTTCTCGTTCGCTGGTGGAGAGGTACGCTATTCCAGTAATTGTGTCCGTGTGGCCCGCCAGAGTGCAGGCACAATGTCCTGCTCTATCCCACAGTCTGCAGAGGACGGAGCACCCTTAGCAGCCTTGCAACACTGCTTTGTAGGGGCAAGGCAAGTAAGCTGGGCAGATGTCAGAGCAGCGGGGTGGTAGACTGTACTGACCGTCCTAGGCAGTCATAAGATCCACTCACGATGTAACTGCAAGACCACAATATAAGAAGGACCCCCATGATAAGATATACGTGTCAGCACTGCTTGCGAGGCTTGGATATCTTAGATGAACTACCCGTCAAGTGCAGGGCGATGGCGACGATCTGAGGGTAAGCGAGCTACTGAGCACAGGAAGCATGCAGTAGCACTTGCACTGTGTCAATCAGCAACTCATTCGACAGCAATTGGGTAAGGTAGGCATGTTATCTTTCATCACTCTAAGGCTCAGTCCGCTGACTGCGCGGTATCGCACACACTTGAGATAGAGCAGTTCAGCCAGGGGGGAAAGAGTGGCCACCTTAGCAGCCTTCCCGAGACCGCGCTGACCCAGTCGGGATGGACAAGTGTGTTCTGCTGCTCAGGTGGGACCACCGCCGGCACATACTCAATCGTTACAGTGGCTTCCTGCATTGTTGTGCCCCACATGCAAATCGGACTGTCAGCTCGGTCTGACGAGGAGGGCCAACTAAGGCCCGCAAGCCATCAGCACCCACCAGGCAAGGCAGGCCTTCGCAGTGGCGGCTCTCAATCCTAGCAGCTGAAAACACAGCCAGCTCGTCAAGTGCAAAGCGCAAGGGCGGCAGGAGAGAGGCGAGGTGGAGCCACGCTATGGTTGCCGAGCGGTCGGGCTGACCGCTGAGAGCTTCCGGGCCACCAGCAGCTTCTCCAGCGACGTGCGCAGCAGCTCGCCCTCCACCAGGAAGTCGAAGGGCCTGGGAGGGTCTGCGGCCGCGGGGGCAGCCGTGGCTTCAGCTGCTGCCGGTCCAGCGGCCGAGAGCAGGGGCGGCGGCTCGGGCGGGGCCGGGCAAGGCGCTCACCCAGGCCCAGCAGCGTGTTGATGACCTCGGAGAGGCCGTAGCGCGTCAGGTGCGCCGGCACGGCGAAGGACGACGCCGGCACGCGCTGCGCCGGCGGCAGCTGCGTCGTGAACCGCACCTGCGCCTGCCGCTCCTCGCCGCGCCCGCCCTCCGGCGCGGCGCCGGCAGCGGGGCTCCCCATAGCGGCGGCGGCGGGCCGACTGGTCTGGGAGCTGCAGGCAGGGCGAGGCTTCGTCGGAGGAGGGCCTCTTACCGGAGGCTTCCCGGCCACGCGCGCCGTCTAGCCGGGGCGGCGTCGCTTGGCGGGGCGCATCGCGTCCGTCGGATGGCGCCATCGAGCGTCGGCTGGCAAGGGCACCCCCTGGGGGGCGTTTGACGGAACGGGAGCGCCCAACCCCGCGATCCCTCTAAACCCCCAACCCCCAACCCAACCCCGCCCGCCGCGCGGCCGCGACCTCCGCCGCCGCCGCCGCCGCCGCCGCCACCTCCGCCGTCGCCGTGCGGAAGATGCTGCTCGAGGGGTCCTGCCACTGCCAAGCCGTCACGTTCGAGGTCAACTCGCAGCACCCCGTGCCGTACCAGGTACTCGACGCGGCGGCTCTGGCGCCCGCAGCGGCGGCGGCAGCGGCGGCGACGGCGGCGGCGGTTGCGGCGGCTAGAACGCCTGAGGCATTTATTAATTGGGCCCCTCGTCTCCTCCGCCCGCCTGCTCGCAGCTCTGCTACTGCACACCGTGCTGCAAGACCGGCGGCGGCGGNCTCTCTCTCTCTCTCTCTCTCTCTCTCTCTCTCTCTCTCTCTCTCTCTCTCTCTCTCTCTCTCTCTCTCTCTCTCTCTCTCTCTCTCTCTCTCTCTCGTATCTGCCTTAGAGGGCTTGCTTAACCGGGTGGCAAGGCTCGCCAAGGGAGCTCTCGCAGCCGCCGCCGCCGTCGGAGGCAGGGTCGTCGAAGACGTGAGCGTGGCGACTGTGACGGGCTTCTGTCCCTTTGTGTACTGTCATGTGGAATGCTCGCCCTGGCAGCTCGCAGTGAACCAGAACACGCTGGACTACAGGGTCCTCCGTTACGACGGGCCCACTGACGGGCTCTGCTACTGCTCAGTAGTCCGGACACCACGGAGCTGATCTTGATTGCACGCCTCAATGATGGTTGCCAGGCGCCGAAGCCGTCCCCTGGGCCCCACAAGGAGCGCGAGTGCTTGCCCCTGGCGGTGATGCTCAGGAACAGGCTCAAGTACGCCCTCACGTACAAGGAGGTCATGTCCATCTGCATGCAGCGCCTCATTGCAGTGGACGGCAAGGTCCGCACGGACAAGACATACCCCGCCGGCTTCATGGGTGAGTTTCTCCGTAGCTCGCTTGTGCAAGTGCAGGCGCTGGTCGGTGCTGCTCTTTGTACAGGCTTTATGGTCTTCAATGCATGCAGCTCGTCGACCTCAAAAGCTTGGCTGCAGTGGGCTGTGGTTGCACATACTGCAGTGTTGCAGGCATTGTCCAGGCTTCCAACATCTTGATTATAGTGTACTCTTCAGCACATGGCAGGACTAGTTACTCTTTGAAGTGCCTTGAGGTT
This sequence comes from Spirogloea muscicola, assembly GCA_009602725.1. Lineage (NCBI taxonomy): Eukaryota > Viridiplantae > Streptophyta > Zygnematophyceae > Spirogloeales > Spirogloeaceae > Spirogloea > Spirogloea muscicola. The sequence goes on along the minus strand of WELB01000002.1, from coordinate 2,021,463 downwards.
GGTACATTTGTGGTCTTCTCCCGCTGTTTCCTGTCCATGTGATGAAGAATCAGACATGGGAATGGTGCTTGCTGTGCAGACGTTATTACTATCGCGAAGACAGATGAGCATTTCAGGCTCTTGTATGACAGCAAAGGGCGTTTTGTGCTTCATCGCATCAGTGGCGAAGAGGCCAAGGTGTGTAACACACTCTGGAGGATTATATTTTTGGTTTCTAGGTATATGGAGCTTGAGTTGTTGCACCCTCTCTCTCACACGTACTTTCTGGCCTCTTTAAGCTGGCTCCACACGCTTACCCTTTCCGTGGTATTTGCAGTACAAGCTGTGCAGAGTGCGAGCTCACACAATCGGCAAGAAGGAAATCCCGTATATAACCACCTATGATGGGCGGACCATCCGCTACCCTGATCCTCTTATCAAGGTATTCATCATTCACTGAGCGGCTCATTTGATTTTGTTTCATGCTCTTTGATGCTGGTTCAAGCAACGAGCTTTCATGTACGACATCTGTTTTTGAAATTATGACCTTCTCGAACTGCGTCACCTTCATGCGATAGGCCAACGACACTATCAAGGTTGATCTGGAGACTGGAAAAGCCGTGGAGTTCATCAAGTTTGATATTGGCAACATTGCCATGACCACGGGCGGCCGTAACAGGGGCCGTATTGGTACCATCATGGTGCGCAGACTGCTCTGCCTGCACTTGCTGGAGTTGACGTGTGCTTGAGAATCTGCATATCTTGCCACAAGTTGAACAGTCCTCTTACTGCTACTCTCCCTGATTTGAACAAAAGTCAGTGTCTGTGTCTGGCAGCACCGTGAGAAGCACAAGGGAAGCTTCGACATCATCCATCTCAAGGACGCCGTTGGACACCAGGTTGGATTTTCTAACCTCCTGCAGATTGTTGTCCTGTGTCATTGACTGCCCTTCAAACTGCTTGCCACCAGTATGTGGCAGCCCTTGGAGATCTGCTGTGCTGTTCTGTGTTGTCGGGACTCTGACTCGGTTGCAATGGTTGAGCGTGTCTGAGCAGTTTGCGACTCGGCAAGGGAATGTGTTCACCATCGGACAGGGCTCCAAGCCATGGGTGTCGCTGCCTAAGGGCAAGGGTATCAAGCTCACTATTGTGGAGGAGGCTCGCAAGCGCTTTGGCACCGCAGCTGCTAAGGTTGCTGCCTAGGCTCGATTAGTGACAGAAGTAGCTTGCTGATTGTGCTGAAGCCTTTTGAGGGGCTTGCATTGACGTTATGGTGACCTTGTTAAGACGTGCTACAGGCACAGATACACTGCAAGGAAGCCATATGCTTTCAGCAAATTCTGCCATGACTGTTCCACGTTATTAGAAATCGCATCCAAAGTTGCTGGACATTGCAAGCCGGAGGACAAAATAGAGAAACGTGGATTATGTGCTTGGCGCATGTGCCTGGCCACGTGGTGCCACTGGGGCTGGTCTGGAGAGTTGCAGCATCGCGGGTGTGCAAGACTAGCGGTGTTTGAAGGGGCAATCAGCAGCAGTGTCAAGCAGAGAGGTGAAGCTTGGCGGTCCATCTAATCTACTCACGGTGTGGTGTATGCATGTTAGCCTCTGTGTGGAGTGGGAGAGTCATAGGAGGCCCACATGATGGGCCTCTGCCCCTGTGGATTGATGACTAATTAACATAGAAGTGGGACCCAACAATAATAGGAACCGCTGCCAATGTCTATGAAGTACTCGTTCTTTGCCCACGTGCGCTCATCGGGCTGTCCTGTGTGTGGGTGGGAGGAGGAGAGAGGGGGGGGGAGAGGGAGAGAGAGAAGCGGGGGGTGGGGCGAGGACCGTGAAAAGCCAGCCTGAAATGACTGGACAAGGTCCGAAGGGGCCGGAAAGTGCTGAAACCCACAACTAAGCAAGTACCACAAAGGATGGTCACTTGAGTGACCTCTGAAAGCGCGTGGCGCACGTAGCGGGAAGCCAAGCCGAGGCAGTACAATGTTGAGGCCAGCCGGAAAGAGAGAAATGGGCTCTTTCAAAGGGGGCGAGGGCTGTGAAAAGCCAGCCCTAAGTAACAACAAACAAGGTTTGAGAGGCCAGAAAGAGCTGTAATACGTGATAAGAAAGTACTATGTAAGATGAGCACTTAGTGATCTCTAGTTATCAGCCGGAAAGAAAGCTGGAAGGAACAGAGGAGGTGCGCGGTGAGCGTGTGATGGAACGGAGGGCATGGAAAGGAGGCCACATCAAGCCAAAGTACTGTTCTGTCAAAAGCTAGCGCAAAGAAGCTGGGGAAGAAAAGCAGAAGGGCGCGTTGCGCATGAGAGGGAGGCCAGATCAAGCCTATACACCGTTCAGGAGTGGTGGAGGTGGGGGGGGATGGAGCTCAGAAATGAACAGCTTTTCCATGATCAAGGCAGTGGCTGTGAAAGGCCAGCCCAAAAGGATGTGCAGAGCTTGGAGCCACGCGCGGGCTCTCTTCGCGTGGGTGCCAAAAGCGGCCCCAAATTCTCCCAGTCTGCCCAGCCGGGCGGCTACTAGCTGCCAGCCCAAGGCATTGGCGCGTCCCGGAGGGCCGCTTGTCATGGAGGCCCTCAAGGCCGCCGGCAACGCCGCCGTCAAGGCCGGCCGCTTCCCCGACGCCGCGCAGCACTACAGGCGGGGCCCCCCGCTTCCCTCCCTCCTGAAGCATCTCCTCTGCCGCCAGCCCGTCAACTCCCGCCACTCGGCCGCTGCTCTTGACTGGGTCTCAGTGCCGTAGCTTGGCTTGCAGCTTGCAGGCAAGCCTTGGAGGCGCTTCAGCCCGGGCAGGAGGGCGAGGCAGCGGCGCTGCACAGCAACCTGTCCTTGGCCCTCCTGAAGCAGGGCAAAGCGCAGGAGGTGAGCGACCACGGCGTCCATCACCAGCCTCGGGAAACAGCAGGCCTGCTGGGTCACCAGCTACGCTCTCCAGCATCGTTCATTATGAGCTTCGCCGGCCCCTTTCCCACTTTTCTCCATCACTGACCACAGGGAAACAGTTACCTGCCGATATTGACAGGCTTTGGTGGAGGCAGAGGCCTGTGTCTCAAAGAAAAGTGATTGGAACAAGGTGCAATTCGAAAATCATTCAAATTACTGAGTGGGTTTGCAAGATCCCTAAACACAGCAGAAAGTGCCTGTGTATTCAGCCTCGTTCGAAAGGTCAATTCAGGTCATTTTGGAGCTCGAAAGAGAGATGATGGTGGACGGAATGTTGTCCATGTCCAGGCTGCAAGAGGAGTAGATTTCCCACTAATCTCCCGTGAAGGGCCTGGTCTGGTGTTCAGGCGTACTTTCGATGCGGAGAGGCTTACTTTGGCTTGCAACAGTATGCTGCTGCAGAGGCATCTTATCTACGCTCCCTGGACTTGGTGACCTTTCTGTCCATTACCCTTGTGATGCGCTTGTAGTTACTTAGTAGGGTACTTGGGCATTCTGTCTTGCAGGGGATCAATTGAGGTCCCCTGCAGAAGAGTCAAGACTCTTGAGAATATGTGTGAGAGTAGCTGCCATACCTTGCTTAAGACACAAACACACAGATACACACACACGCACGAACGTAGATGGGCAGGCTGTCTGCAGGGGATCACGAGACCCCCTGCAAAGGAGTCATCAATTCTGTGCATCCGTGTGAGAGTAGTCACTGCCTGCATGAGACACTTACAAAGATGCGCGCGCGCATACACACCACATACACGCACATAAACACAATCCCACACACTCACACACACACACACATGCGCAACGCACACGCGCACGCACGCGAACGCACGCACACACACACGCACACGCACGCATGCACACACGCGCACACACGTGTGCGCACACCCACACAGACATACACACACACCCACACACACACGGCCGCGCGCACGAGCACACACGCGCGCGCACACATATGTGCACACACATGCACGCACACACATACGAGCACTCATACACACACATGCACACACACACGAGCTCTCTCACACTCTCACACTCACTCACATATACATGCGCTCACACGCACACCCATATACACACTCACACACACACTCACATGTGGACGGACACACGCACTCTCCTTGACTGGGACTAACCGATGTTCGTTGTATGTGTTGGGCCTGAGCAGCTGACGGTTGTGATGATTTGTGATGCAGCTTCCAGATGATGACGGAGTTCTGAAGATGGTAAGGCTGACGAGGGAGGCACTGCAGGGATTCTTCTTTAGGCAGGTAGCCAAGTACCATAGATGAGAAACTCGAGTGACCTTGGCTGCTTTATGCCAGCAGGTAGCTTTAATGATTTTAGAGCATATCCTTTCTGCACCATGCTTCATAGAGACCCACCTCTAATCACTGTGATATCATGGACATCCAGCTGAGGCCTGGCCGCGACTTCGCTAGAAGCCCAACAAACGCAGAGGAGCAGCAGGCAAGACCTTATGTAAATCTGCAACATAGCTGACCTCAATCATGCTCAGCATGTTGGCACGCTGTGCCCTGTGATCATGCTTGTCGGTGCATTATCTGATGCAGCATCTCTCTATCCGCAGATCTTTTCCGCTGCACTGCAGATGAAGAACTTCGTCTACCTGGTAGGGGATGCAAGGACACGAGAAGTGCTGGTCGTAGATGCGGCCTGGGATGTCAAGGCGAGTAAATACATATTTGCCTTCATTGAAGGTTGTAGTTGTGCGTAAACAGAGCTATCAAGAAGATGCAGGACATTTGCATGCATGATTTGCTGCAGTGACTTTCATCAAAATCATTCTCATACAAGCGGGTTTTGCCAGCACTGGCTCATCATTCTGAAGGTGTCAAAACAGGGCCTCCTGGCATATGCAGCAGCTGAAAAAGTGAAAGTGGTGAGGTACTGCACCAAGACTTGAGTTTTTATTTGCCATGATGACAATCTCGAAGTACTATTAACAATGTTGATGGTGGTGATATGTGCTGATCATTGTGTTTAAAAAATGGCACCACAATTGTTAATGACATCTTGCAGGTGGGAGCAGTGGTTACGCATTACCACTTTGATCACACTGGAGGTTTACCTCCTCCTCCATTTGATGCACTGGGAATCAGAGTGCCCGGTGTACGGGAAGCAGTGGCCGGCTCAAATCTGCCAGTGTGGGCCTGATACATTTGCCTCTCGACTGCATGATCATGCTCATAGTTCACAGGCACTCCTCGTTTCCTTGTCATTTCAGCATATTCGTTTCTCATGTAGAGTATGCACATGACTTGCTTGACATGGTAGATATCTAGGAAGTTTGCCAAAGGGATGTCTTACCGGGCCATTATGACTGCAGGTATATGTGAACCAAGGGGACTCTGAGACGGTCAAGTGCAAGAATCTGGTCCCTTCTACAAGCCTGCATACTGTGGGGGTCAGTCATTACGGCCATGGAATCGGACCTGAGAATGGCATCTCTTTGGTCATCTCTATTGCTGGCCTTATTCCATGAAGCTTATCTAAGTCATGCCGTGCGTCCGTGGCCTCTATTCTGCAGCATGGTGCTACAGTGCAAGTTGGTGATATTCAGTTGCAGTTTTTGCATACACCTGGGCACACGCCTGGAAGCCAGTGCGTCTACATTGAGAAGTTAGTGCTCTCTGCATTGCTCCAAGACGCAATCTCATATCTCAAGTTGTGCAGTTACATTACAAACACATCGTTACAGAAGTAGAAGCAAGTAGGTCCACCTCAAAGGCACACTACGATGTATGTTTGCCGGGTTTGCGAACAGTGTGCCTGGCCAGCAAGAGGGTGTCCTCCTCAGCGGCGACACTCTCTTCATTGGGAGGTACAACCTCTTGGGCGTCCTGGCGGGCCTTCTAGATTCCACGACATCATCATGGTTGCATGTATCCACTTGTGATGGCCCTTGCGCATGATACTAAGGCTTCAGTATCCTTGTTCGGCTGTAGCTGCGGGAGGCTGGACTTGCCAGATTGTGATACATCAGCAATGTACAGGAGTCTGCAAACAGTGTTGGCTTCTCTCCCTAATAGCACAAGGTACCTTCCTGCGACAATATTTTGCTGGGAGCACCATTATGTTAATTTCTTGGAGCTTCACTTGAATGACTTCCAGCAGGCAAAACTTGCACATGCCAATGTCTTTTATGTGTGGGTGCAGCGTGACTGCTCTATCATCCATTTAGCACAATATGCATAATGTGAAGCTAACCTGAACCTTGATGCACCTCATCAAAGTAGTGTATTGAAGTGCAGGGTCTATCCAGGCCATGACTACGGCGGATCTGATACCACAATAGCCAAGGAGAAAGAGCGAGGATTGCTGAGGTCTATGAGCAAAGGAGAGTGGCACACGATGCACCGCTTGTGATCTTCAACGCTCAGGCGTTCAAATCAAACGAATTGCAACACTCTCTCCTTGCCCTCTGCCCATAACTGTTCGAATTTCTGAAGGTAATTAGAAGGACATGCTTGTACACAGGAATAGTGGGAATGACAAGAATGCAAGCTGCCACTCTTCACAGTAAAGTAAAACTTGCGCAACTGTTACCTCAGAATTGAAAGCAAAAGTCACATCTCTGTCAACTAAGTAGTGTTGGTACTGGACAGGTGAAGCACAAGATATGATGCAGATAGTAGCAACATTATGCGCAATAAGCGCATCCAATGGCAAATGATTATGTGCAATAATTCTGACAGGGAAGGAAGTAAAATTGTGACATTCTAGACTATTGCTTTTTGTGGCCTAAGCTTTTCGCAAGAGAGGTCAGAGTCTACATCTAAAATGTCAGGCAGGTTGGCCAGTGGAATCCTCGTCCTCCTCGCCGTAGTCTACTAGCTGGAGTCCTGTTAAAGATCTGAATGGACTTGCTCAAGCACTGACACAACCCTAAACGTTTGAGCAACCTTGCAAGCTACTTGTTATGTTGCTCAAGCAAAAGACAAACATCGGAGCACTTGCTCCCGCCTGGCCTGTAGGCTAACCATTTTCACAAAAGTACATGCAGGCATACCTTGCTTTGCTGTGGAGCCGTCTTCATTGATGCCTTTGCTGGGTTGACTGGTGGTGAAAGAGATGGGCGGAGCAGTGACACCAGCACCTGGCCGAGGTGGAGGTGCACTCATTGACGTAGAAGACAGGGCAGCTGTCGGTGCTCTGGGAGGTGGCATCTGCACGGTAGCCATGACACTTCAGCAATCACTTGCTGCCCACTTGCTAAAGAGCTCTTCTTGCTGGAAACATGCCAGTGACTGCAATTTCTGCAGCACAGAATGTTAAAGGGTAGGGTGTAGGAGGGTGGTTGTTTTTGTCATCCACCCTGGGCGGTAGTAGGTGGCCTGCTTACTGCAGGCTTCACTTGAGGAGGAGCCACTCTGCAAGAGCTGTCGTTGAGAACAAGCTCACATCCACACGGCTACACTCACTGGCAGCAGAATCAACAGAGGTGAGATACTCTGCAGGGGAAGGGCTAATGGAGGAGAGGGGCACGATCAGTGGCGTAAATCACCTGCCACATAGGAAGAAGCGTCAGGCAGAAACACAACACTGTCAGTCAGGCTGCAGATGAGATTGTTAGGCACCGCAAGAATCAATCACAACCTATGGAATGGTGAAGACATCTGAATCATATCAACAAACTGATCCACAGTGGTAGTGAGTTTCTAGAAGGACCATAAACATCCTGAGACAGGGTGACAAAGAATAACATGAACCACCGTAACAGATCTCCTGGAAGGCCATAAGCATCCTGCGAACACTTTTCCGTTATGTCCTTGGGTTGTCAGAAAAGCATTGATACCTGCTTAGTGTGCTGAGGTGGGGACTCCACAAACTCCTGAAAGCGGCGCCTCTGCGGCTGTTCCTGCGCCTGAGGAGGTGGCCGGTAAGCCTGGCCAGGGTGCGGAGGCTGCTGCTGCACTCCAACTTGAGTGTAAGGTCCACCATAGGCGGCCAGACCTGGCCCAGGCCCTGTTGCAGGTGGAGCATAACCTCCTCCCTGCCCTGGAGGGGGATAAGGTGGGAGAGGGGCATGCTGCGCGTAGTAGGGGCCAGGTGGAGGAGGGTGAGGAGGATAGTGCCCATAAGGCTGCGGAGCTTGGTGAGGCGGCGGGTACATGTACGAAGGAGGTGGCGGATAATGCGGCTGCTGAACAGGGGGGCCCAGGTAAGGCGGGGGGGGTTGCTGAGGGTAAGGTGCCGCTGGCGGTGGCGGGTATGCTGAGTACATGTTTGTTGGGGCTGTAGATGGCTGGTCGGAGGGGGTTGGTGCATGCGAGCTCGCTGGAGGAGGAGGATAGGAAGGGTGCATGTTGTAAGGGTATGGTGGAGGCTGCGATCCATAGGGCGGCGCAGGCGCTGCTGCAGGCGTCCCTGAAGGCGGCACTTGGTCACTGTGGCCACTGCATGACGCGGGTAAAGTTTGATGAAGCCAAACCTTCTCCTTGGATTACGTTAACTATTGCTCAGAGCAAGAGGGCAGCTGCAGTAAAGCGCGTGTCAAGAGACTACCCAGCAGGTGAAAAGGGACACTGTATGCAACGCTGACCTGGCACGCAGGTAGTCTTTTCTCGTTGTCTCCAAGAGCGACTCTACTAGGCCTTTAGCTTCATCAACTGCTTTCTGGCTCTTGCCTGTGATGAAAAGGTGCAGCGGCTCCGGCAGCTCTGCACATTCGTGCACAGACCCTGAGCTCGTCAGTCAAGTCAACTACCATGCACATTCCGCATGATTGCTTGCTTGCTTCAATGCTATTGCGTCATGCTTGCAGGAACAATAGTGCTCGGTGAGGCAACTTGGATGATCACCTTCACCTCTAGCTCCTTCCAGGTTCCCAGAGCCTTGGCCCCTCAGCACAACTTGCGCACCAGACTCACTGGCAATGTGGTTCAGGTACTGATTCTGCACAGCGCACATAACGTAATTGCAGTTGTTAAGCAGTGCCACTCATGCAAGAAAATCCACCTTGAGATCAGGCAGGCCAAGTTAGTGTGCAAGCAGGTTGCCGCATGAACTTGAGGTGCACATTCACAGGAGAAGGTGTTGCTGCAGCTTACATGTGGTCCTCGAATCTTGTCAGCTACATTGTAAGTTGCGTCCGTCTGGAAGCCAATGTGGACAGCAGCTGACACTTGCTGGCCTGGAGACTGCACAGAGGGGCCCAAGAATGATAAGCACTGGCCGCGATGGGGCTCATTATGAGCTGGCATATGTGGGTGACCAAGGACACAGGCGTGGACCATCCATATAGCAACCCACACGCAGATATTTAGCTGCAACCTTGCAGAGGTGTGAGAGCGAGGCTCACTGGCTCCATTGGCCTGACACCAAGCATGTCCTCCACGATGGCAACTGCAGCATCAACAGCTTTCACACGCTCCTCATGGGATGGGAGCTGCCAACAAGCCTTGCGTCAGGCCTTTATGTACAACGTGCATGGACGTAGCATTATTGTCGTGAGCACTGCAACATGCCAAAGGGCTCACAGGATGCCAGACGCCGTACTGACATTGATGCCGGCAGAGATATGTAGAAAGAGCGGCTTCTCCCCAGTGGTGTCATGAGTAGCATTTGGAGGCCTGTATCTCCCCCTGCCGACAATTACACGAGCCCAGGAGTGCTAAACGACCACCAGAACCTGCCGGCCCAACTGTTTCAGTGCACGAGCTCAATCCTGGCCACCAACGGCCAGCTTGCCGACCAAAGGCCCCGAGTCCTCTGCGAAAAGAGGTCAATCGAGCATCCGAGCCAGGCTGACTGCATTGGGCATACCTGGTGATGACAACAGCTCCTGTCCTGGCCTGTATCTGCATGACATACACAAGCAAACGCTCAGAGTGAGCGGAAGCCCTGCACAGGCTCCAGAAAATTGGAGATCTTCCTTGGCGGCCAGCTCTCATGCCTCTGCTAGCTAAACCTGGTGCCGACACTACGACGGAGGCTCAGAGAGCTCTCTCTGGCGTCACAAGCTGGCAAGCCCAGGAAGCAGCGACGATTTGCACTTGCAGGCACTGCGAGCTGCGGGTGCGTCGGAGTGATGCACTGACGTCTTCCTGAGTCTGCCGCTTGGTGAGCTTGTAGCGGGTGCCCGGGTCCACGTCGTTGATGATCACCTCCTTGAACGGGTTCTCCTCCACGGGCTTGGCTTGCGGGATGAGGCCCTTGCTCACCAGTTGCTGCACAGGCGCGAGGCGGAGAGCTCAGCACTCCGGCGCGCCTGCCGTGCGTATCACGGGCTTCAGCAGGAGCGGGCGGGCTGCCTCACCTTGTTGAAGCGCTCAACCAGGGCGGCGGCCGTCTGCTTGGCCACTTCGGGAGACGGCACCGGCGAAGGCAAGGGCGGCGCGGCCACGTAGCCGACGGCCGCGGCGGCGAAGGAGGGGCGAGCGCCCGGCAGCGACGCGGACTGCGCTGCAGCCAGCGCCGGGGGCACCTCGCCGGGGTCGTCCCACTTGCGCTTCTTCCTGCGCGCACAACAACGCGACGCCTGCGCGCCACGTCAGCCGGCTGCGGCGGCGGCGAGTCCAGCACCCGCAGGCGCGGCAGCGGCGAGGCGGAGTTCGGGGCCGGGGCGCGCACCGCTGCC
>WELB01000002.1:1968096-2005113 GCA_009602725.1 Spirogloea muscicola | reverse complement strand
CAGGCAGAGCCCTCGCTGCTGCCTCTGGCTCTGGCCAGGGGACCCGCTTCCAGGAACCCAGTCTCTCTGACCTGAGGCTGCTTAGCAGGGGTTACTGAGTGCTTCGTAGCTGCTTCGTTTCTTTTCTGTGCTTGTTGTTCTTCGTACTTCCCCTGGCCCCTTCTCGTCCTTTGTTCATTCTTTTCTGGGCTGGCTTTTTCCAGCCCCTATCCTCAATGGGCGAGCCCTTCTCTCTTCGAACCTTGTCAATTCTTTTCGGGCTGGCTTCTCACAGCCCTTGCCCCCATTGGGATTAGTGTCCCCCCTAGGGGGACACTGGTATTCTGCCTTGCTGTTGCTCACTCGTGGTTCCTGTGCATCCATCTGCATCATTTCGTGTCTTGGTGTGTAGTTTGTCATTCCTGGCACTGTTTCGTGGCCTTTTGCTGCCTGCGGACAATGTCCATTCTTTTCTGGGCTGGCTTTGCTAGCCCCTCTTTTTCTATGGGCGAGCCCTCCCCCTAGCCAGCTCATTACCCAGGTAACAGGACATATGTAAGGCTAGAATTTGCCTCCCTTTCAATTTCATGCGCACCGTGCGCCTCCTCTCTCTCTCTCTCTGCCGGAAGAGTTCTTTTGTGGCCTTTTGTGGCCTTTTGAGGCCTGCGGACAATGTCCGTTCTTTTCTGGGCTGGCCCCTCTTTTTCTATGAGCGAGCCCTCCCCTCTTTCTTCTTTCCCGCAGCGTTTCACAGCCATCGCCTCGCTACGTGAAGCTTGTCCTCTTCCTACTCTTCTTCCCGAGTACTCATCAAAAGCGTGCACACAGGACCTTATTGCCTCAGCCCGGTTTTGGCAATGGAGCTCAAATCGTGGTCAACTCATCTTCTCCTACTTCAGAGCCATCTCCCAGTGGCAGAAGCGCTTGCTGATACTAGACTGGACATAGAAGCTCGAGATGACGGCAAAGCCTTGCTGCTGTAAGGATCGGCTGTAGTGACAGGCTCTCAAGCCCATAGCAGATAATGAGAGCTCGTCCGTTTCAGAATTACGGTGTATAACCTTCACATATAGTAAAAGAGCGTTAAAGGCTGCTCTCCTGCCTTGAGAACTGTTTGGGCTGCTCTCCTCGGTGTGACTGTCCAATGTGCTGTTAATGATTTTCCGAGTTGACGAGGCATGATGGGTGTAGAAGGTGAGCTGACCTCTCACTTAGGAGTCAGGGGCTGCACAGGGAACGATGTCCTGACTGGCTGTAAAGCCATGTGTATCATTACTATCTCTCCACATGAGGACTCTCTACTTAGTGTGACGTTCAAGTTTCGAGTGAGTCAAAAGTCTGCAATCATTACTACTGTGCCTTGGGCAACTCCATGGAGTACTGCACCATAAAGGATCATTCAAATCCGAGGTTCTTAAAGACAGTTGCGAGCATGAAGACCACGCTGAAGAAGTCTTGGTGCTGTGGTTCTGCGTTCGGATCCTCCACGTCCACATTGACCTCGTAAGGCCACACTTCTTCCATCCACTGCTATTTGATTATCGAACATGCTGGGATCAGGCTTGGGCTCCTTCAATCATTGCCAACATATTGTGCAAATGCATTCTAGAACGCGCTAGCAATGTATGCACTGGGTTCCCATGAAGTAGAAACCGTGTTTTGTTGCTTGACACAGATGGCTGTAAACATACCACTTTGTGAACATGACTAACTGGTCACAAGGTGCAAAGCTCCATCTCGCAGTGACTTGGTAGCTAAGGTTATGGCCGAAGTGCTTCCACTAGTGCTTGCACATACCCACTAGCAAGTCTGCCATTCATATACATGTGTCATGACGACGCAACATTCAGCCTGGCAATATTGCATGCCACACATTTTGACTGGCCACCTTGTGGGCTTGGTGATACAAACTTCACACATAGCTGGACAATCACGAGCTGCACGAGTAAGGTGGTAACCATTTACCAGTGCGAAACAGTTGGCAGGTCGAAGTGTAGCCAATCATAGTGCCAAATAAGCCTAAAAGATGTGTTGCTTTTGTTCCCTTGAGGGCATCATGATGTGGCTTGTTGTCACGATTTGAGCGAATTGACTGATAGCCTTACTAGCTAGCCACCACTACATACTAATGCCCAGTCTGGGTATACATGCTCTCGTGCCTCTTCAACGAGTCCCAACATGGTAGACTCATGTTTATCAAAGTTCTGGTGTTACCTTTTCACTGTGCACCTCAGAAGTATCTTATGCCAGCATGAAAGCGGAAAGGTCATCATTTCAAAGGCAGACACACCTACACAGATTTCATTCCACTTGCGCAGGCCAATAAGATGCTTTTCTCTGCGGCTTGTAAGTCTGCGGAATTGACTGTCATCTGCAAGGACCTAAGGTTCTCCTTGCACCCTGACTCTCTGGAATCGGTTGTGTGTACAAAGTACACTCCTACCCTTCAGATTGAAGCAAATCCAGTACAAGCTAAGCGGATTGTCCTGGAGAGTACAAGTGTGTGCCTTTCCATAGCTCGACCTCTCTATCTAGAATCTCAAGAAGGCCTATCCAGGGTGGGCAAAGCAAGTACTTTCACAACACAGGCCAGAGGCTCTCGCAAACTGCCACAAATTTGACCGTGACTGAGACCACCACCATGAGTACTGAGAGCTGGTCATCATGCTGCTGAGGCGAAGTGCAAAGCGCTCGCATTCTGAAAGAATCCAGTTGTATATACAGGGCTGAGAGCATCAAAGGGGGGGGAGGGGGAGAATCCTTCTCCGATGTCATCAGGCCCCCGCCACCTGCCTCAAGCCACTGCCTGATCGGGAAAACGCCTATTTCACAGGGTACGGAAGGTCGAGAACATACAGAAGGATGTATGCCCAGGCAGCTCCAGAAAGGCCACCAAAGAAGAAGCCACCGGCAAAGCTGGCCCAGCCCTGCGACGTCTGTGGACAAGGCAGCACTGATCAATTGCTGAGTGAGCATCTTGATGCAGTCAGCACAAGAGACCACGTGAGGATGCAGTCTATCATGCCACTGTCAATCTATGAGAGTGACCAAGTACCTGGAGCTTATCGGCCTCCTTTGTGCGGCCAGAGAGAGTGAGGCTGGATCCAGTGGATGGCGCACCCTCCTTGAAGCTCGCAATACCGTAGATGGTCAAGCAGATGGACAGAATGACCACAAGACCTGGGTACAACACAATGTGCACATAGCAGTAGATCGTTAAGACCAAAGCATGATCAAGCGACCGAGCATGTGCATTGACATCCTCAGGGCTACAAGAGGTGCAGCCGAGGTCAACACTGCGCCAGGGCTGCACTCCCTGACTGCTTCCCACTATTTGGTGCTGCGGTGTAAACTCTCCTCTGAAGACAACCTGCATTGCCTTGACGCCACTACTTGCCCCAACGAATAAGAAGAACACTGCAGGGGCGTGCCAAGTCACTCACCGGCAGCTCCCAGAGTGCCCGCAGCACCGTGGATTTCGGTGTTGCGAAGGGGGCCAGTAAGGGCAAAGGGACCCACAAGCAAGTAGCCATGGGCAAGCCCAATCTCCACTCCCCGGAGAAGTGGAGACACGGCAGTCCTGTAGCCGGGGAGGTTGGAGAGGTACCACGCGACTATCGGGGCAGATGTCACAGGTGTCTCCAACGAGCCAATGAAGGGATCACCATTCAGAGGCTCAACAACTTGATACTGCGTGCACCCAGCAAGCCGCCCGGGGGAGAGTCAGCCGGGGAGCTAGGCAAGCCAGCATAGCAGAGGGGAGTGGCATTGCGAGCAATGCTTCCAATGACAGCCACCCTGGGTGTTCGTGGAAGTGCAGGCATTGGGCCCCGTGAGTAACGGCTGTCGCTGCTTGCTGTAGTCTCCCGCAGGTAATACATTGCATGTCTGCAGTGCTAGCTACGAATGTCACGACTGGAGGCTTCGAGAAGCATCGCAGTGATTGGCACGGCGTCTGAGATGCCGGGGGCACGGCAGGCGGTCTCACGACAGCCCGCTCAGAGGCGCTCGCGGGCCAGGGGACCGAGCTGCCGGCAGCTGCTGCTGCCCATGCAGGCGCAGGCAGGGGAGCCACGGCGGGCGCAGCTGCTGATCGTGGACGGGGAGGAGCAGGCGCGCAGGCAGGAAGGGAGAGGGTTGGCGGAGCCCGGACCTTCTCGCCGGTGGCGGCGGACTGGCTGGCGGCGCGGACGGCCAGGCGGCGGGGGCCGGCGGCGCGCAGTCGGCAGCTTGGGCAGGAGCGGGGGAAGAAGGAGGGGGAGGGGGTGGAAGGTCTGGTCTGGCCGGGGGGGGGCGCGCCTTATCCCGGCCCCCGCCGGCCAATGGCGGCGGCGCGCGCGCCATCCCCGATCTCGCCCCCCGCGCCCTCGCGCCTGCCACCTGGCGCTGCGGGCGCCCTTGTCCACTCTCTCTGGGCTGGCCCTCGCCGTACTCGTGCTGCTCTCGCCTGCCCCGCCCTTCTCATGTGTGAAGCGCTTCGTCGGCCACTTGGGCCCTCGTCCATTCCCTTTCGGGCTGGCCCCCTCTCGATACGGTCTTCTCTGCATGAGCGCACTGGCTTCCACTCCTTCGGCTCCCACTTGCCGAGTTGGGAGAGCCACATTCTTTCTTTCATCGCCCCCCTTATAATTGAGCTCTTTCTCGACTTCTGCCGCACCGCTGCCTAAGTGGGCGGTTGCTCGGAGGCTGATGCCCCCCGCAATTCTCGCAGCTTGGCCAACACCAGCATACGGGAGGCAGTGGTCGCTTGATACTGGATGCGGCTCTCGCTGCGCTCGCATGCCCTGGCCCCTTTTCAGCCCCATGGGCGGCAAACTAAGCCAGGCCAATGGTTTCGTGGCATGCGCACCAAGTTAGCTCGCCTGTGTTGTTGGTGCTTTCTCGTGGGTACTACAGCCAGCCTTGCCCTGATTCTTCAGCCTAAGGCTTCCGCTACTAAGCGGTCCATCCTCCCCCGTTCTGCCATAGCCTCTTCAGGCCCCGCAGTCGCTGCTTAGCTCGTAGTTTGGCCCCTTCGAACCTTGTCAATTCTTTTCGGGCTGGCTTCTCACAGCCCTTGCCCCCATTGGGAGAGCCACTTCTTCCGCTATATGTTGTCCCACTCTTGACACTTCCGAGGCTTCTTGCTTAGTTCGTGCATTGGCTCAGGTTGCCCTCACTTTCATCACAAGCGCACTGCGCGCCTTTCTTTTGGCCCTCGCTCTTGTGGGTGCTAGAATGCACCCCCGTGCTATCGCTCTAATCCTGAGCTCAGCCCCTCCTGGCCTAGGGCTTCCCCTGTGTTGCCTCATTGTTTCATCTCCTATGCCTCCGCATGCACAGTGTACTGCGATGTGGTTTCCAAGGTCTAGCTTTACTGGGGCTTCTTTGGTGTATCTCGAAGCTTGGCCTCCCTTTCTTTCATGCGCATCGCGCGCCTTCTCCCTCCCTTCTTGGTGCTTGTCTAGCCCCAATGTCTGCACCTCCATTGCCTCGTGCACGATCATGATATTGGCTCGGCTAGGCCTCCCTTCGTTCATTCTTTCTCTGGGCTGGCCTCTCCCAGCCACCGCCCTCTCCTGGAAGCGTCTTTCTCTATTTCCTGCTGTGCGCACCGCCCACGCCTTCTCTCTTCTGGCTGGCCAAGGGCATCTCGCCTGCGCCGAAATTCGACGGTGTCGTGGGCGGATGGCTGCCTTGGCGGCTTGACGGATGCTTGAGGAGGCTTGTCATCTCACTAGGGACAGAATAGTGGATCCGTTGCATCTTGCGATGCGAGCCCTCTCGTGTGGGAGAGAGGCAACAGCTTTTCCAAATTAAGGCAATGGCTGTAAGCGGCCAGCCCTCTGGACTTCAGAAAATTTGACAGGGCCAGAAGGTGCGAAAAGCACGAAATTACTCCTCAAGGGTTGCGGTCTGCATTGACTAGAACAAAATGGACCAAAACAAGCCAGCACACCGTGTGTAAGAAGAACAAAGAAAAATGTAATGAGGCTAATTTGTAAACGGAAAACAGAACCGAAGGGGGACTCTGGGTTCCAAGAGTGATGGTCAATGGCCCACAAGCCCCCTGAGAAGAATGGCTTCGGGGAGAATAAGTCGGCCGCGACGGCCATAGCGTTGCGAAGCTCTGTTGAACGGCAAAGACGAGTGCCTTGCCTTGCTGCTGGCGAAGAAGCTTTGTCATTTGATACAAACGATCCGGCACAGCACCGGGGACTCACGATGCTGCTTCAGGTCTCTCTGGGCTTGTGAGAAGCTAGACATGCGCGCCTACACTTGATGCCCTGCATACTTACTCTAAGAGCAACGATGTGTTCCCTGGACAAGGCCATTTGTTAGTACTCTTCCAAGCAAGGTGGGGGAATGCACCGAAACCGTGTATCATTGTCATGGACAGCATCTTAAGTCAAGATTCACTGGACTTACTGTAGTCACACCTTCACCCACTTAAAAGATGAGGGAGGACAAGTAGCTAACGGGCGTGGAGGTTACAGGTGATGTTCTTGTCACTAGCGAGAAGCTAATTGACAGGTGCGCCTCCCAGGTTTTAACTTTTTCAAGGGAGCCATCCTTCCCAAGACTGTTGACTGTTTCCAAGGACCACTGCGCCGCTGACTTTCAATCCTTGGCTACCTTGGCTACCACGCTTTCACTTTGAACCTCTTTGTGCAACACGCCATAGCTTGACAACATCCCCAGAGTAGAAGCCTGATAAGTGAAGCAACCACTGTACATAACGCTGCACAGTGTAGCACTGCAGTGCAGGGCGTGGCCAATTTTCTGGTCCCAACTCACTTGCTCGTTGTCACTAAGTAGGCATGTCAGCATTGCACTTTCTGTGCTGGGCAATCCAAGAGTTACCTTTCGCAACTCGGCTCTTGCTCAGACCAGAGGTATCGAAGTAGCTATCAAAATGTCCTACTTTCTATGGTGGGTCCCTCTTTCAATTGTTCTGCTCTTTTACCACCCTGTACATCTCTCCTCTGCACTGCTTGGAGTACGACACAACAATCCATATTACATAAAAGTACAGCACCTCAAGTGGTCTCCCAGACTTCTATAATTTTTTCTGCAGACAGACCTCTTGTGACAAAGAGTCGTTGGCCTCCTAATTCCATGTTGGAGATGGGTAAGGCATCGAGATCTTCAGCTGCAAGACGAACGGAAGACATTGCCATCAACTACAAGTCGACCTGTGTTCACAGGCTAGCATGCTTTGTGAAAAGCAAACAACCAGTGCTAGTGCTGGTGCTCCCAAAAAAAAGCTTCCGCTTACCAGCAGCGAAATTCTTTTTGAGATTGTAACCCGACTCTTCCATGAGTTCAAGAGCTGGTGGAGCCCACACCTCGATGTCTACACCCCTTCCAACCAAGACCTGCATGGAAAGCAGGTATCAAACTGTCAAGGAACTGCAATTGAACGAGTGCAAGGCATATAAAGCATATATTTTCATACTTTTTGGGCTATATGTTCCTGGCTCCCAGCTTAGGTATTCATTGCACACAGGATAAATACACGATGACTAATTCCAGAAAATACAGCACCTGCATTACAGCATCATAAGGGCTCAAGAGGTCTCCATACATGCAGACAAATGTCACTGGGCTCGACTGTAGTACAGTACCTGCCGATTGGAGGCCAACAACCTCACGCCTTGCGGCGAAGGCTTGGGGCTAATTGTGGGGTTGCCAACATCAAGCCCACCAAAGAATGCAGATCAGCAAACAGCATGTCATCTGTCCTCAGAACGTCTTCTTAGGTTGGCTAACAATCTGTGAAGTATTGGGAAAACAAATGCAAAGCTGCGATGACCCAACCAAAAACATCTGCACCTCAGCAAAAGCTCCCTGCCCTTGCGTGATCATCCTCAATAAGAGCTCACCTCTGTACAGTGACTGGATGGGCGGCGGCATTAGGGTAGTGCAAGACACGCCAACGACTCTGCCCAGGCGCTGCTCCAGCATGTCACGAAGGAGCATGTAGCATGTAAGTCACCCGCAGAAAGGTGGGAAAGCTATGTGCGGCCTTGGGGGCTCTGGCACGAAGAGTAGCTGCGAAGTCACCTTGGCCAGGAGAAGGAGGGTTTCCTGCTGCTATTGCTAGCATCTTTCGCAGATCAATGATCTCCAGCATGCCTGACACGACAACAAAGTAGACCCATTGTCAACGAGAGACCTTAAGACAGCTCATCAGCACAGTCGCACAGCCATAGTCGGGCAGTCACAACAACCAAGCTATGTTTGGAGTGAGCAGAGAAGCTGCTGCAGTCCTGTACTGAGGCTAGCATGCCTCTGCTGGCCACTGAGTATTCAGGAGCGGCTCACAGAAAGAGCTGCAAGATGCCTGAGCCCACCAGATGACTTTGAGATTTTAAAGAGGAGGTTGAGATCCTCATTTGCAACGACGTCTGTGAATGAGTCCTGGATACCAATAATGCCAGGTTCTTGCCATTCCCAGATCTGTGCGAAATCCAGCACACAGGGAGTATAATTGGTCCGTTTGTATGTGCAGATCAAAGTGGAATCATCACAAATTAGAGCTTCATTCAAAGTGCTATGTCTCGCCTGCACTCAGACACCCATTGAGCACATGCAGCATGTCTGAGGCATGCAAATTGACACGTGGTTGGCAATTGACCTTCTCGCGACTGCGAAGGTCGTGCAATCGCAGGAAACCATCATGGAAGGAGGCGGAATTACGGACTTGTCGCCGCACAGCCGCAGTAAGCAAAAGGCCATGGATGGGCAGCCACTGCAGCCTGACAGCTGCCTGAGATGCCAACAGAAGTTCTGAGCCGCCTTGTCTCTCCAGCTCATAATGTACCTGCAGAGTGCTCTTGTCTAGTACTAGAAGCGCACTGCAACAGCCACCGCAAGAGGGGAGCAATCAGGACCCAAATTAGGCAAGGGAGATCGACCAGGCAAGTGATAGATGCTGCCAAAGCACGGCCTGTGCCCATACGACAGCTACAACCCTGAACCCAAGCACACCTTTTTCTACAGCCATCGGTAGCTTGTCAGTACCTCTGGCTTTGGGAATTGGACTCGAAGGAGGAGAAGAGAAGATCGGTGGAGCTGGCGAGGGCCTGTACATGTGTGGCGACACGGTTGGAGGTAGGCTGAAACTGCCACACAATTTTCTTTGCTTTATAGCCATCACTGGTGTTGTATATATGCAGGCCTGCACACTTATTCCCACCGGCAGCAAGGTGCTTGTCTGTTCCCTTCCAAATAGCAAACAATCTAGAAATTAGAGAGTAACAAGACTTTGTTAGGAGGGAATAGGCAAGTGCCGCATATGTGACAACACTTCGCTTTGCTGCAGGATTCGCTGCAGGCATCCTGCACCGAAGCCTGACTTAGCAAGCCTGCAGAGGAAGTCATGCATCGTGCATACATCAATGACTTGGGCAAGGGTTGGAGATGGTAGCCACTTTGTTGTTTACAACACGATCTCTTATTCACCTGAGACGCGATGGAGGAGGTCAATGGAAGGATGGTCGGTCACAAGCGTGTTACTTCGCTGGAGGTTTGCATCATATGCGGTGATTTTGGAGCCATGAGCAATGTGCAGCGAGCCATCTGGCCCTGCAGCAGATGCTGAGCACACATCTCTGCCCCCTGGGACGATGTTACGCACTCTCTCCATGGCGTTCCCATCTAGGGACCCAGGGGCCAGCTCTGCCTGCAAGCAAAGGTAGCACCAGAGTTCTGACATCCACTCATGAACTTGACACGGGACTACGACCAACAGCAGTGATCGCAAGATGCACCTAGTGAGCCCTCTTGACCTAGACTGCCTGACTCCTCTTCCAGGGTGCTTCCCGGCCAGAGACAGCTACTCAACACATCTTTCCTGTATGCAAAGCTCGCTTCTCTGGTCACACACTGGAGTCAAGAGTGCACGGGGAACCTGGATGCTAGGCAGCAGGCCATAGAAGTCGGCCTCCAGGAGCAGCTCCTCTCGATCGACAGAGTCCCTGGCAGACCGACGCAGCCTGCCCGTGCGCATAAAGGCCAGCAACTCGCCAAAGACGTCCGGATCCCTGTCAATGAAGTACTCCTCTTCTGAATTGCAAGTCTGCCCAGCACACGGCGCGAGCACAAGGCTCTTGTCAGATTCATGCTGCACAGCTAGGAACACAGGTGCTGCAGCACCCTCACTCCGCCCCTCGGCTACGAAACGCAGGGCTGAGCCGTGAGCCCTAGACGCATGTTTCTTGCTGCCAGCATCGAGGAAGATCAGAGGCCTCCAAGAGTGACCATTAGAGGTCCTCAATGATTGAATCTGTGCTTCCATCAGCAGCCGGCCCACCTGCCGCACAACGAGGGGCAAAGCGCAGCTTCGCGGCTCTTCGCGGCTGAAGTAAACGGTCTGCGAGGAGGTGTCCGGAGGCAGGAGGCCCCCCATTGCCGGCCAAGGGCACGGCCAGCTGCTGAGAGGGCTTGCCTGCCAGTGCTGGTGCAGCATGGCGCCGAAGAGGGACTGCTGGTGGGCCACATGGCTCTCCAGCGTCGAGCGCGTGGTCTCGAAGACGGTGCCGCCGATGTTGAGGCGCACGCGGCCGCCGGGCCGGGGCCGGGGGCTTGTGGCCGCAGCGGCGCCCNGCCGCCGCAGGCAGCGGGCGCAGCATGCGGCGGCGCGGTGGCGGGGCCGGCGGGGGGCCCCGCCGCGGAGGAGGGGGTGTGTTAGTGAGGGATGGAGGGCCTGAGCTGCCAAAGTACGGCGGCAAATACCATCACCTGCGACGGGGGGGGAAGACGCGCGCGCGCGCCCCCGCGCATGGAATGAAATGATGGCCAATCCAAGCCAACTGCGTTGCCCAGGCGCAGAGAGGGAGAGTTCGGGCAAAGGCTAGTGCCGAAAGTGGAGCTACTTGGCGGCCAGCGGGCAGCCTCGCTCCCGCTCCCCCGCGCTCGCCATGTGCACCTAGGAAAGATGAACGCGCGCGGTGTGCATGAAACAACGCCAGTGGGCCCGGCTTCGACGCCGCCGGTTCTCTCGCCTAGTAATTCCGCATGCGCCTGGTGGTCTCGTTTCAACGCTCCCTAGCCCACGCCGTCCACACGCGAGCAGGCCGTGCTATGGCTGTGCTGCCTCTGGGTCTCGGCGGAGTGCCTCTTTCTTTCCCTGCAGCGAGCTACTCTGACTTGCTGTTGCTCACTCGCGGGTACTGTGCTTCCCTCTGCATCATCTCGTGTTTGTTAGTGTAGTCCTTTTCCGGCACCTTTTCCTTTGGATTTGGACATTGTCCATTCTTTTTTGGGCTGGCTTTGCTAGCCCTCCTTCACTCAGGGCGAGCACTTTGTTCTGCGAGAAGCCAGCCCGAAAAGACAATGGGGGCCAAATGACGGATGGGCCTAAAGCCACAATGACGGAGGGGCCTGAAGATAGAGACGCACGAAAGGGTGCTAGCTAGTCTGTCAGATTTGAGGCTCCTCGCTCTTGGCCATTGAGTGATTCATCCTACCCTTGGTTTGAGAATTTCACTGCTGGCCCCTTTCGTAGTTCGCCCCTTGTCAATCCTTGTCGGGCTGGCTTCTTACAGCCCTTGCCTCCAGTGGTAGAGCCACATCCTCTCACAGCCCTTGCGCCTATTGGGAGAGCCACTTCTTAATGAAAGGGTGGCCAAGGTCGGAAAGGGGGCTGCATAACCCGAAGCCCTAGGCAAGTGGGGGCAGAAGAAGCTCCTGAAAGCAGAGAAGTAAGGCCAGTCTTGGAGAGAGAGAAGGCGCGCGGTGCGCATGAAATGAGAGGGAGGCCAAAGCAAGCCAGTACACCGTTGTAAAGGAACAATGAAAACTATAAGAGGGGCTAAGTTAACAAAATGAAGAACACAACTGAAGGGGGACTCTAGTCTTACTACAGCGAATGGGAGCTTAGTGACCCCAAGTCAGCAGCCGCAAGTCGGAGTAACTTGCAGGTGGAAAAGAGGCACCCCGATAGAGCAAGCGCGGCCAGATTAACTGGTGGCTGGAAGAGGCCAGCCCAATGGAATGGGCAAGGTCTGAAGGAGCCGGAGTGCTAAGGACTGAGACAGCAGCAAGCGGACTCTCAGTGACCTCTAATCAGTAGATGCAAATCTGATAGCTAGCAGGCGGAAAGACGTCGCCCTGATAAGGCTCTGAAGTAGCAGCCACAGCGCGGCCTGCCCGCAATGGCACTGCGTGAGCCCGGGACCGTTGGAAGAAAATGAATAGCCGAATGCGGAACACCTGGGCAAGCAACCCGGGGGGAGAGGGCTGTGAAAAGGCCGCCGATACAAGATGCTTTCCGGCTGCTAGTCCTGCTGATTTGCGGCTCCTCACTAGAGGTCACTAAGTGATCATCCTACCGGGAAAGCTGAGAAATCCCTCTTTGGCCCCTTCGCTTACTGCTGTCTCAGTCCTTAGCACTCCGACTCCTTCAGACCTTGTCCATTCTTTTGGGCTGGCCTCTCCCAGCCACCAGTTAATCTGGCCGCGCTTGCTCTTCGGACCTTGTCGATTCTGGTCGAACGGCTGATCACAGCCCTTGCCCCCTTTAGGAGAGCCACTTTCTGTCTATACAGAATGAACATGGGGAATGACATGCCAGCCCAGAAGAAAGTGACAAGCGGCCGAAGGGGCCGGAAAGCGCGAGGGGGAGCCCCGTGTGTGGGGCTTACCTCTCTGCCTTCGTCCACTCTTCTTGGGCTGGCCTCTTCCTGGCCACCTTCTCGTGTTGTGGACAAGCTTCCCTTCCCGTCGCCCACAACGTCACCAGCGGCGCCGCCTTCGTTCCCTCGCTCTCTTCCAACCTGCCTTTGGGTCTGGTGTCCTGCTACCGTATGCGACTGTCTATGTCCCTGCAGCGCTCCCAAGCGCTTGCTTTGCACCGCCGCGCTGGTCGCGCCCTTGCAGCAGCCTCTGGCTTGCGCAGCGGGGTTGCTCTTCCTCCCCTCAGCTCATCTGACTTCTTACTGCTGACACGGGGGTATTGAGGGCGCCCTGTCTGCCTAGCCTTTGGCTCCGTCATGAACACCTGTATGCATCTGGCTGGCATTTCACAGCCGATTCTTTCATATCAGCAGCCGCTTTCTCTTCCAACCCCCACCTGCCCACTGTCCGCCACCGCCGCCGCCGCCGCCAGCTTCCGCGCCCCCTCTCCGCGGGCCCTCTGGTGTAGCAGCCGCCGCGGCCTCCTCAGATGCCCCCGCGCCACCATCCCGTGCCGCCGACGGTCGGGGACCCCCGGGGCTTCTCGCCAGCGCCTCCCTGCGGAAGGGCCCGGCCTCCCTGAGACTTGGCGGCAGACGTGAGCCTTCTGGGTGCCCGACGCCGCCGTAGTCTGCAGACGGAATCTGGACCTGCCGGTGGTGGCAGCGACAGCCTGCAAGAGCGCCTGAAGGGGGCACCTGTCGCTGCGCCCTGGTCGCCATGAAGGGGTCCGGGTATGGCGGCCAGGAGCCGAAGGTGGACTATGTCTTCAAGATCGTCCTCATTGGCGACTCAGGTTGTTAATTGCACACGCATCCGCCATCGAGCAGGTCAAGGAATCCCTTACGAAATTGGGGACATGCAGAGCTTGTCTGCATGGCAGTGCAGGAAGTGTTGCTATCTCCGTTACGATTGGCCGTCCACTAGAGGAGCCTCAAAAGTCCTGGGTTTGCTGGTTGCAGCCGTGGGGAAATCGCAGCTGCTTTCGAGGTTCGCTCGGAACGAGTTTGCATTCGACTCCAAGGCCACCATTGGGGTGGAGTTTCAGACCAGGACGATGACCGTGGAGAACAAAGTCGTCAAGGCTCAAATTTGGGACACTGCTGGCCAAGAGAGGTGAGACGGCACTCGCCTCAACATCTCAATTGCCACAAGGCAGTCAGAAGTCCTACCTGGTTCCCAGTCACGCCTCAGACAGTATGCTCGGGCTGCATTATCTGCTGCCTTGCAGTCTGCAGTCAGCACGGCGTGGTCATCCCGCAGCTTCACAGGACCTACTTTCCAACTCAAAGAAATGGGCTTGGTTTCCCACTCAACGCTGCTTGCTGTGCGCAGCACTTCATTCCAGATTTTTATGTGCGTGCACCGGTGACTTACTCAATATAGGATTGTAACATGGCTCGTGAGCATACCATTTGGCTGCGCTGTACCTTAGCCTGCACTACATGCCAGAGATGGCCTCTGTCATACAACCCTACTCCCTTAGTAATGAAGGGGTAGGGTTTTGCATCACGAAGACGGGCTGGCTTGCTTGGGACAAGCAGGCTGAGAAACAGTCTGCTAGAGTAGTTTTTGCCTCTGATTGAGCAACGAATCGCAGGCGTCAGAAATGTAGCTGTCTGTCTGGTAAGTGTGTCATGTGAAAATACAAGCTGATGTGCAACAGTATCTGAGTCTCTTCTTATCGGCTTCAGTTGAGGAGACAGCTAGTTTGACATGGCAAGGTGGAGCTGACACGTTACAAACCAGGCTCCGGTACTCAGGTCCTGCTTGGCACGCAAGAGGCATTCTTGATGCTTGACAGATCATTTCCTTGTTGCAGGTATCGGGCAGTGACAAGCGCCTACTACAGAGGTGCAGTTGGAGCCATGGTCGTTTACGATATGACCAAGAGAGCCACGTTTGAGCATGTGGAGCGCTGGCTAGAGGAGCTGCGGGCACATGCAGACTCCAACATCTTCATCATGCTGGTTGGCAACAAGTCGGACCTTTCAGATCAACGTTCTGTAGGGACCAGCGAAGCAAAGGACCTGGCAAAGAAGCAGGGGGTTGCATTTATGGAGACGTCCGCACTAGAATGCACCAATGTGGAGTCAGCATTCACCATGGTCCTGACTGAGATTTACAGGTCAGTCTGTACTTCATCAGCTGCCCCCGTCCACTCTCACCTGTTTTGCATGCAAGGTGCGATCCATACACCTGCAAACCTTTCACAGAGCACGAGCTTTCTGCAGGCCCTTGAGGCAAGTGCACAGTGCACCTCTCCTTGCATTGAGCTGCTACACTCTGTCAGTGCAAGTCTGTTTTCCTCTGCCGCGCCCAGCGTGGCTGCAGTCACAAGTTGCTGCATCCTCCGGCAGTGTGGGCGTGCAGATTTGTGAGATTGCGTTTGAGATTCATCTAGCCAAGTTGGCTGGAGACCATGGACCCCAATATGGTTGTTGCAGTCCACTTTCCGGAAGCTGGCGTACTATCCGCAGACTGATCAGCCGTCAGCTCGTTCTGGTGCGCAGGATTGTCAGTCGGAAGGCCTTGATTGCAGAGGACAGCACACAGGGGGCGGCGCCAGGGCCTGGCGTCAAGATCATCCTCCCAAACGCCGGGACAGGTGGTGCTCCTAAAACAGCATCCAGCTGCTGTGGATCCTGACACAGCCGCTGGGCAGCTTGATGCGCTTGCGCCTCCCAGGACGCATTGTTATCATGGCCAGGCCCAGGCATATGAATGGAAAGCGTTTGGCAAATGCCCCATTGGGGGGCCAGTGAGCGAGGCCGAAGTATGTGTGGGGCCGTTTGTTGGTAAGACCGCGCAAGAGAGGAAGAAATCCTATAAAGGGTCCAAACTCAATTGGATAAGCGGTCTACTAGTGTCGGAGAGGCCATTGTGTTGTACTGGAGCGGACTAGGATTGCATCCACATCATTAGGGCGACACGCGTGGGGCTGGCCCATGTAGACGGTCAGAACAGGGTAGGTCGTGCGGGTATGGGAAAGAGGCGAAGTCCTTACTGGCGGCACACAGTGGACGCAGCTCCTAGACTTGTCGTTGGATGGGAAATACAGGCCGCCAATGTTGCCACCCTGGATCAAACGCAGGCGGATGTTGAGCATCTCAAGGTCATAGCTGTCCTTTGGACGAAGTCTGGCGACCTTGAGAGGTGGTGTAGCAAGCTGACTTGCCGGAGACACAAGCAAGACAGGAAGACCGAACAGCAGGACCAAGGCAAGGCGCCCCCAACAACGCCAAGCCAAGCTTGCAAGGCCGCCAGTTGACGTGCTAGGCTGGCAGCTCGAGCACGAGGCACTTGCTGCCATGATGCATGCCATGATGCGCCCTTTGCCATGACCGAGTACGGCGCCTCTCTCCTGCAGACGCTGTTGGCCGCGACAAGGATGAACAGCCGGCAGCACTGCCGTCAGGCGGGGTGCTCAGCGACTGCAGCACTGGAGGCGAAGCGCGTGTCTGCGCGGAGCACCAGCACAGTGCTTCGGACGCAGCAGCCCTATGCCATGGGCTGCTGCGTCCGATTCGTATCTGCCGTCTCGTATTCAGGCATCGGTTAGCGACCTTCATGTTTTGACCCGTGGTTACTGAGCGGGTCAATCTGCTGTAGATTATGTATGTCTTCAGATGTGCTTGCCTTTGTACTTGGCCATGTGGAATTCGTTTGTTTCAAATACACGTAATCCTGTTCTCTTTTTCCACCCCTTTGACCTATGGGCCGTGCTGTGGGCTGCCACGCCTGCAGACACGCGCCATCGTCGGTAGTGCTGCGCCATTCCGGGTGCCGCTCGTGACTCACTCGTGGGTGCTGAAGTCCGCCTTCAGTTGAATAAAGCGTTCCGTTACCTCATACCCACTCGGATTCCTGGTTCTTCTTACAAACAGTGTGCTGGCTTGGTCTGGCCTCCCCTTTTGTTTCATGCGCAGCGCGCGCCATCTCTCCTGGCTTGCCCGGGCTGGGTGAGACACTGCGGAGGATGGTCTTGCTGTGAGCCAGGGCGGAGGGTGAAGGCAAAGCAAGAGTCAGAGAGGAGGCGCACGGTGCGCATCAGTGAGAGAAGGCGGGCGGTGCGCATGAGATTGAAAGGGAGGCCAATTCTAGGCGTCAAGATCATCCTCCTGTTAACTGGGTAATGAGCTGGGCTAAGGGGGACACTAATATTCCCGAGTGAGC
Source organism: Spirogloea muscicola (assembly GCA_009602725.1). Lineage (NCBI taxonomy): Eukaryota > Viridiplantae > Streptophyta > Zygnematophyceae > Spirogloeales > Spirogloeaceae > Spirogloea > Spirogloea muscicola. The sequence goes on along the minus strand of WELB01000002.1, from coordinate 1,988,298 downwards.
ACATGCATATCTGACAAGCTATACTGAGGCGCCAACGCACCACCACGGAAGCCATTAGCCTGGGCTAATGCACGACCAGCACGCTGGTGTATCGCGAGTGCCTGGGAGCGCTGTAGACTTAATGATAGTCGCATTCTACAGCATGCAACAATGGCTTGCGGGACGCTAGAATGCCCCAAGCTACCCGCCCGACTACGTCGGCGGGCATCGACATGCAGTGCCAGGCGATGGATGAGGGAAGACCACATCGTTCCGTAGCCGCCGTAGATGTCCATGGCGCATGGGAAGAAGTGGTCGCCCCGGCATCAGAGAAATAGCTGTTCCAATGGGCATCTGGGCTGTGAAGAACCAGCCCGGAAAGAATGAGACAAGGGGGTGGCCGAGCCGAGGCACTTCGCCATTCCTGTACCAGGGCATCCGTAGAAAGAAAGTGGCTCTCCCGATGGGGGCAAGGGCTGTGAGAAGCCAGCCCGAGATGAATTTGACAAGGTTCTAAGGGGCCAAAGTACGAAGAAGCCAGAAGCTTAATCTCAAAAATCTGGGGTAGGATGAGTCACTCTATAGCAACTAAAAGAAGCGGCTCTCCCAGAGGGGGCAAGGGCTGTGAGAAGCCTAGCCCGAAAAGAATTGACAGAGGGTCGAAGTGGCCAAATGACGGAGGGGCTTAAAGCAACAGTGACGGAGGGGCCGGAAGATGCTATGTCAGAACGGGTGGAGGATGGACCACTCAGTAGCTACGAGTGAGGAGCCTCAAATGCGACAGACTAGCTGCCGGAAAACTATACCCCTGACAAAGCCAGAGGCGGCAGTGAGAGCACGGCCAGCACGCCAGGTGAAAAGCGTGGGCCATGGACCGCTGGAGGGATATATCGAGAACGGCAGCGTAGAAGGCAGCGGTGCGCATGAGATCGAAGCGCTCTACGCACAGAAAGAAAGGGCTCGCCCATTGAGGATAGGGGCTGGAAAAGCCAGCCCCAAAGAGAGGGAACGAAGTACGAGAAGGGGGCCAGGGAAAGCACTAAGAAAAACAAGCACAACAAGAAACAAAGCAGCTACGTATTCCTCAGTAACCTCTGCTAAGCAGCCTCAGGTCAGAGAAGCTAGGCTCCTGGAAGTGGGTCCCCTGGCCAGAGCCAGAGGCAGCAGCGAGGGCTCTGCGGGCACGCAGGTACTCTTCTACAGGCTGCTCTTCTCGAGCGTGGACTATGCTTACTCGCCGCCCAGCTTCGTGGCGGGTGAGTGACAGTGGCTTCTCCGATCGTCTGACGGTACGTGGCGGGGGTCAACGACACATGTCGGTCAATACGTGCCCGCCGCCAGATTAGAAAGTGGAACTCCCAGAGTCGCGGCCTCGGAACAGCTCCGCCCGAAGAGAATTGACAACGCCGAAGGGGCCGACAAGCTCTGCAAGACGTGACTAGGCAAGGAGCCATGTAGGATAATCAAGATGACCGGGATGTAGGTCTGATCGAGCCACTACTGCACAGTGCAGGCAGAGAGGAAGGAACGCAGGCACCGGGGCCTGCACGGAAGCAGAAGAAGCGGAGCAAGCGCGGCCAGATTAAGTGGTGGCTGGGAGAGGCCAGCCCAAAGGAATGGGAGCCGGAGTGCGAAGGACTGAGAAGCGGAGGGGTCGGATGAGATGGGGTAGGTGGCGGGCGCCAGGGACGGCCGGCGCCGTCGGGGGCGCTTTTCGTGGGGGTGAAGCTTGGTCCAAGCTGGAGCCAAGCGGGGTCCAAGCGGGCGCCAGCCGACGGCTGCGGAGGCGGGGGGGACGCGGTCAGCCCCGCGGCGGGAAGGCAGGTGGGTGAGGGCGGGGCCCACCGAGCGCGCGGGCGCCGTGCGATGCGCGCCGACGTGGATCGGGCGGCGCGGGCCGCGCCAGGCGTGGCAGATGGGCGCGGCCACGCCCGCACGGCCGCCCGGGGGATCTTCGCCGACGCCGCCCGATCCACGGGGCCCGCTTCGGCGGCGCGCCCCGCTTGATCAGGGGTTCCGTTTCTGCCGTGTGCTTGCTTTTCTCACCGCTTCCCGTCCTTGGATCATTCCTCTTTTCCTGGGCCCCGCTCCCTCCGCCCCGCCTGCCTACGCGGCCCTCTTCGGCCTGCGCCTCCGCCCCGCCGCCGCCACCGCCCTCGGCCGCCGCCCGGCCTTGCAGGCCGCCCGGCACCGGCTGACGACTCTGCGTGCCAGTGCTGTGGCTGCCGACACGGCCCTGCTCGAGAGGATGGTGGCTGCCACGCCCCCCTTCGAGCTACAGGCTGATCCAAGTACGCTCGTCGACCTGTGTCACTCACTGTGGCTGCCGAAGCCGCGAGTGCACCTTGCCAGACGCCGCGGGCCGCCGCCGTCCCTCGCGCTAACACTAGAAGAGGTGCCGGAAAGAGTCGAGGTTTGGGGTTGACGGTTGAGCTCCCTGTGGCCTGCGGTGCTGGCAGAGATATGCATTGCCGGCGGCGACCTGATCGTACACGGCAGAAAGGTCCTCGGCGACGTGCCGAGCAATGTGTCCGTCTGTGCGCCAGCTGGCGTGGAGGGGGTCTACATCGGATTCACCGCTGCTGAGCCCAAGAGCCGCCACGTCTTCTCCATCGGGAAGCTCAGGTGCGCTTTCGCATGCAGTCGCCTGGCCGCACCCATTCTTTCGAAGCTGCTGCTGGTCACTGGTCCCTCCGCTGCGTGGCAGGAGACATGAAATTTTTATTCTGTGAGTCGGCATGGGCCGTCGCATGAGGGTTTGCATACCTGGCAGGGCTGCAGGGCGTAGGGCTTGGCAGAGAGAGATAGGCTTTTGCATTGTCAGGTTGCCTTGCTGGCTGGCACACCTGCTCGCTCACCTCACTTGGCACCTGGTTGCCCTTGCGTGCGCAGAGGCCTCCGCTTCATGGCCTGCTTCCGCTTCAAGTTGTGGTGGATGACCCAGGCCATGGGGTCTTGCGGCAAGCAGCTGCCGCTCGAGACGCAGTTTCTCCTCGTGGAGAGCGAGGATGACAAGGATGACGTGGGAGCTGTTGGCGGGGAGGTCATGTACACGGTCTTCCTCCCGCAGCTGGATGGTGCGTTCAGGGCATCCCTCCAAGGCAACCTCGACGACGAGGTCGAGATCTGCCTTGAGAGCGGTGAGCTCTCATCGCTTTCCTGCTGCAGCTCGCGCTCAGACTGAGTCTGGAGGGATGGGGGAGGAGGGAGCGGCTGCAGAGGGCAGCGGCATCGCCCTTTTACCTCCTGCCGTTCGTCGGGGGGAAGCGGCTTCAGCTGACGCATTAGGTTGCATAGAGCACGATGTCAGAGACTCACTTGCACACATCAGTCAGCCCTCCCCTCGGGTCTCCCATCTGTGTTGCTGCTTTAAGTGGCGAGGTCGGCATCTGGGGCTTCTCCTGCAGGGCTGCATGTGCATCTCTTGATTTGCAAGGTTGTTGCTGCAGGTTGTCCCTCTGTCAAAGTGGACCAGTCTGTGAAAGCCTTGTTTGTAAATTCTGGGCCGGACCCGTACAAAGTCATTGCTGACGCTGTAGAGTGAGCATATCATCCATTCACCTACCGTTCCTGCCATCAGCCCCCGTCCCTAAGCACTGCCTTGGTGGCGCCGTCTGTCACGTTCACCCGTCATCTGTTAAGCTGAGAATGGTCACAAAGCTAGTGCGAGCCAGATGAGGCACCCTTGACAAACACCAATGGGCACGTAGTCACTGGGCACAGACCGACTCCTGCTTTGTCTTGCACCCATTGTAGCATTGCAGCTTAGGTTGGGTGGGCCTGGGTTTGTCTGGCACCCGCCAAGGGGGTACGTCCTTGCGGGAGTGCCAGGGGGAGCTTGTGTCTTCGTGCAGCCGGTCTTGTTAGCCATAGACTTCTCACGACTTGTGGGCACTTGTGTCGCAGTTCGCTTGAGCTCCTCTCCCAATCATTCGTCTCCCGCAAGAACAAGAAGGTCAGACAGCCACAGGCTTGTTTCGCCAGAGCGGGTCTTGCGTTGAGCATTCAAAGTTTGTTCAACGTGCTCGCCTTGTGCAACCCAGTTTGCAACCTGTCATGCTGCTGAGATGTTGTAGGCCCTCTGACGGCCTCTTGCCTTACTGGACGGACTCTTACCAGATGCCTGGAATGCTGGACTACTTCGGATGGTGCACATGGGATGCCTTCTACACTGACGTGAATGCCGAGGGCGTCGACAGCGGGCTTACCAGGTCGGGCTTTGCTTCGCTTCTTGCCCGGGTGCGAGGGCTGTCTTGTGCGAGGGCTGGTGGCTGTCTAGCGGCATGCTGCAAGTAGCAGTTAGCTGCAGGTAGAATGTGGAGCTCACATTTCCAGGATTGTCGTGGTGCCCAGCTTGGCTAAAGGAGGGACACCAGCAAAGTTCCTCATCATCGACGACGGCTGGCAGTCAGTCGCAGCAGACGAGGGGCTGGATGTAGATGGCGCTGTCATCACTCAGGGAACACAGTGAGACCTCCGGCTTGCCTGCTACCCCTTCCCTCCTGTGCTCGCCCACATTAGCTGGCGACTGGGGTTTAGGGTTACGTGTTAGGGTTAGGTTTAGGGTTTAGGTGTAGGGTTTATGAAGGTTCCTGGATTCTGCTGATGGCCGGAGTGGGGGGTTTGGGTCTGCTCGATTGCCGTCTAGGCTCTGTGCCCAGCTTACAACGTTGAGTTCATCTGCAGTTGAATGTCATACCCTCCATGGCTGCTTTCTGTTGTTGTCATAGGTATGCAAACAGATTGGTGGACCTTAAGGAGAATCAGAAGTTCCTCAGAAACAGCAAGAGAAGACGCACTGCGCCAGAGGAGGCCAGTGGGATCGAGGCCATACTTGGACTTGGGGATGTTGTGCGGGATGCCAAGGAGCTGCACGATGTCAAGTACGGTGCACAGCCGTATGCGGCTGTGCTTGATGAGTTTTGCTTACTAGCAGGCTGGAGTGGGTATCCGATACGAGTGGATCAGAGACTGTGGCCTTCATTGTAAGGGATATAGGCTGCTCATGGTAGTCCTACCTGTCCGTCCATGTGCAGGTATATCTATGTGTGGCACGCACTTATGGGGTACTGGGGAGGAATCAAGCCCGATCTATTTGGAAGATACGAGACTGCACTAACATACCCTGTACACACACCAGGTGTGCTTGGCAATGCGCCCGACATGGCCATGGATAGCCTCACGACCAACGGCCTGGGCGTCGTGCACCCCAGCAGGATCCATGACTTCTACAATGACATGCATGCATACCTTGCTTCAGCAGGCATTGATGGAGTGAAGGTGAGATCTTTGATGTGATCAGGCCTTTGTTTGTTCTTTACTGTCTGAATGTAAGTATTTTGGCCCTGCCACCTTGAAGACTGATCGGAAGACTGACTGCCCATTCAAGAGGAAGGACGTTTGGTATGTTGTGTGCTGATGTGCTACTGCTTCTTTGAGTCCAGGTCGACTCTCAGAATATTCTGGAAACGCTGGGTGCTGGCCATGGTGGAAGAGTTGCCATGGCAAAGCAGTATCATGCTGCTTTGGAAGCGTCCATTGGGCGCAATTTCCCAGACAATGGCATCATTGCCTGCATGAGCCACAACACTGACGGGCTTTACAGGTAGGAGCTGGATTTGACTTGCAATCATAGCTGTTGATGCCTTCATCATGCTCTTCGCCCTGGATGATGAGAGGGGGCGGGTATGGTTTGGTCTAGGTCTAGGAACAGCTATGTTGGGTATTTGGAGGAGACTGCCTGTTGCATGCATCATAGGAGAATTGGTTCTCTACCTTGTTGACATAATTGTTCAGTGACATGTGGAGTGATTGTTTCCTAACGGCATTGAGTCCCATTCTCACCACTGAGATTTGAACACCTTTCATCAGCTCAAAGCACACGGCTGTAGTGCGAGCATCAGATGACTTCTGGCCCAGGGATCCAGCATCGCACACTGTCCACATTGCTTCGGTGAGGCAAGCAGAAATAATTGTATTGTTGTAGCTAGGAACATGAGTCTGTCAAGTCACCAGATCAGCATTGACTTTAAGTGTACAGGGGCCTTGTGCAGTCTATGTTTCGCCGTCCCCTTTCCAAGCGCCGCTCTGCATGTTACAACAGTACTTATGAGCCAGCTCTGCTGTGTTATGCCCTGCAGGTGGCATATAACAGCCTGTTTCTTGGGGAATTTATGCAGCCTGACTGGGATATGTTTCATGTGAGCCCATGTCCTGGTCATCAGCTGCCCTGTCCTGCTAAAAGTGCCGAGCACTTACACATATACTGCAGTGACGCTTATGTTGCGCGTCATCTGCGGCAAGCTGCAGCTTTTGGGCTGGGACATTGACTGTGCACCATTACCCCGCATTTGCATGCCTGTCATCTCATGTCCAGACTTTGTGCAATGCAGAGCCTTCATCCAGCGGCTGAGTATCATGCTGCTGCACGTGCTTGCGGTGGTTGTGCCGTGTATGTCAGGTGAAAGTTTTGAAGGAGACAGGTGTCTAGGACAAAAGGTGGTGGCTTGAAGCATGGATGTAGCTGGTCATTGTCGTTGTCACGTTTGCCCCTGAATGGAGTCAAAAGTGGCTCACAAATTCTCAGCAAGACTCAGCTGTGTATCACAAAGCTTACATGTTGTCTGCCGTGCTGCAGTGATAAACCCGACATGCACGACTACGAGCTTCTCAAGAAACTAGTCCTGCCAGATGGTGGCGTTTTGCGAGCCCGTCTTCCTGGCAGACCCACTCGTGATTGCCTCTTCACGGACCCAGCTAGAGACAACCAGAGGTGAGCTGTGGGGATACTGGCACATGCTTATTGGTAACAACCAGCGCAGATTGTCATGTGACATTACAGAATATATAGATTCATGCTGATAAGCGTCTCCTTGCCACATCTTGTCTCAGCATGCTAAAAGTGTGGAACATGAATGCCTGCAATGGCATTGTCGGGGCCTTCAATTGTCAGGTGAGAATGTCTGGTGTCAGTGCAGTGCTTCCTCTGTTGTATTTGTGTCACTGTACCTGTTCTGTGTCCTAAATAATATGCTACAGCCACCTTGAGCTTGTCGACCAATGATGGTTGTAATGAATTGTAGCACCTTCTGCCCGCCTTCACTTTGTCCACTTGTGGCAGTTTGGCACTATACTTGACATGTGACCTCCAGGAGTCTTTGCTACACATTGTAGAAGTCGCGGCTGTGCCTTGCCTGTGCCTTGTTTGGCCTCTCTTGAAGAAGATGGTGGCATTGTGTGCAGGGAGCTGGATGGTGCAAGACCGGGGGAAAATATTTGATTCACAATGCTGCGCCTGGAGCTGTGACCAGCATCATCAAGGCCAGCGATGTGAATGACCTTAGCCAGGTGGCTGAGGGGGACTGGGATGGAGACTCTGTTGCGTACTCCCACCGAGGAGGTATGCATGCTGCTATGGTGGAGTCACGCCGTTGGTCTTTACTATTTGCCTAGCCCGTAATGTCATTCTGGAGTGCAGTATTTAAGGAGGTGTAGGGTTGGAGAGGCTGCTGAGTAATATTTTGCCTTGGAGCAACCTAAATTGCATCCTCTGCCTGACATGTATCAATGGCCTGGCAGGTGAACTCATCCGCTTGGTGAAGGGGGCAGCTCTTCCCCTGACATTGGGGGTCTTGGAGTACGAGCTTTTCACAATTGCACCAATCAAGGTGTGATTCTGGACATGCTATTTGCTATGGACCTCACCATTGAGCATCATTTTGCCAAGAACACAAGTGTGTCGTGCGGCGTGGGCCCTTCAGTCATATAGGTGGCTGTTCTTGAGGTGTTTGTTTGTTGCCTGCTCACTGTGGCCTCACTTCTTTTGTCACAGGTGGCCTCCCAAGGACTGGCCTTCGCCCCCATCGGCTTGGTCAGCATGTTCAACTCAGGCGGAGCTATCGACTCTATCGAGTACCAGGAACTTGTTCATGCACCCTGTACCCCAGAGCGGCATGAGAGCAGGGACCAGCTGTGTCTGGAGCTGCAAGCCCTGGATGCTTCACCACCAGAGCTTGGAGGTGCTATTCCAGCCGCGGTTGTTTTTGTCAGAACCCAGCCTTGGCAATTAAATGAGGCCTTCAAGGTGGTGTGTGGACCTGCCTGCTTGCCCTACAGACCGTCTCGCATTGTCTGCATGTTGACAATGTTGTAAGGCGTGCTGTGCAGTGGACATGCTGGTCAGGGGTTCTGGAGACTTTGTGGTTTACTCGACAAGGAAACCTCGAAAGTGTATCCTGGATGGAAGTGGAGTGGATGTGCTCTACGACTCTGCAAGTTGCCGGGTGACAATGACTCTGCCTGTGCTGGAGGGTTCCAAATTTCGGTCGCTGCGGGTAGAGGTGTGAGGAATTGGTGTTCTCCTTTCGACTTCAATACCAAACGTCAGCTGCAGTTGGCCGCACAAGAAGCTGGCAGATGATCTGCCTTTGCTCAGTAGCTCACAAATTTTGTTCTTTCCCAAGTGGTCCTGCGTTATCCTCACTCCAGCATTCCTATCCTGCAGCAGGCCGAATTAAAAGCTTTGCCATTGCAATGCGAGCCCTGCAGCCATTTTTATCAGTGGGTACTGCCGAATTGGCTACACAACCTGATGAAACAGAAGACTTATCCTGCTACATCATCCCTTTGCTTATTATGAGTAGGTAGAAGAGCATAACAATTGCGTGCTCATAAGTCCGACTACTTTTCCTTGTAGCTTCACATAGCACTTTCTCTGCTCCTCGATGATTGATTCTCTGAAATGCTTCAGTCAAGTTGTTAAATACCCAGTGATCCAGCACAATTGCTGCCACCTTGAAGTAGTGCACTGGCTTTTTCTAGCTTTGGCCTTGCTGAACAGGAAGCTGTCCTGAGATATGTGAAGCACATGCGTTTGGTGCTTGCATATCAGTTCGTCGACTTCTAAGCTCCCAGGCTACGCTTTTCAGCCCTGGTACATTCTATCAAGGCGCCATCTCAAGAAACGTGTAACGTGTCACTTTGCAGTCTCGCAGCGTCCTGACGTAGTACTGTTGAGTGATTTTTAAAGTGTTGAAGATGAGTTGCTGATATGAGGTAAAGATGAGCAAGTGCTGATACAATGATTCTGTGCCCAACACGCCTGACTTTATTCCATTGGCAGAATTGCATGATCTGGTTCTGGCCCAAGATGGCAATTGATACCCAAATTCGTTGTCTTTGAGCATCTTCAGCTTGTTATGCTACTTGAAAGCGATCTTTCATTCACCTGTCATGGTGAAAAAATCAAGCAATCTGTACCAGCATTACTGCCTTTTCCTCCAAGGTATAAGAATCATCAATGCCTGCTTCTACAGATACTGTGGCAATCAGACTACGATTCACAAACACTTAAGGCGGTAGCCTTTCTGACAGACTGTTAGTCTGGAGGTCCTTCTCCATGTCGTGCTTGCTTGAGCCTCCAATCTAAAATCTCCTCATGGGAGATCGGCAATATCCAGTCAAGTTGACGTAGTAATGTAGGCAGGGTGAGGCACTTTGACAACACGAGTACGCAAGCCCAAATGTACAAGTCTGTGAGCCCCACACAGACTTGTGCATTAGCTGATAGCTGATATTGCTATGAGCACGGTGAGCCTGATTGTAGGCGCATCATCATCGGCCCACTGCTCCCTCGACAGTTTCATCAACTTTTAGGGCTTTGCAGACCCCTCCAACGGCCATGACAGTCCTTTGCAGATAACCCTAGGTGCAGCTTGCTTGCGGACAGATGGACAGGGAGAGTCAAGCCTGCATTTGCCTGATTCATAATCCTGGTATTGCCTTGAAATGACTGACCACCTGCCAGCCTGTGTGAGGAGCAAAACTTTGGCATCAGGACCATGACCAGACACTATCGCAAACAACCCATTGCTGCGAGCATTGGTGGGAGAGATGTGATGCATCGAGCGAGACCATCCATTGTAGTGTAAGAGTCCACTTCTTGTGCTTAAAACTCTTGACTTCGGTTTCTTGCATTGGCTAATCTGACCAGCAATAGCCAACAACGTGTGCATCATCGTGCTGATGGCCGGATCCGCTGCATGCATGAAGTCAAGGAGAAAGCATGAAGTCAATGTCACACTGACTAGCTAGACCAATGTAAGAAGAATAGAGAATACCTGAGAGTGCTGGATGAATCAACTTTGTTACACCCTTGTCTGCTGCAGGCTGCAAAAGGTCTCGCCACTTCAGCCTCCTACTCAACCTCTCAGGCTCTTTACTGAAATGGCACCAGAGATGACCACCAGTGGACATGTCTTTGTTGTATGGTTGCTCCACCTGTGCTCCTCCAGCACAGAAGCATACCTAGCATTCATCGGAAACGGCTCTTGAATAGAGTGTGCCGCTTGAGGGGGTCCTTGGGCTTTGCACTCTTCCCAGCCCCGCGCCCTGCTCCATCTAGTCGTCCCGATTGCCCCTTGGTACTGCAGCAACCAAAACAATGCTTCAATATACTATTACATCGGTCAACCTCAGGGTCATACACACCCATGACAACCACAGAGCCAGTTGAAGGCTTTCCCTGTATCACTGCAGCTCAGCTGCCATGCACCACAGACGAGGTTCATGATAAGCACCACACCTGTACTCCATGTATATCATGCCATTAGCTCCTGACATTGCACTCATTGATCCAACTGTCCGACGGGCAGGCAAGGACGTCCTGGTCACGTCGTCAGGGTCCTCCAAGGAGTCATCCTCTGCCAGTCCAGCTTCCCCAGCATTCAGGACCTGCAAAGGCGAGGCAGATTACTCCTGCGAGTGAACATTCACACTCGAGCGAATGTTCCCCGGCAACAGGCAAAGCAACACATCTGCTGGACAACGTGTATCCAGTCAGATGCAAACCTTTGTGAGGAGGTCCATCTGGTCGTCCAGGTGGTGGTAACCGAGTGAAGGCCCCTCATCTGCAGGGGGTAGTGAAGTCACCACCTTGAAGGAGTAACCTTGGTCAATCAGAAATTGTTGCCGCTTGTTGCTGTAGTACATCTCTTGAGTATCTGTGGATACCAGCGAATAGAAGAAGGCATTGTACTCCTCAGCACCACCTGCCTGCCGGTCCTGAGGTTTGCCCTTAGCTCTCAGTATTCTTCCCAGGCGCTGAGCCTCCTGGCGCCTGGAACCGGCATGACTGGAAATCTGAATGATCACGTTTGCTTCTGGAATGTCTATGCTGTTGTCACCAACCTGCACACAGGCGCACACAGGCCCTAGCTTCAATAAGCATCGGCTTCCCTTGAGGTCAAAGTAGTGCAAGTGACCTTTTGAGTTTCACAACTGAGGATTCCACAACAGCTTGCTCAATATTTGTACCTTCGATAAGAAAACAGTGTTGACATCGGGGCTGTGCTTGAAGGCATACAATATCCTGGTTCGTTCATGATGACTGCACATTCCGAAGTGCACTTGCCTCAGTCATTGTTCAATTTGAAGCGCAAGTACCAGTAAGAGAAAGTAAAAAGTGGTCAGCAAAGACAAGCCCCATGGAATCAGCGCGGTACTTGACAGGACTGCCAAGAGAGCTGTAAGGCTAAGTAGCTGCAGCACCTGGTTGGCCCGAATATCATTGGCCTGCGGAGTTTCTCCGCATACATACGCAGAGCAAAAAGATTGTCGGAAAAGACAATTATCTTATCGCCTCGCTGCTGTTCATGGAAGCGGATGAGATACTCGCAAGCTCGGAACTTGTTCGGATTCATCACATAGAGTGCCTGCCAATGAAGAAAGCAGGGATGAAAGCAGACCACGAGGAGCCATGACAAGATATAAGCCTGGCCTCCCAGGCTGTCTCCTGGGCCTATGGGTAGCCTGCTATATAGTGCAATGCCGCAAACAGAGTCTCGTCTCACTGTAGCTGCTGCCAGATCCAAAGGTTAAGATTATAGCAAGTCCATAGTGAGCTAAGCACAAACCTGGCGCTTGCGAGCATTGGAGTCCTTGAGATACTCTGCATAGAATTCGCGGGTCATGGGGCACCAGACTTCCACGCACTGTACATTTGCTATGAATCCTCCCCTCACTAGATCCAACCAGTTTGCTTCATACAATTTTGGGCCAATCAGGAAGTTGAGGTCAGATATTCTTTCGTCCTCCCTCACAAGTGTAGCCGTGAGGCCAAGTTTGCAGTGTGAGCGTGTAGTGCTGATCACTCGACGAAACATTGCTGCTGGCACAACATGCACCTGCAAACCCAAAAGAGGATGGCAACCACTATTGAGTCTGCCACAACGACTAAAACGAGGCCCTCTGGGAACCTTTCATCATCATGCATCCAGGTATAGCAGCAACAAGATTGAATGGGGTGTTGGTTAAGTCTCACCTCGTCCATTAGAAGAAGGCCCCACTCCCGGGATCGTATATCCTGGATGATCCTTTCAGACTCGACTGAACGCTTCCCACCAAAGGCAATCATGTTGTACGTTGTGACAACAACTCCGCACTGCCCCTTAAATCGCTCCTTGCTATCAGAAGTGAACCGCGAAATCTACATCAAACACAAAGATTAGCTGGTCAACTAGCACAGCTCAGACCAACATCCAACTTCTTATCAAACACAGACTAAGGACAGATAATTCGCATCAATGCACAGCTCTGCTCTGACCTGATCGTCTCTCACAGTGGACCAGAGCTTAAATTGGAAGCACCACTGATCCACAGACACAGCATTTGTTGCCAGGACCAGGCAGCTCTTGCGGATGCGGACTGCTGCTGAAACTCCAACCAGTGACTTTCCTGCTCCACAAGGCAGCACTATAATACCAGACCGTGCTCTTCCTGCACAATACAATTTTCATCTAATTGAGATTCTAGGCAGTGTAAACAGAGTGTTATTCATGGTCCAGCGTGTCACCTTGAAGAGTAACATCAGCTTTTATGGCCAATCCAATGAAATAATGCCTAGCTACTCACAAGACAAGGTTTCCAAAGCATTGTGTCACAAACACTCACCATTGCCAAACATCTTGCTTAGGCTTTTCTCCTGATATGGACGTGGCTGAGCGTGTGGTTTGAGCTCAACATTCAGATCAGGATTGACCTGCCAGAGAAAATGGAGTACCTCAATGCTGTACCCAGTCCATAAAGGGCAAGTCCTCTAAGGAATGGAGCTCTCAGTCTGCAAGTGGCTGACAGCTGGCTGACAGCAACCAAGTGCAAGTGACCTGGTATCCGCTTTGGTATTGCTCACTGTATCATTTCGGAAGTCGTACTCCTCCAGCATAGGGTGATTCAAAGCACCAGGCAAGCATCGCTGCTTCACATGCTCAACCTACAAGGTAACCCCCACACATTTGACTCAGCCAAGGTGACTGCAGGGTCCTGCCTTGGTTGTTTCTTCAAGGAACTAAAGTCAATTGCAGCAACTGACGTGCTGCTCATCCTTGCATTCCCATAGTCTGCAGGAGAAGCACTATCCAAGATACACTGAGAAACGACCTTGTGGCAGAGACATGTCACCTGCGCAGGGTCAATCTCAAAGGAATGCATGTTCGTCTCTTGTGCCTCCAGGACAGCAGCAGCAGCTTCATCACTTTCCAGCAGATCTTTCTCAGCTCCTGCAGCTTCCTGTGGAGCCTTGCTTACTGTGAAAGCTTCATCTCCATGCCTGCTGCCAGGCTGCCCATCACAAATGACATGCACACTTTTGTGATTGCAGAGCAGACCTATTGACATAGACTTCACCTGGATGCTTGCAACAAGTCCACCCTTGGCAAGACACATCACATGGAGAGTAGACATGTCTCGATCAGTACAGGAACAGGACGTTTAAGATTGGTGCTCATGTCAACAAGCACAAGCCAAATCAAGCAAAGTATGTTGCCTCTTAATATGCTGACGATGAGCTGCACTCACAATTACAGAGGCGGTTATGCGTGCTCGAGAAATAGTATCATCTTGTAGCAGCTTCCTCAGGACCTTCACGCCATACAGTGGACACAAGGTTTTGTGAAGACGGTGTACAAAGACATATTATGAGTGCTGCCACTTCAGCTTCTCCAATTTCCAATGAAGACAACGGCGGGCTTGCAGTGTCAGCATCACTAAATAGCTGGAATGTAAATGGCATGTAACTTTTACGTGCTTGAATCTCTAGTCATACTATTAGTAGAGCTAAAAGCAGGTTGCATCCACTCACGTCTGGATAAGGGGACTCCACGAAAAAGCGGTTACGCTGCAGGACAAGCTTAACCTTGCCATAATTCTGGGTTGAGCTCCTGATGAAGGACACAATCTCACTATGCAGCTTGGTTTTGGATAACCGGTCCAGCACTGTGATGATGGTCTCTGTGGAGAGTCCCACTGAGACGGCCGCGTACAAAGAATGGGGGGTCAAGTTGTACTCGTGTAAGCTCTCTGGCCTGACAGCAGGGTTAAAGACAAGCGCATGTCAAGTGGGGACAACCATGCCTTGCTTGGCCCTCTTTGCAACCGTGCAAATGAATGCACTGCAGGGGCCGGCAGGGGTCTGTGCTAGTGCAAGAAGCAAAGGCCATCTGAATCATGCACCTGCAAACAGGCTCGGCGATGGCAATGAGGAAGTCGTATGCCTGCTTGTACAAGTGAGAAAATGTCTCCAAGAAGATGCGGCCATCGATGCAGACCCACAGAGGGCGCAACGCATGGTCAAGCTTCAGCTCCATTTTCGAGAAGTCCCTAGCCCTGACCACCTGCTCTGCATCCTTCCCATACTCGTCCCCCTCCCTATCATCGACTGCAGGCCGGTTGATGAGATCAGATAGTATCCTAAATCTTTGCCTATGGGTGCGTAAGCCTAAGAGGGATATACTCACCTCTGACCCGGGCAATCAGTCCACCCAGCATCAGTCAAGCCACAAGAAGAGGAACCTACTTCAACCATTTCGTCTGGCAGGAGATGAGTAGCAATTGCCCTTTTATGAGTGATTCTGCCCCTCAATTCTTACCTGAGCCTCAGAAGGCGTCATGGACCATCGCTGTGACCCAGAGCCCTGGTGGAAACCACTTAGACAAGCAGAACTGCGCCTGCAGTTGGACAGCAATGAAGCACTTACCTTGCTCGAATTCCTCCTCCACAACGAGCACATCCTCCTCAAATTCCGCATCGCTGCCAGCCACTGATCCTCCTCCCTGAGCTCGCAGGAGAACCCGGCGGCATGTGAGGCAGGAGCAGGCGACCTGGTACATGAGGGGACCTTGTATGCATGCAGTGTGCAGCATGGTGCAGGGCGCCACCTGCGAGGACGGCCGCTTGCTGACGCCGGCGGCACCTGCCAGGAGATGCAAGGAGTCGGGAAGCGGTGAGCCGGGGCTGCGCCGTCACTTTGAGGTGGCACAGCCGGCTGGGACCTACGGCGTGAGCGCAGCCCTGACGAGATATGACATGGATGCGACTGCCAGGGCCGTGTGGCTGGTGACATGGAAGAGCCAGGGAGCTCACCGTTGCCGGCCAGGGCCCGCTTGGCCTTCATAGCGGCGGCCTCTCGGGCGCCGCAGGGGCTCGGCGGGGCGGCGAGTGTTGCTGGCAAGCGCCACAGCGCGCGAGTGGGACGAAGACGGCAGGGAGGGAGACGTGGGGGCGAGATCTCTCCAGCGTTAAGCCAAGGGGATACTGAGCACCCAGTGGCCACTTGACTTCTGTAGCCTTGTGTAGTTTGCACTCGCCTCTGCTTGAACTGTGAATTGGCTTGAATTGGCCTCCCTTTTCATTTCATGCGCCCCGTGCGCTTTTCCTTGACCTGAAGAGGTCCTGCCCAGAAACAGATTGAATGCGGCTGCTGATATAAAAAGAGCGGCTGCAAGAGGCCAGCCAGATGCATACAGGTGTTCATGACGGAGCCACCAGGCTAGGAAGACAGGGCGCTCTTCTTGTGCTGGCCGTGCTCTCGCTGCGGCCTCCGGCTTTCGTCAGGGGGATAGTTTCCTTTGATACTTTGATAGTTTCCCGGCAGCTAGTCTGTCGGAAGTGAGGCTCCTCACTCGTAACTTCTGAGTGGTCCATCCTCCCCCGTTTGCCATAGCCTCTTCAGGCCCCGCAGTCGCTGCTTAGCTCGTACTTTGGCCCCTTCGAACCTTGTCAATTCTTTTCGGGCTGGCTTCTCACAGCCCTTGCCCCCATTGGGAGAGCCACTTCTTCGTACCCCCGTGTCAGCAGTATGAAGTCAGACGAGCTGAGGGGAGGAAGAGAAGAGAATGGCGAGCCCTTAGAGAAGAAGGCTGGCCAAGCCAGCCCAAAAAGCATGGACAATATCCAAAGCCAAAAATGCAAGGGAAGAGCAACCCCGCTGCGCAACCCAGAGGCTGCTGCAAGGGCGCGACCGGCGCGGCGGTGCAAAGCGAGCGCTTGGGACCGCTGTAGGGACATAGATAAACGCATGCGGTAGCAGCACACAAGACCCAAAGGCAGGCAGGAAGGAAGGAAGCTGCCCCGGGGCCCAGGGAGAAGGCGCGCGGTGCTCATGAAACTAAAAGGGAGGCCAACTCTAGCCTGACAAATGTCCTGTTAACCGGGTTATGAGCTGGCTAAGGGGCCAACAAGGAAAGGTATCCGCGCCGAGCGCCGTCGCTCGGCTCAGAAGCGCCCCGCCGTCCGCGCGCGCACGCCCGAGCTGCTGCCGCCGCCCCTCCCGCGCCGCCGCCATGGCCGCCGCGCAGGACGGCGCCGACGCCCTGCGCGTCCTCCCCATCCACCGCTTCCTAGGTCCGCGCGCCCATGCTGCCCTCCACGCTCCCGCGGCCCCCCCCCCCCCCCCCCCAGCCGCGCGGCGTCTGCAAGCTGTGCGCGCCCACGCCAGCCTCGGGCCGGGCGCAGGCTTCCGCTCACCGCCTGCTGCTCCACCCCCTGCGCCAGGCCTGCGGCTGACCAAGGCCACCAAAGACGAGCTTGTTGCCCGCATGCGAGTCACGGACGCTTCCAGGCAGGTGCCATGCTCAAAAGTGTGCCGGCTGCGTACCTTTCATTTAGGCCCTTGGCGCCCTGCGGAGGCCCAGCTGGGCGCGTCGTTTTGTTTGCGGCCGATCAAAGAGCCGAGCACGCATGTCAGTCGTCAGCAGCAGTTGCAATTGCTCTGAACTGCGCAGCCGTACAACCAGCTGCATGGTGGCGTGTCGGCGCTGATCGCGGAGAGCTTGGCCAGCATTGGGGGGGGTCTGACGGGCAACGGGCCGGCACTTGGCCTGGAGGTCAACTGCAGTCATGTCCGAGCAGTGGCCGTGGGCGAGTCCATTGTAGCCAAGGCAGTTCCTGTTCACCAGGGCAGGACGATCCAGGTACTGCGGACCGTCTAGTACCACTAGTGAAGGTGGGCTGGGACTGGTCACTCTACTAAGAGGTCGTGGCCATGCACTGATCTGGCTCCAAAGCAGAGTCGACTTTTGGCGTATCAGCAGATAGGCCGCTCATCTTGTCTTGCTGAAGCACTGGTTTGCAGGCTCTGAGGCAGAGGGGTCAGGCTGTCATCATAAAATCTGACCTGCGGGGCCTGCACATGTGCAGGTTTGGGAGGTGAGATTGTGGAAAGATCTAGGAAATGATGAAACGGACCAGCCCGGCAGCTTGGTGGCGATCGCGCGAGTCACGCTCGGTACGGGTTTGGGAAGGCAAAGAAGTCTGACGCCAGGACAAGAAGTGCAGCCGCCTCCCCAAGCTCGCTTGTGACCTGGAACGCATAGCTATCTGGCATGCTGCATTAGCGTGCAAAGCAAGGGCCTTACAGGGTGCCGGGCCCGTCAAACCCCCGCCTGACGCCTGGTGGCAAAGGGCTCGCCACAGCATTGGCGGTTCGGGCAGGTGCATAGGGGTGGTCGCCAAGGGGCCGGGCATGCTCACCACTTTTGCCTGCTGCAGATGAGGGTGGGGGTTATGAGTCCTGACCACCACTATGTTCTGCTGACTAGCGAGTGTCGCCTTTGGTGGTCACTGAGGGGAGGGTTGGACATGGGAGTGATGGCAAAGGGCAGCTCAGAGAATGTGCAACAGTTGAGCAAACAGTTGGCTGCTGGAACAAGGCGAGTGCACTCACTGAATAAGAAAAGGAGAGGGCCTGCCCATTAGGAAGTGGTGGACCTGGCAGCCAACAGGACAGGACGCCGAGCTGAGCAGCAGTGCGGCCTGGACAGAGCTGCTGGTGGCACCACCGCTGCCGGATTGTGCCCATCTGATTAGGATGTCTGAGCAGCCACGGCAGTCCTGCATTTCTGGATTCACCTCTTCTACGTCCACTCACTGAAGACTTCCTCTTGATGTGGAAATATGAAGAGGGCCCTGGGCTGCTCAACCTACGGCTCCGCATAGTTGCAGATGAAGAAGCTCTCTCCGAAGGCGGCAATGGATGTCAAAGGCCGCCCATAAGGAACAATCTGGGGCCGGAGAGCGGAAATCACTATGTATAGCAAGTGATCACTAAGGATAGCTGGCCTGCTCCCTGGCCAACAGCCGCAAGTCTAGATGAAATGCAGCCAGAAGGTGTTGCCTTGCCGTGCACCCTGAGGCGGCAGCCAGGGCACGGCCAGCGTGCAGATGCAAAGCATGGGCCACGAAAGCTCTGCATGGCGATGGACAGACGCATGGAGTACACAAGGGCCATACGGTCCGGAACATGGGTGGCAATGGCACTCCAGCAATACCCTGTGGGAAAACTTGTTTGTACTAAATTATTGAAGGCCAAATGGCCAAGGGCAAGAACCTCTAATGACGTACACTACCAACTGCAAGATGTTTGCTGAGTAAAAGTGGGTCAGCACATAGAGGTCGCTAAATCGGTGCTTGAAAACCGGATGGCAAATTCCAAGCCCTACTGCCACCAACATCTCGCCCAGCTTTCTGTTGCAAGCTGGAGCCTGAGCGCGCTGCAAACAGGCAAACACACTATGGCGCAAGAACGACAGATATGCAGCTGGCAAGCACATCTCGGCCGAAAGCCCATGTGCGCGTCATCATAGCGTAGATTGGCAATTCTCTCAAAGAGGGTGTGGATTCGAGGACCTCTGACAGCCAGAGATATCGACTGCGGCTGGCAGGAGCTCATTGCAACGGGGTAGTCGATGTAGTGCTGCAGTTTATTTGGTTCTGCACTGCCTACTGCGCGGCCGGCAATGTGGGTTGATGCTGAACCTTTGGATGCCTCCGTAACGACGACATCGACCAAAGCCCTTGTTCCTTTGCCTGGTTACACGCCCACAATGTCTTGGGTGCGGCGATAATGACGTCCGTGGGCATCCGTTTCGATGAGTATGACTTTTGTTACTTCCAAAATCGCATAATTACCGGCGTCACGCATCAAGCCCGCCATGGAAATGACCTCTGTGGGGCTTCCCCTAGACCTTGTCTATATTCTGGAGGCGAACCGTGCAACCGAATTTGTACCCCTGGCCGTGGATGTACACGGGGCTCTCGGGTTCCAGTGGCTCGACCTGCTGGCCAAGCTTGCGCTGCACGCTGTGTCCCGCAGGCGAGGTGAGCCGGCTGACTTCAACGCCGCTGGCTCATGGGCCCCTTCGCATGCGGTTGTCAGTCTCCCTTCAGCGGTCCATGGCACACGCCTTGCATCTGCGTGCTGGCCGGGCTCTCGCTGCAGCCTCTGGCTTTGGCCAGGGGGATTGTTTTCCGGCAGCTAGTCTGTCGGATTTGAGGCTCCTCACTCGTCGCTACTGAGTGGTCCATCCTCCACCCGTTCTGCCGTAGAGCTTTGGGCCCCTCCGTCATTTGGCCCCTTCGACCCTTTGTTAATTCTTTTCGGGCTGGCTTTTCACAGCCCTTGCCCCCATTGGGAGAGCCACTTCTTCCTCTATTACTCGGTAGCTACTGAGTAGTCCATCCTCCACCCATTCCGACATAGAAGCAAGCGCGGCCAGATTAACTGGTGGCTGGGAGAGGCCAGCCCAAAAGAATGGACAAGGTCTGAAGGTCTGAAGTCGAAAATATTTTTCAGGCCCATCCGTCATTGTGGCCCCTTCGACCCTTTGTCAACTCTTTTCGGACTCGCTTTTCACAGCCCTTGCCCCCATTGGGAAGAAGTGGCTCTCCCAAAGGGGGCAAGGGCTGTGAGAAGCCAGCCCGAAAAGAATTGACAAGGTTCGAAGGGGCCAAACTACGAGCTAAGCAGCGACTGCGGGGCCTGAAGAGGCTATGGCAGAACGGGGGAGGATGGACCACTTAGTAGTTACGAGTGAGGAGCCTCACATCCGACAGACTAGCTGCCGGTAAACTATCCCCCTGACGAAAGCCGGAGGCCGCAGCGAGAGCACGGC
>WELB01000002.1:1922575-1943640 GCA_009602725.1 Spirogloea muscicola | reverse complement strand
CCCCCCCCCCCCCCCGCACCCGTCTGCGCTTGGCGTCCCCCCCCCCAGCCCCCCTTGCCAGCCACCACGGATGCGGTGTCCCCAGCGGGGCCGCTCGCCCGCCCAGCCTTTGCTGAGTACGCCGCCGGCCTCCCGTGTCCATGGATCTCTCCTCAAGCTCGTCTGCGCGCTGCCAATGCCTGTCAGGGCGCTGGCAAGTCAGCTGTGCTCAACAGCCTCATCGGGCACCCTGTGCTGGTGAGAGCCTCCGCCCTCCTCTTTGGTACACCGCGCGGCTGGGCATCGCTTCTGCCGGAAGAGATGCCAGTCGGTGCTGTCGGTGCCTTGCTTGTCCCGGATCAGGGGCGCAGCAGGGCATGGCGTGCCCCACCCCGGCAGTCGATGGTCAAGTGCTAGGGTTGTCTTCTACCACCGCTATCTTAGAATACGACGAGAATCAAGGCGTGGCGCAGGATGAAGAGTGGCTTAGACTCACCACCTGCTGGTGCCGCAATCCATCTAGTCGGGATGCTTCAGAAGTTGCTCGCAGAGCACGTGCACACTCACATGCCTGGCTCGTATTCACTGGACAGCCTACCGCTGATGGAGGCGCCACGCGATACCCCTTGTTGGCCGACCTGGAGCGTGACGCAAACATTCGCCCTGGCAATGTGCTGGGCACAATCGACGACAAGACGCAGCTCAGCACGTCTGGTGAGCTCGTGTGGCAGCTCAAGCTCCATTGGGCAATCGATTGTGTCTCCTCCTACCTTGATACAATACCAGCCGACAGAAGTGTTGATTTACCTTGTACTTGTGAAACAGCTGAAATACGACGGGCTGTGCAATCTGGGATGAAGAGGTGGCTTCCGACCCAGAGCAGGGGCCGCGAGGATGCCCGCCTCACCATCCGTTCTGCGTCCGGTATAACCTGGAGGGCACAAGACACTGCACCTCCGTCAAGCTTGCAGTGTGATGCATGTCCTGTGCTCTCACGATGCAGGGTGTCCATCCAGCATGCACGTCTGCCAGGAGCACTCACATGCTTCCTTTGTGCTCATTGTTCCGCAGCGCCCCCCCTGAGGGTGGTGGACCTCCCTGGTGTGGAGCAGCGGGGATCAGACATGGACAATGTGGTGAGACCAAGTCCCTTTTGTGCTCCTTTGGAAGACTCAGCGATGATCATCCAGTCACCCGGCTCTGCCTGAAGGGTACTGTGCCAACCTGAAAATTGTTGGTGTGCCTGCACAGGTACGTGATTACACCTCGAATGGTGACGCCGTCCTCTTGGTGGTGCTCCCTGCCTCCTCTGCACGTGAAGCTGCTCGCTTGCACGTGGTCCAGCTGGCAAGGGAGATTGATCCTGAAGGTACCTCTTGGCTTGCTCACTCTTTGGTCGCTGTTGTCGTTTGTGCTCCTTACTTGGATGAGCGGTGTGGCCCAGCATCCTTGAAGTACCTGGATCGTTGTACCATCAACCTCCTTGTGTATCTCAAAAGCGTTGCAAATATAGGGAACGCTTGCAAGCAGTCTGGCATCGTGCTTACCATCTGCATTCTTTCTCTCTTTTTGAGCAGGCAAGCGCACAGTTGGCGTGATCACGAAGGTAGATCAGTCGGCAAAAGACGCAGATGCTCTGAAGTCCACTGTGGACCTACTACTTAGAAGGGGAACACCGTTGACTCAAGGTTTCCCATGGGTAGCTGTCATTGGTCTGCCACAAGGTGGAGCTTCGGGCAATGAGCTGACCAGCGAATCGTTGGAGGATGGTTGGAAGCTGGAGATGACTGTGCTTCCCAAAGTGCTTGCGACTGCGGGAGGGAAGAATCTCGACTCCGTCCTGGGTCGCAATGGTCTCGTGAAGGTGCTGGGAAAGCAGCTCCGCTTGCGCATGAAAGACCGCATTCCAGCCCTCATGGTTGGGTAAGTCTGGTAGCGCAAGGATGTGATAAAGTGATGTTTGCATCACGCATTCCTCGGCCATCTTCCATCAGCCGAGCACTGCAACCGCCACTTGCCATAGTGCCATGATAATGCTATTCGCCCTGCTCAATTTCCAGGCTGGAGGGCAAGGTCCAAGAGGTAGAGACTGAGCTCTTCAAGATGGGAGATGCCCTCTCAGTATCATTGGAGGGGACGCGTGCTTTGGCCTTGGAGCTGTGTCGTAATTTTGAAGACAAGTTCATGGACATCATCCTTACTGGGGAGGTGTGCACCCTCCCAACTGTGTCGCAGCAATTGTTTAGCCCGATTATGGTGGTCCAAAGTGCGTTGCAGCAATCATTGAGCCCAACTGTGGGAAACACCGCGAGCAATGCTTGCATGTACTTTGCATCCCCTCCTATAGTTGGACTGCCTTGGTGACTTGTAAAACCGAGGGGAGCTAGGCTGATGACTTGCATGCGTGACAGAAAGGAGGGGCAAGAATAGTGGAGCGATTTGAGACTGCTCTACCTGGTAGATTCAAAGGCCTCCCGCTTAACAACCTTTTCAAGCTCGACAGCGTCAAGCAGGTAAGTCACTTCTTCCATGTTCCATGTGCAATGGATACATCATCAAGAGCATTCACATGACTGATAAGCTTCTGTAAATCTGCAGGTATGCCTAGAGGCAGACGGCTACCAGCCATATCTGTTGTCTCCTGAAAAGGGCTTGCGGCTCTTGATCAAGAGAGCCCTTGACATGGCTAAGCAGCCAGGCCTACAATGTGTGGAGGAGGTAGGTCAAGGGGGCTGAACTCTAAAGTAACACAGACCTTCGTCATCACAGAGGAGGTCTTTGTCTTTCTGGAGTGCAAGCTGTGTTGTGGTCTTCCACCGGATGTTATCAAACTCTTGCTCGGCCATGGCATGTGGGCCTGTGAGGCTCCTGAAGCAAAGAACTTCTGTGCTGCCTTCTCTGGCCCCTCGTGGGCTCCTACATGGCTGGTCTTCGTGCTGGTCTTAGGTTTGAACCTACTGTATGATGCTATTTGTTTTCTCTTGTCTGTACGTGTATCATTCAGGTTCACAGGGTTCTCCTTGACGTAGTGGCCGCCGCCGGGAATCAAGTCATCTCCTTGACAAGATATCCACCCCTCAAGCGTGAGGTGAACAGCTGCAAACTGTTTGCTAACACCGTCTGCGACCAACCTGGCGCAGACACTTGCGTTACATGCAGCTGTCACTTGTAGCCTCAGTTCTTTCTAATGATGGAAGAAGACAAAAAGCACGTAGAAGGAAAAGCTTGGAGAGGGAGCCCCAGTTGACAGTACCTGCTGCCCAGATTGTTGCGATTGCATCCACGGCCTTGGAGGACTACAGGAACCGGGCCAAAGACATGGTAGCTGCTTTGGTTGACATGGAAAAGGCCTTCGTTCCTCCTGGCTACTTCATCAAGCTTTCCCAGCGGAGGTTGGTATCAACGGAATTGAGATCCAAATAGACACAATACACAGCGATATGTCATCACTACAACTAGCTTAGCTGTCAAATAAGCAGGAGTGCCAGATTCGACCACGATCAAGGGAGGGATCATAGCAGGTTGAGTCATTGCATGACATGTGCAGATCAGAGAAGTTGAGTAAAGAAGAAGCACTCTTCAGGAAACGGGAAGACGAGAAGGCGCGCTCGGCCAAAAGTGCAGTTGATGCCGAGCAGGCGCTTGTAAACAAGGTCAGGTCCTAGTCAGTCTCCACTGCTAGAGTTTGTGTTTGTGTGTGCAATATAGGCGGAACTTAGATACGTAGAGCGCTCTAGAATAATCTGAACACGAACTCCCGCATGAATGTTCATCGACGCATATGTTTTTAGCAGATGCACCTCACAGGGCAGTTCCTTCTTCAGGTTCTAAGTGGGTCGCAGTCTATGGTCGCTTGCAAACCCTAAATCCTAAATCCTCAACCCCTAAATTGGGCTAAACAGGAGCTCTTCCAAGTGGAGTTTTGACCTGAGCCCTGGGCAACTGACCCTTTTGTGGGTCATTCATGTCCTACTTGTGTTGCTTTGCAGGACGATGGAAACAAGAAGTCACTGATACCTATGAATCTCCTGAAGGGTCAGAAGTCGCCCAATCCTCCAACGGACAAGGAAGCCACAAAAGAGAGTGCGCCGGCAGCGCCAATGAAAGAGCTAGCAGGTAAGCAGCTTGCACACATTTCATCCTGTCACTTGCAGCAACTGTGTGCTGGTTAATCACCAGATTGCCTGCTCTCAAGGCTTGGCCGGCCTTGCAGCCTCTTGGGGTGTGATGATATTGTGGAACTTTCACAGTTTGCCTGGTGCTTGCAAAAGCCTATAGGCTGATCTGCTCTCCTACTGAGCCCGGGTAATAGGCTGCAAAGTGTTTGATATATGGATGAGCATACAGTAGCCATTTTCATGTATGAGGGCATGGTGCAGCTATCACTAAGATGAGGACTGCCACACATAATCTTGTTAACTGAGCATGTGAAAGTCTTCCTGATACTTTCTCCTGATACTGGATTGCCATTGCTAAACCTGCTGTCTCTAAGGTTTCCTGTGGAAGAAGAGTGACAAAAACGATTGGAGCAAGCGATGGTTTGCCCTCAGTGACAAGACAGCCAGAGTAAGGACAGCCATACTCTGCTTCTTGTTTGTCAACTGCTGGACCTACCCAGACATGGTCATGTGGTCATGCGGCTCCGCAGGACTTCGTAGGTCGTTGCACTTACTGGGTTGTCAAGCCAGCTTGCCTGCAGTTGGGATCGTACTCTCTCAACAAGCCTGCATAGAAGACTCCTTTGGATGCTGACCTTTGTAGGTCGTCGCCTCCTCTAAGTTACACAAATTCTGTGCATGTTGCAGTTGTATTATGTCAAGAAGCCTGCAGAGACGCAACCAAGAGGAATAGTGTCCCTGGAGGTAATGTTTTCATGATATGCCCAGACTCTTCTTGAGTCAATATGGTACTGTCTAAGAGCGGTCCATGGCTGGACAACTAGTCAATTCTCTAGCAATTTCATTGTGTTGCGGTGTTGCTTACAGGTGCATGTATGTGCATACTTGATGCCCTGCAAAGTACTTCATGAAGCTACAGCTCAAGTTTGAATACTCTTCTTAGTGTACAATGAGAGCAGGAGTGTATAGTAGAGGAGGTGGTGCCACCTGAGGAATTGCCACCCACTGGAGACGTTAAAGATGCTGGGAAACTACTAGCTTCCCAGTTGTCATTTAAAATTAGCAACAAGACTCCGTACAAGGTTGTCGTGAAGGGTAAGAACCATGGACTCTGTCACTCGTCTTTTGCCAAGTGTGATTCAAGAGCAAGCACTGCCAGCATGTACTAGCTGGCATGAGAGCTCTGATCTCCACCTCTGATGGTCACCCTTTCACTGAATTGCTGGATCAGGTCAGTATGCGCTGATCTTGAGAGCAGACAACGCAGCGGAGAAGACTGAATGGGTGACACGGATCAGGGCTTGCACCCGGGGCAACAAGGTCCCAACACCAACAGGCAGCCGGGCAGAGTCTCCTGACACTTCTGCGGCTTCGTCTGCAAGGCCTTCCACCACGCAGCCCCCACTCTCAGGGGCGACATTCAAGCGTGTGGATTCTGCTGAGTCATTCACCACTGTAAAGTCCTATCTTGGCAACCTTGTTTCACGGCATGGCATATTTCTTCATGTACTTGCAACACTATGCAGTCGTTCGCATCAGCTGTGCCGACTAGCAAAGAGCGCCGTCGTTTGTATCTCAGTCGTTCCTACAGGCCTCCTCATAGGTGCTCATGGACTGTCAATGCACCAGCTTCGGAAGCAGAATCTGGATCCTGATGAAGATCTCAAGGTGATGACTGAGGAAGTTCGGGAGTATGTGGATTCCGTACTACACAACCTAGCCAACAACATACCAAAGGTAGACTTTGTTGCATTCAGAGGGCCCCTTGATATCGTTTGTGGACTGGAATTCTTGGTGTAACCGTAAGATTTTTATTGTGCTGCACTTTTCTGAAGGTGATTGTTGCTGTCCAGGCAATTGTGCTCTGTCAAGTGGAGAAGGTCAAGGAGACCATGCTGAACAAGCTATATAGCTCCATCAGGTACAGCGGCATGGTTCGTCCTGAAACAGTAGCTTGCATCAGGCTTGCATTGCTTACTAGGCCTTTGTGGCCCTATTCCAAATGCTGACCGTCTGTGTCGTTGTCGGTATGTGGCAGCGGGCGACCAAATGAGAAGATTGAGGAGCTGATGCAGGAAGACCCCGTTGCAAAGGGCCGCCGCGAGCGTGTCAAGGCTCAGTCGAGCGCGCTTGCCAAGCTGCGCAAGTCACTGTCGTTCCATGAAGCTCGGGCCTCTGCTCAAGTCCTGGCAGGATCAGGTCCACACTCGGTCACCGTGACCTGGTGATAATTTCCTTGGTAGCATACTAGGGTTGCCTCTCTCTCCAGTTGCTCATCGGCTCTCATCTCGGGTGTCGTTTTGGGCAGGCGACGGATCTGGAAGCGGAAGACTGGCTGAGACTGAGGACTGGCGGACAGCCTTTTCTGAAGCCGGCAATGACGGTGACGGAAGAGAGGGCTCTCCAGTCTCCATACTGAGGGCTCCGGGCACTCCTCCTCAACCAGTGAATGGGCAATATACCACTGCCAACGGGTCTGTGAGCGACGACGATTTGGCCGCCGCTTCCGGGCGGCGACCAGGCAGGCTACCTCCCCCTCCTCCACCAGCCCCCTCGTCTGGCAGTGGTGGCAGTGAGCGTGAGCGTGGGGGCGGCATGTTCGGCTTTGCCCGGCGCTCCTCGTCGTAGGACTGTGTGGAGAGGATGAAGACCTGGCTGGCTTGGGCCGGCGGTGTGATGCAACGGCGCGTCCACAGGATCATGCGTCTCGGGCAGTGGAGGTCAATGCAGTTGTCGGTGGTGTGTGTGAGCACGAGGGCTGGTGGTTGGTCACAGGGAGGCAGCAGGGCAGGTGCAGTGGCGCAGGCCCTGCTTGGTCAGGCGGCAGCCACTCTGGTACAGGAGCCCTGCCAGGGGCAGCCTCTCAATTTGCCAGCAAGTCTGACGGGAGACAGGTTAACACCCTGTTCACCACAGTGAGGATGGTCAACGTGGCTGAGCACAGGGAAGCTGCCATCTCCATCCGCTCGCTGTTGCCAGTACAGACAGCCGCACCCTCAAGTCCCGAGCACCCAAGGAGGTGGAGACCACGGAGGCGCATGCGCCTTGAGTGGGTCGTTCCCCTAGCAGTGTCCTGGCGACGGTAACCAGTAGAGGTAGATGACGTGCATGGGCGTAGTTGTGCATGTCCTGCTTGTGCATGCAGGCGGTGGTCCCTCTTCTCCTCTGTGAGATGTGCTACAGGCCCCCTTGTTGTCATAGTGCACACTTGCCTTGTGCTGTGGCCCTTGTGCATGATGGTGGCACACAGCAAGCTTGGTGATTGGTCCTCGTCCCCTCCGGTGGCCGTGCCGCGCCCCAGCCAGCGGCCGGCGCGTGCTGAGTGCGGCGGTGGTCGGGGCAGCGACGCCCTCGCGTGGGGGTTCTGTCCGGCGGGGGGCGAGGCAGCTGGTGGTGGTTGGCGAACGGGGCGTTGGAGCGAGAGGAGGAAGGGCTCGCCCATTGAGGATAGGGGCTGGAAAATGCCAGCCCAAGACAGAACGAACAAAGGACGAGAAGGGGCCAGGGGTACGAAGCACTCAGTAACCCGTGCTAAGCAGCCTCAGGTCAAAGAAACTGGCTTCAGGCGAGAGGCCGCAGGCGGGCGCTGGCGATGAAAAGAAAAGTGCGCGCCCATAGAGAAGAGGGGCTGGCAAAGCCAGCCCAAAAACGAATGGACAATGTCCAAAGCCAAAAAATGAGGAGCCGGAAAAAGGACTACACTACAAAACACTGCAGAACACAGAAACGATGCAAAGGGAAGCTCAGTACCCACGAGTGAGCAACATCAGGTCTGAGTAGCTCGCTGCAGGGAAAGAGGCACTCGTCGAGACCCAGAGGCGGCGGCCATAGCACGGCCTGCTCGCGTGTGGACGGCGTGGGCAAGGTAGCGTTGAAGCGATACGGCCAGGCGCATGCGGAAGACTTGTGCGAGCGAACCGGCGGCGTTGAAGCCGGGCATCGCCCCTGGCAGACCCAGACGCCGGTCAATGGCCTGGCGGGCAAGCCGCTGAATGAGATCCAGCCAGCGGCTGCCGAAAGCCCTGTGTACGTCCATCGCCAGGGCCGCGAATTCATCCCCCACCGGGTGATCAGCGTATTTTCGCTCCGTGCCCCGGGCCGCCTGGCCGACCGCGTGCCCTGCAAACGACGCCGATCTGGTGGGATTGGCGGAGTCGATGCAGTCAGTTGTCACCACATCAGCGATGATGCGGGGACCGCCGCCGGGCGGGATGGCGACCAGGTCGGCGCGTCGCGTATGGGGCTGGCCGTCCGCGCCCAGCTGGATGGGCATGATGGAGGAGTTCTCCACCGCGACCTTGAAGCCAGCCTCCGAAAACACCCCCTGCATACCATCGCGCAGGAGGTCGTGGGAAGCGAACCGCTCGCCCCCGTGGGCGCATCCACCTCGCCCACACCCCCAGACCAGCGTGCCCAGGCACGCTTCTCGGCGCTGGTTGAAAGAGCGGCCTCCGACCAGGTGGTGGAGCTTCTCCCTCCGGCTGACCTTCGAGGGCGCGCCCGGCTGCTCTCAGCCTGGGGCGGTGGCGTGGCTATCAGCGCTCCCACTCCTGGGGCGGCGCTCACTATGCCCGACGAGGTCTTCAGGACGGCGGTCCACCGGCTCTTGGGCCTCCTCCCTCCGTGCCTCGTGGGCGTCACTCAATGCGAGTGTGGTGCCCGTCACGTTGATCCTGCGGAGCTGGCCGCCCACATGCTCCGTTGCGCACACGGGGGCGAGCGGACCGCTTCCCACGACCTCCTGCGCGATGGTATGCAGGGGGTGTTTTCGGAGGCTGGCTTCAAGGTCGCGGTGGAGAACTCCTCCATCATGCGCATCCAGCTGGGCGCGGACGGCCAGCCCCATACGCGACGCGCCGACCTGGTCGCCATCCCGCCCGGCGGCGGTCCCCGCATCATCGCTGACGTGGTGTTGACTGCATCGACTCCGCCAATCCCACCAGATCGGCGTCGTTTGCAGGGCACGCGGTCGGCCAGGCGGCCCGGGGCACGGAGCGGAAGTACGCTGATCACCCGGTGGGGGATGAATTCGCGGCCCTGGCGATGGATGTACACGGGGCTTTCGGCAGCCGCTGGCTGGATCTCATTCAGCGGCTTGCCCGCCAGGCCGTTGACCGGCGGCCCGGTCTGCCAGGGGCGATGCCCGGCTTCAACGCCGCCGGTTCGCTCGCACAAGTCTTCCGCATGCGCCTGGCCGTATCGCTTCAACGCTCCCTTGCCCACGCCGTCCACACGCGCGCAGGCCGTGCTATGGCCGCCGCCTCTGGGTCACGGCGGAGTGCCTCTTTCCCTGCAGCGAAGAAGTGGCTCTCCCAATGGGGGCAAGGGCTGTGAGAAGCCAGCCCGAAAAGAATTGACAAGGTTCGAAGGGGCCAAACTACGAGCTAAGCAGCGACTGCGGGGCCTGAAGAGGCTATGGCAGAACGGGGGAGGATGGACCACTTAGTAGTTACGAGTGAGGAGCCTCACATCCGACAGACTAGCTGCCGGTAAACTATCCCCCTGACGAAAGCCGGAGGCCGCAGCGAGAGCACGGCCAGCACGCAGATGCAAGGCGTGGGCCCTAGACCGCTGGAGGGAGACGGACAAGCGCATACAATACACCTGAGCCAACGAGCCAGCGGCGTTGAAGTCAGCCGGCTCACCGCGCCTGCGGGACACAGCGCGCCGTGCAAGCCTGGCCAACAGGTCGAGCCAGTGGGATCCGAGAGCCCCATGCACGTCCACAGCCAGGGGGACGAACTCGTCGGCAGCCGGGTGGTCGGCGTGTTTGGCCGCCTTGCTGCGAGCGGCCTTTGCCGCAGCGTGGCCAGCCCGCGAGGCAGAAAGCCCCGGGTTGGAGCGGTCGACCACATCAGTGGTGACCACATCGGCAATGATGCGCCCGCCAGCGAGCTACTCAGACCTGATGTTGCTCACTCGTGGGTACTGAGCTTTCCTCTGCCTCGTTTCTGTGTTCTGCAATGTTTTGTAGTGTGGTCCTTTCTCCGGCTCCTCTTTCTTCGGCTTTGGCCATTGTCCATTCTTTTTGGGGCTGGCTTTGCCAGCACCTTTTCTCTATGGGCGCGCACTTCTCTTTCTTTGGCTCTATGGATTCTGTCCATTCTTTTTGGGCTGGCTTTGCCAGCCCCTCTTCTCCAGGGGCGAGCAATTTCTTTCTTTCTTCTTTCTTTCTTTCTCTTACTCTGCCTACAAGAATAAAAAAGATGAAAGGAACGGCCTGTTCCGACATGTGGGGGTGGACCGCCAGGAGAGAAGGGCTCGCCCATTGAGGATAGGGGCTGGAAAAAGCCAGCCCAGAAAAGAATGATGAGGAGCCCGTCGCGGGCAGAGCGGAGGGCAACCTGAAAAGGCAGCTGACCGATCTCCACCTCAGCTGCTGCCCGCTACAGGGCGCGCTGGCCGTGCACGAGGAACCTCTGGCACATGGGGGCTGCCACCTGAGCCCAGCTACCCATGTAGGCCGGGGAATGGCGGGCTGCGCGCGGAGCGACCCGGCGATGGGCTCGGCCCGGAGGCTGAGGCCGCCGGGGCCGCGGCAGAGCAGTGCGCAGGCGCGCGCGGTGGGCGTGAGACGACAAGGCGTGCGGCGAGGCTTGCATGTGAAAAAAGGGCTCGCCCATTGAGGATAGGGGCCTTGCATGGGTACACGGGGCTCTTGGGTCCCAGTGGCTCGACCTGCTGGCCAAGCTTGCGCGGCGCGCTGTGTCCCGCAGGCGAGGTGAGCCGGCTGACTTCAACGCCGCTGGCTCATGGGCCCAAGTCTATCGCATGCGGTTGTCAGTATCCCTTCAGCGGTCCATGGCACACGCCTTGCATCTGCATGCTGGCCGGGCTCTCGCTGCAGCCGCTGGCTGTCGCCAGGGGGATTGTTTTCCGGCAGCTAGTCTGTCGGATTTGAGGCTCCTCACTCGTCGCTACTGAGTGGTCCATCCTCCACCCGTTCTGCCAAAGCGCTTTAGGCCCCTCCGTCATTTGGCCCCTTCGAACATTTGTAAATTCTTTTCGGGCTGGCTTTTCACAGCCCTTGCCCCCATTGGGAGGGCCACTTCTTCTTGCATGGCCTGCCTCCTCGCCAGCGTGCTGGGCGCGCTCGAAAGTCCGGCCACCGGCTTTCGTGGCGGCGCTCCGGCTCCCCAAGGTAGCTTGGCGGATTTGCACGTAGCTCACCCCTGGGCTCGTTCGTGTTTCCAAAGCACGAAAGTTGCTCCTGGGTGCCAACGTCACACTGTCACCTGAGCCACCTTAGCAGAGGGCTCCGGTGTATGTAGCCTTGTTGGCCCCTCCGACCCTTGGTCAATTATTGTCGGGCTGGCTCTTCACAGCCGTTGCCCCCCAGTGGGAGGGCCACTTTCTTGTTGGCTTCCCCCAGTTCCTGCCCTGCTGGGCTTGGATCTGCCTCCCTTGCATCTCATGCGCACCGCGCGCCTTCGCTGTTTACAGCCCTCGCCCCCTTTCGAAGCCTTGGGCTGGCCACGCTGCGGCGAAGGCCGCTCGCAGCAAGGCGGCCAAACACGCCGACCACCCGGCTGCAGACGAGTTCGTACCCCTGGCCGTGGACGTGCACGGGGCTGTCGGGTCCCGGTGGCTCGACCTGCTGGCCAGGCTTGCGCGGCGCGCGGTGTCCCACAGGCGCGGTGAGCCGGCTGACTTCAACGCCGCTGGCTCGTGGGCTCAGGTATATCATATGCGATTGTCCGTCTCCCTTCAGCGGTCCGTGGCCCAGGCCTTGCATGTGCGTGCTGGCCGTGCTCTCGCTGCGGCCTCCGGCTTTCGTTAGGGGGATAGTTTTGCGGCAGCTAGTCTGTCGGATTTGAGGCTCGTCACTCGTGACTACTCAGTGGTCCATCCTCCCCCGTTCTGACATAGCCTCTAGAGGCCCCTTACGTAGCTGCTTAGCGCTTTTTAGGCCCCCCTGTCATTTGGCCCCATCGATCCTTTGCCAATTCATTTTCGGGCTGGCTTTTCACAGCCCTTGCCCCCATTGGGAGTGCCCCTTTCTTTCTTTCCTTGTCACAGCCCTTGCCCCCGCTGGGAGTGCCACTTTTCTCTTTTTCCAGCCCCCCTTCTTCCTCCGGGGCAACTGCTTCGTCAGGGCGTCCCACGCAGCCGCCCCCTGGCGGGTCCCTCCTGCTCCCCCCGCCCCGCATGGCGCGCCTGGCGCGCCTGGCGGCCCGCCTCGCCCCCGCCTCGCCGCTCCGCTCCCTCCTCGCCGCCACCCTCCCACGCCGCTGCTCCGCCGCTGCCGCCCCCGCCCCCGCAGCGGCTGCTCCCGTCCGCAACGTGGCCATAATCGCCCATGTCGACCATGGCAAGACCACGTGCGGCCTCCGTCGCCCGCCGCAGGCCGTCGCGGCTGTTGCCCCTGGCAGGGACCGCACAACCCCCCCCGGTCGCGCTGACGTTGTGTGGGCTCGGCTACGACCAGCTGAGCTGCGCCAAGCTAGGCTGCAGGCAGGGCCGAGCCGAGCCTTGAGCTCAGCTGCCTTGAGCTCAGCTCGGGTGAGCTGAGTAGATGAGCTGACTGAGCCGAGGTGAGCCGAGCTGAAGGAGCTGTAGGCGGCGCGCCCTCTGCTGCCAGGCTCATGGACCGGCTGCTCCGAGACTGCGGTGCGGCTCTGCGCGGGGATCGGGTGATGGACTCCATCGCGCTCGAGCGCGAGCGTGGCATCACAATCGCTTCCAAGGTCGAACCCCAGCCCTCCTGCCATGCCTACTCAGTGTAACGTAAAGGGTAACTCCTGCACCAGGAGCTATTCTGCAAGGCCTTCTCGTGCGCGTCGCACTCCCTCTCGCTGTCTGGGTCTCACGAGGAGCACAGTCACCTTGGCCTCCTGTGCAGTACACGTCCATGAGCTTTGAGGGTACGACGTTGAATGTGGTGGACACACCAGGCCACGCGGACTTTGGAGGAGAGGTGAGCCTTGTCCTCGTGAGGGTTCATGCTGATGCCCTTCAATGCGGTGCCATTAGCAGTACGAGGCAGAGGCCTGTTGGTGGTGTTGGACCTGGCCATGTTTCTTGCTTCAGCCTTCGCCTGGTACTGCTTGCTTTGCAGGGCTGGCTCTGATGTTCGGCAACTGATAGAACCACCAGGCTGGAGTGGCAGGTGGAGCGCGTGCTGGGGATGGTGGACGGCGCTGTGCTGCTCGTGGATGCTGGGGAGGGACCGCTGGCACAGACCAAGTTTGTGCTGGCCAAGGCACTGCGACGAGGCCTCCGGCCTCTCGTGCTCCTCAACAAGATCGATCGCCCTACGCGTGAGCACAACCTGTGCCCCCGTGTCCTTGCAAGGGTCGAAGGAGGACAAGGGCTCGCGAGCCTGTCTATCCTGTGGCCATGGTGTGTCACGATCCTCCCCAGGCTAGTCTGCCTGCAACTTTCGCCCTGTGCCTCAGTGACGCAGGGACAGGTGCAGATGGTGGAGAGCGCTGTCTTTGACCTCTTTGCAAACCTCGGGGCCAATGGTTGGTCATCTGCCCACTCATGCGGCACCTGAGGGGCTACTCATGCATCAACCAGCTGTGCTGCGCTCAAGCTGCAGCTCCTGTTGCAGCTTGAGGGCTGGCTTACCAACTTCTGCAGAATCTGTGCTCCTGTGCATGATGCAGACGAGCAGCTGGACTTCCCTGTGCTTTACGCATCCGCACGGGAGGGCTGGGCAAGCCAGGAGCTGCCACCGGTGGGGCCGTTGGGGCTGGAGGAGCAGCAGCGTGCTGCATGCAAAAGCCAGGGCAAGAGCATGCGGCCCCTGCTACAAGCCATTGTGGACCATGTGCCTGCTCCAATAGTGGACCTCGATGCCCCATTTCGGCTTCTCGTAAGCTTCTCTGCTTTGGACCTGCACCTAAGTCCCTCTCCTTCAGGCAGGACGTACTTCTGCCCCTGCATGCTTCTCACTCACCGAGTGCCGGGTTGGTAACACATCTGCCAGTTTGCCACTAATCTGGGCGAGAACTGTCACCAGGTCTCGATGGTTCAGCGAGACGCCTACTTGGGCCGTCTGCTCACCGGTCGTATCGCCTCTGGAAGCGTCCACGTTGGGGATCGGGTGCACGTACTGCAAGGCAACAATGTGCTGGAGCAGGGCAAGGCAAGCCATCTGGTCACAGTGAGCCGGCGAGCAGGTGCTGCTGTCTTTCCTCCGAAGGCTGAAAGCCACATACTCGCATTGTCGTGCAGGTGACCCGCATCAGCAAGCCACAGGGCTTGGCTGTCATAGAGCTACAGGTCGCTCATGCAGGGGACATTGTGGCCATAGCTGGCCTCGGTCAGGCCTCTGTCACTCACACCATCTCCCATCTGGAGGTAACATGCTGCGCTCCACCCCCGGTTGGCTGCTTCATGCTCGTGCTACACCAGGTGCTGTTTATGTCTCTGTGCTCCGTGTATCTATCTGATGACAAGTGCGCTGAGCTCTGAAGCTTGTTGTGATCAACCAGCTCTTGGAGCCTCTGCCCACAGCTCTCATTGATCCCCCGACCATATCCATGACATTTGGAGTCAACGACTCCCCCTTGGCTGGGCGCGATGGCGACCTGGTGCGCATGCCTGAAATCCATCTCGCTGGGAAGCTGTGGTCTTCACTGCATGTGAGGAGTGGGTGTCAAGGTTGCTTTGGTATGCAAGCAGCTGACAGGGACCAAGATTGGTGAGTACCTTACGTCTGAGGCGGAGAGCAATTTGTCGCTGGTGGTGCACCCAACGGCAGCTCAGGATGCCTTCCAAGTCCAGGGTCGTGGAGAGCTGCAGCTTGGTACGAGGCTGCAACGTCAACAACGTGCCTGTTCTTTGTTTGGGCTAAGGTGCTTGCTTACAGCGGGACTTGTGCGTCATGCCAGATCTTTTTCTTGTACATCGGCAGGGTGACAACACAAGTCCGCTTAGCCGTGTCAGAGCTTCACAATGATTGTGTGCAGGAATCCTGATTGAGAACATGCGGCGCCAAGGATTTGAGCTATCTGTCTCGCCCCCAGTGGTCCTGTAATATTCATAAATCTGCCCTTACATCCAATCTGATCAAACTCACAGCCCAGACACACATGTAAAGGCTGACTGCTGGACCTCATGTATACCATATGCATATACCAGATTTGGTATGAGGCCACAGGAGTCCAATGAGCTACTCATGCAGTTTCTGAAGTCATTCTAAGTGCTTGTGCAGCTTCCAGCAGCAGGGTGGTGTAAAGCTGGAGCCTGTTGAGGAGGTCGTGATGGAGGTGACAAGCAATGCATAAACGTGCACCCTCACATTTTCTGCTGCAGAGAAATAGTCTTCTCAACTGGCCTTGTGCTGCAGATGGAAAACAGGTTTGCTGGGGCTGTCGTGGATGCGCTGACACAGCGCAAGGGCAGCCTCCTCGAGATGCAAGATGCAGGCAGTGGACGCACACGCCTCCACTTTCACTGTCCCTCCAGGTCTGTGAAGTTGCTTCAGGTCCAGGGCCACCCTCTGTGCTCCATGTTGCACTAAAAGGAAGGGATGCCTGGTCGATTTTTACAACAGTATACTTCTAATCCAATCACGTGGGGAAGGTGGGCAGGGGCTTGCTTGGCTACCGTGCAACTTTCAACACGCAAACTCACGGCTCAGGCATCATGCATCGCTCCTTCCATGGTAAGCACTTGCTGTCAGCTGTATAATAGAAACTTCGATCGTGACGTAGTTTCAAGCACAACTTAACATCAAATTGACATAAAGTACAGAGTTAATTCCTTATACTTAATGTGGGCAATGTTATGTGGGCCTGTATGGGAGCAGCTTATGAAGAGTGGCGAGGGCCTCTGGACGGCGTTCGGAAAGGGGTGCTGGTAGGTGCCAGTAGCCCCGCGGCAACAATGGCATATAGTTGAGGCTTCTCAGTACCCTGCTTCACGCCCACACTGCAATCTCTGAGATCTTGGTATGGCTTGAATCAGGTATCGATGGCCAATGGGACGATAACTGCCTATGCTCTGGCAATGCTGGAAGCTCGCGGCCACCTCTTTGTTGAGCCCGGCATGGAGGTATATTCAGCCCTACTCCGCGCGCCTGTGGTGCGCCACTTGGGTTTTAGCAGGGATGTCAATCTCCTCGCTCTATTCTTGGTGAATGCAGGCATATGATGGTATGGTCATAGGCGAGTGCTCACGTCATGAGGACATTGAGGTGACTTTTTCATGCATCCCTGCAGCTGCCAGTGACTGTTATCAGTTTGAACCTTGCAAGTATTTTGCGACCTGTTTTTATTGCATGCACCTACAGAAATAACACGAGGGACACACGCAGGTGAACCCCGTCAAGGCAAAGTACCTGACAAATGTCCGAGCCGCGGGCAAGGATGACAATGTGCGCCTTTCACCACCCCGGCAGGTACTTGTGTGGTCAGCACTGCTTTCTACCCCTGCGTGTGTCAAACTGCAGGATAGTGCATCTGCATCGTCAAGTTTAAATGCCTATGCTTGACACTGTAGTTGTGGCTCGGATGTACACTGCAGATGAGTTTGGAGGAAGCCATTGGCTACATTGCAGCTGACGAACTCATCGAGGTCGGACCACGTCTGTAGGCAGAAGAGATTTGGTAGTGATATTAGGCGCAGTGCTTGCACCACTTGTCCGCCTGCTAAGGATGTGTTTGATGTGCCCTGCCCTGACAGGTCACGCCAAGACATATTCGTATCAGAAAGAAAGCGCTGTCAGCTTCACAGCGCAAGGTCCTACGACGAACTGCTAGTACGTGACCAGCAAGAATTTTCAGTGTACTTACTTAGCACTGCAAGCCTCCTTTAAAATGAGATCTCAGAGGCTGTAGTCATTCTTTTATTGCCACCATCAAGAGGCTCTCGACATCCAGCCTATGCACACACTCAGTAGGCTACTGCGATTGACAATTGTCGACCACGGTAGCTCTTGTTGTCTAATTACACCTCTACTTGGAGATTGTTGTACCATGATCCTAACAGAGACAAAGAATTGGAATTCGAAGAAACTAGGCGTGCATATGGCGAGCTGACCCTGCTGCTTTGCCTCAGAGTCAGTATGGGCCGAAGATAGCCATGACTTGTGACCCCCACTCTAGCCAAAAGCCAATGCTTGTCTCAGGGTTCCCCTGAGACAAATTCACACCTAACACAACACCCTCCTTGCAGCTGCATGGTACTATGCAGAAGCAAGGGATGGAATTGAATGCCCTCCTGGCCGTGCTCCTCTAAGTCACCGCATGAAGGGCAGGACAAGGTACTCCGCATAGAACAACTGCATCATAAGCAGCCCTCAAAGTTGATGAGGCCGTTGCACGCTGCCTCTTGTTTGCACTATTCGGATGCAAGGACAACCAAATCACCACTGACCTAGTCTGCAGGCTAGCTTACACTGAAACGGCGAATCAAAGGCAAGGTGGTGGTACGGCCCTTACATATGTCAAGCAATTGCGTCTGTGGCCGTCACAAAGATTGTAATATTGCGATTCTCTATGTAAAGTGACTCTGACAGTCGACCTTCAGCCCTTGACAAGATGTAAATCTTACCCATAAGATGCCATGATCTTTGCTAGTTTGTGCACTCGATCCATTGGGCATCGCAGGGGCAGCAGATTGGGAATCACAAGGGCAGCAGGAGCTTACCTTCCAAATGAACATGTAAAACGAATAGATGGAACTTTGGCTAGCAAGGTCCACCTTTACTGCACGATGCAGCAAAGCATATACTAGTGCGGAGTGCGAAAGAACCTGGATATGCAAACAAACACAATATGCACATGCTGCTTTAACCAAGGATGTTGCAGGAGAATCTCTGCTTGGGGGAATTTTATAACTTAAGTCCTAGCAAGGCACCATAAAGACAGCAGCAGGAGCATCTGTTGGGTGGCTGACAGTGCAGCTGATAGAAGTGGCGGACGAGAAGGTGCAAGGATTGGGGAGGACCGTGGCAGCCTTAGCCCAAGTCATAGCGGAGGTTAACCCCATCACCACCGCTGCCAAGTACGCAACCACCAATGTGCCCACACAAAACCAGAAGACCTGCAGTGAAGGCATGAGACACTCGTCCTTGCTTAATGTAACCATCATTGGCATGGAAAAGCCAGCAGAATACCAAGGCTCTATGTGTACTGCAGAGAAGGATCAGACTGGCACGCTTGAAGATACTCAAGGACATCCACTCACACGACGCTGCCCCAGTCGGACAGAGAAAGACTGAATCCCAAATACTCGATCGCCTTCCACATCGGGAATGTCCTGACAAGCGGAAGATGTCCACAGATTACACAGATCTTCACAGATTACAAATACGGGGTGTGGTTGGTATATTACACATTGCGAATCAGACAGACCCACTAGCAAGTATGTGAGACTTCAGCAATTCATCTTCAGAACATTCTCCAGCAGGTCGCCAAAGCTCACCAACTATGACATTACCGGTAGCCGACAAGTGCTGAGCAGCGTAGTACCTTGAAGAGGGCTATGACAATGGAGAAGAGGCACATGAAGGACGTTGCAAAAATCAAAGGCCTGCTCAAGCTCTGCTGGCGTCCAAAGACCGTCTCCTGGTAGGTGCAGGGTGCAGGTGCACGTCAATACTGCTGTTATCTCAAGTGTGGGAAGAAGATCGAGAAGAAACAAGTGAACAAAGCTGCAAAATTAGAATAAGTGAAGATGCTGAGTGACTTAGTGATCTCGGTTTCCATGTACATATTCAATGATGGTGATGCCATTATTGAAGATGCTCTTGCAAGACGCGCATAGGCAAAAGCTCACCTGAATGTGCGCAAAAAATCCAAGCTGGACAACTAGAGCCCTCACAGCAAGGATACACCCTGCTGCAAGCAGTGGATGTCTCTTCCACCTTAAGAATGGAAGCTGCAAGAAATCTCAGGGATAGCAACAGGACTGAGATTAGGGCTTGTGCGTGTAGAGGCTGAGACTTCGCTGCCTTGTCTGGAGTAGTAAGCTCATCCTGCCGTGTCAAGTGAATGATGCTTGCATTCAATATGGCAAAGAGGTGGGCTGGTGACGTGCGTCACGTATGCAAGTACAAAAGCAGTGGAGCAGAGACAAGCTTGACTAGCTTCTGTCATGGAGTGATTGCTTACATCAATAGAGTAAGCAGTCCCAAGAAGCATGCTAGTGCTCAAAGTCCACAGCAGAGGCATGGACCCCGATGCAAGACCAAGGACAAGGCTCTGAAATGTAGGAAAGTAGCAGCTACTGTCATTAATGATGGCTCCTAAACATGAGGGTCAGGGTTGGCCACATGCAGCTAACTCATCTTAAGAGATCACATGGCTATAAGCTCTGCTGGATGCATTGACAACCATAGATTCCTTCTTATCTTCAAGAATCACTGCTGCATAAATACAAGAAGCACATATCTTATGAGGAATAGAAGACATGGGCATACCAGGACAGCACTTGTGGCAACAATGGTCAAACCAGTTGTCAAGGAGAAGTCTCCAGAGGCCAGGGGAAGATAGGGCTTGTTAACCTGAGCTCAAGTGGTGGGGTACTTTCAGAAACAGACGAGCACGTGGTGTTCCGTGTAAGGGCATTCTTGGTGACTCTAACAACCTTACATGCAATTACTCTGCAGCGTGGCAGCTGCCTACGCGTCAGCCTGGCCCTCAGCTCAGACAAGAGAGCAAGTCTGAGAGTCAGCTTCGCACTTCTCTGGCCCTTCTCAACAAGGACGCTGGTCACACTCGGCCTTGAAGGAGCAGGCATGCAAGTGACTGCAGTGATGTGGTCAAGAAGAGGAGTACTGCAATGACCTTGTCAATCTCAATGTCGAAGACTTGGTTGAGACCGACTATGTACACGTTCATGCAGAGGGCAGGAATGAGGGCCTGCAAAGATGAAGCCGCAAGAAAGGTTTTGAAGAGATGAGTCTGTTCATGCTCCATGTGTGTACAACCTTGCGCACGTCAATGCACACCTTGCGCCTTGACGTGAAAGCGTGTGGGTGGCGGTTTTTCAAGAAGGTGTTGAGTAGTGCAGTGCTGGCCGTACACTCGGAAGGAAGTGGCGTATCATCTCAGACAGCTCAGAGGTTCAGAACCCGAGGCAGGAGAAGTGAGGGCAACTTGCCTGGACCACGCCATGGACAAGTCTGGGAGTGATGTCTGCACTGCTCTGCACTGCGAGCATTGACACGGAGCATATGGAAATGGTCTGCAGGCACCCCTCGACGGTGTCAGTCATCCACGCTCCTTGGAGCTGATTGGTGGCCAGCTCTTGCTCACCAGCCTGCTGCAAGGCAGAGCTGAAGCTGGCGCACTCACGCTTCCAAGGATTGTGTGAGGCCTGCTGAAGCGGATGAAGGCATCCATCCAGGCAGTGAAGGAGAGGCCATGCTGACTGGTCGACAAAGGCACCACAACCCCTGCCGCACAAGAGTGGTCAATGCTTGAGCTCCGGGAAGCTCCGATTGTCACTTACGGCTCAGCTAGCGGCGAGGAGGCTTGGGAGGTCAGAGACTCATGGCCGTCGAGCCTAGCAGCCCGATCGCCTCGCGCGGTTGCAGCCGGCATGTCCAGGATATCCGAGTCGACCTGCTACTGCGGCGATGACCAGGCAGATGGTGATGGCGGCCCAGGGGTAGCGGCTCTCGTTCCACCTGCTGGGCCTCCCCTCGACGTACTCCTCCATGTAGCCACCTTCGCGGATGATGGCGCTCATGGTCTCGCGGGGCCTCTCAGCTGGCCCGGCAGGGCTCCAGCTCGCCAGCTCTCTGCTCGGGCTCCAGCACGACAAGTCAGCGGAGCACCAGGGGCTCGAGTCCTTCCTGACGGCCGTCCGTGCAGCGGAGCACGACGTCGGCCGGCCGGGCGCGACCGGGCTGCTGGCGCTGCCACAAGGGGGGGCGTCGGCCAGCTGCAGCGGGAGGGCAGCAGGGGGGGACTGACCGCGGCGCGAGGCCGTCGGCCTTGAG
Organism: Spirogloea muscicola; assembly: GCA_009602725.1. NCBI lineage: Eukaryota > Viridiplantae > Streptophyta > Zygnematophyceae > Spirogloeales > Spirogloeaceae > Spirogloea > Spirogloea muscicola. The sequence goes on along the minus strand of WELB01000002.1, from coordinate 1,922,640 downwards.
GAGGGGCTCGGGCGCCAGCTCGGCCCGGGCAGGCAGCGCGGGGGGGTGGCGGCGAGGGGCGGCGG
>WELB01000002.1:1895483-1922396 GCA_009602725.1 Spirogloea muscicola | reverse complement strand
CCGCAAGCTGCCGCGCCCGCGGGGGCTGCCCCGGGCCCCGGGCCGGCCCACGCGCGGCTGGCCGGGGGGGGCGCCGGGGGTTCCCTCTGCCTTCCGTGTCACGAACGAAGGCCCGACTGGGCCACACCCCTGACGACGTACCTGGCCCGCTGCGACTTCACGCGCTCCGTAAACCACGGGTCAGTGCATCAAGGCCACTAATCGATGCCCGAATACCCACCCGATGGCAGATCCGAAGCCCTGCTGCCACCCAGCTTTCTGGTGCAAAGCATGAGCCCGAGCACGCCGCTGCAAGCAAGCGCGGCCAGATTAACTGGTGGCTGGGAGAGGCCAGCCCAAAGAATGGACAAGGTCTGAAGGAGTCGGAGTGCTAAAGGACTGAGACAGCAGTAAGCGAACTCTCAGTAACCTCTCGTCAGTAGATGCAAACAGGCCGCCACTCGGTGTCGCAAGAACGACAGGTATGCAGCTGGCAAGCCCATCTCAGCCGGAAGCACGGAGGGGTGAGGGGACGCGCGCTGTGCACATCGACGTCCGACGGCGGTCGAGCCAAACCAGCACAGGCGATGTGGTTGTGCGATAGAAAGGCGCGCGGTGCGCAACATAATGGAAGGAGGCCAGTGCGAGCATCACGATAGTCTTGGTAACGGGGCAATGAGCCGGCTAAGGGGGACACAAAGTATCCTCGAGTGAAAACATACCTATCTGAAAACCTAAGCTGAGGAGCCGAGAGAACAAAGGTACTCAGAAGGGGCCATGCTGACAACAGTGGGACTCCTCCAAAGGGGGCGAGGGCTGTGGAGAGCCAGCCCAGAGAATGTGGAGTCACTGTCCGAGGGGCCGCAAGGCACTACTACCACACAGCTATGCAGGTGGCCACAGCGAATGCGAGCTTTGTGTCCCCGAGTCAGCAGCCGCAAGTCAGCGGAACTTGCAGCTGGAAAAGCACGACTGAAAGGAGACTCCAGTGCCCACGAGCGAGCAACTCGCAGACACGGAAGAGGCAGAAAGCGGAGGAAGAGAGAAGGGCTCGCCCATTGAGGATAGGGGCTGGGAAAAGTCGGCCCGAGAAAGAATGAACAAAGTACGAAGAAGGGGCTCTCTGCCCTGAAAGTCTTCCTGATGTTGCTGCTCCTGCTCGTGCTCCTGTCAGTTGTGATCAACCGTCTCAGCTCCTTCTCCTCTCCACTCGGAGTCCTCCAGTGAGCGTTTGCCCTTCTCTGGAGGACGAGCAGACCGCCCTCACCTCGGCAGTATGGACGCAGATCCGCTCAGGGTGACGCACCAGTGTAGCACAAAGCTCTGCCTGGCCGCACACAGAGGCAGGACTAGCATAGCCTCCGCCTGGCCGCGCATAAAGGCAAGGACTAGCACAGGCTCCGCCTGGCCGCACACAGACCCGCACCCTTGGTGGGTGGCAGCCATAGCTAGGGCGCACTAGAGCAGCAAGGATCGCCCAACCCAGTCCGCTGGTTCACCATATTTACTGCGCTGAATGTTCTCTCCTGAACAGCAGCTTCTCTCAACATCACAGCCCTCGTCCAGCCGTGCTGCCGCCCTGCCTCCTCAGCCCCTCCCAGCCAAAGGGCTCCCTTTGTTTGGCCCCCTTGCCAAAGCTTTGCCTTCTGCTTGAACTCAATGTACTGGCTCGGCTTGGCCTCCCTTCCACTCCATGCACACCGCGCGCCTTTCCTCGCTCCTGCTCCCGACTGCTCCAACACCGGTGCCCCTCTCAACCGGAGGCCGCCACTTGCAGCGGCCCCCTGGCCGCTGTCGGGACCCCAGCCGGCCCTGCCCTTGTGCCCACCATCCTGGGAGAGTGCTCTCACTTCCACGTCTGCTTTGATCACACTTGAGCTGGTCCAGAATTGATAGTACCACGTGTCAGCAAGCAGAACCATGAGTGCTCTTGGAGCTGCTCCCTGACCCTTTCATGAACGTCCCACGTCACAAATGTGCCAGCCAATCTAAATCCATGATGCTCCTCACTCACTGCTCAGCTGCCAGCAATCATACAGATGCACCTGGGAAGCCTGGACTGGCATGTGTAGCAGCTGGCCTTGGTCTTGTGAGCTTCTGATTGGGTGTCTGACAAAGTGCACTGAACCAAGCAGCAGTCTGAGCTGACCTGTCTGGGCAGGGGCGCTGGCATCTGGCTCCTGACCACACATCGCGACGGCTGTGTGCTCTGCCTTTCTCAATCGCTCTGCCCGTCCTTTGTCACCCGCCTGCTGCTCCGCTCAATGTCGGCCTGGTAGGCAGCAGCTTGACCAGCAGCCGTCCGGCATACTTGGCCAATGCCGAGTCACCTGCCCCTTGTCGCAGCGCCTCGCACACCTTCTCTGCGCCCAGCCTCACAAGCTGCTCCCGGCACGTTCGGTGCGCGCACATGTTCCCCAACGAGAACAGCGCTATGTGCACCGCTGACTGAGCGTCATTCCCCCTGCCACTTGGACCAGCCGCCTTTGCCAGCAGGGCCGCTGCTCGTACCATATCAAACAAGGCCTGCATGTGAATTCGCACAGACCACCCCTCATGTCGCAGTCACCAGCTTTGCACCAGTGGCATTATCGAGCATCGAAGTGTGCACACGATCGCGAGACCAGCCAAGCACAATCAGAGGAACCTGTGGAGTGGAGCAACGCCTGAGAAATTTGCGGAGGGATCGAGCACCACCTGCAGGGCTCCCTTTGCAATGAGGTCCACACACAAGAGATCTGAGTTGCGGACCATGTTGCCGAGCGCCCCAGCAGCATTGGCCTTGCTCTTGTCATCCAACAGGTTTACGCCCAAAAGTGAAGTCAAAGGAGCGATTGCTGGTCTCAGATGCTCGTACAGCTTGCTGTCATGATATGCTGCATTACCCACCTGGCCAGCAAGGCGAACCACTGGCCTCAAGCTTCATAATTGCAGCTGGCTCTCGAGCACCCGTGACAAGGAGATGTTTGCAGTGCAGCAGGCAGCTGCTGCCAAAGCCCGTACCGCAAAGCATGCAAACTTGCGTGTAGTGCGGTCGGGGTCGGCGCAACGCTCAATGAGCAGCTTCAGTAGTGCATGCTGTACCTGCAACACTTAAGCCGCTGAATGGACCAATTGCAGCAGGGACGGCGGAACAGATGCGCTGCACAACTGTGCCAGCCCAGGAGACTGACCGAGTGTGGTTGGGGTGACAGATCGCACCAGTGCTTCGTAGAAGTAGGACGAGTGACGGCAGAGGTTACCAAGGACATTGCAAGTCTTTGCCCGCAAATCTGCACTTGGATGCGCTAGTAGCCTTCGCAGAGCACCAAAGATATCCGCGCTCTCGATTGCTTTGTAGTAATCCTGTAACAGGAGTAGTGAGCATGCAGCAACTTTCAGGTGGCGCACAGAAGGAGGTCAGACGTGCCCAACCACTCCCTGTGGGCCAGCGTTGTCGCTCGCTGTTGGACTGGGACTTTGGGCATTTGTGCAGGCGGGACTTAGAACTATGCCTCTCGCTGGAACCCCAACAGATTCCTGCGGCAGCCAACAAGCTGTGCTAGTTCCACAATGACTGGCCAGGTTGCAGGAAGGCAGACATCACCTTTGACAGCCGAGCCAAATGGGATACGATTTGAAGAGTATCAGATACCACCAGTACTGGTGTGGCCGGGGCGAGGAGCTGCGCCATGAGTGGCCCATCCAATCCACCCTCCTCGACAAACGACGACGATGCCCCACTGACGTTCAAGACTATCTTCGCCAGCAGGGAGACTGGGAGACACATGGCAGGGCCGCCTAGAAATTCCAAACATCCGAGCAGTGGACCTATGCTGTTGACCTGCACGCCGACGGAAACAAGGTTGAGGTGGCAACACTCTCAGGGGCTGTACCAAATGCATCCCACCAAGGAGCAAGAAGGGTATTGCAGCTTTGGCATATGTCTTTTCTACAATTGTCGTTAAGGTTGATATGCAACAAGGAGGGTGGACATGCAGTCGTGGTGGGCTGCAGCAGATCATGGGCGGACCTCAAAGAGAAGGTGAAGATACTTGGAGCAAGCGCTCTGAGGAACAAGGCTCAGCTCTTGTGAGACCTCATCTCTCCTGTCGTTTTCCCTGCCGTCTGACGAACTTTGGTCTCCACCCTGTTCCAGAGGGAACGTCAGCACTTGGGCAACTGCCGTGCAGGTTTCACCGACTCCTGTGCATCCGCCCCCTCTTTCCTGTCGCCATTGGTGCCTGCTTTTCTCCTCTCCATTCTGTGCTCTGGTATTGGAAAGTTCAGCTGCTCCATCAAGTTTCTTAGCTGCGGACTGGCCCCAGCTCTGGAGATGCGTGAGGTGGGAGATGGACAGGAGATCCAAGAGGGCTGTCAGGGATCCCTTCCTCAGCATCACCTGCTTGTAACCTCCATCTGCATGACTGACCATGCAGGTGTCAATGTGGATTGCACCTTCGCCTTGCACAGCACCCCCCTGCCAGGGCAGGTCTGACTTGAGACCAGGCACTTGCAGTCACCAGCGAAGCAGCTGGTACAAAAGAACTTGTTAAGGATGTCATCCACGAGTAGCAGAGCAGTGTGCGCTATTGAAACCTGCCTCACTGACTTGGCCAAGTTTCCTAGGAGCTCATGAAGCAGATCGAGCATGGCACCAATGAGCTCCTCTGCGGCAACAGTCACCCACCTGGCAAACACATAAGGACAGCTCGCAGTGCCAAAACCACCGCCTCGGGAGAGAGCGCTGCTGGTTTGACTGCCTCGCAGGAGGCAGCACATCGTAAGTCGATTTTGCCTCCACTTTCGCCCAGAAGATTGGTCAGCGCCAGGGGCACCTCTAGTGAAGACGCCTGTGTTGCAGCAGACTTTCCAGCGAGACGCAGCGTTGCAGCCAGCACCAGAAGATGCCCATCTCGGGGACCATGCCAGGCTCCAAGAGTGCATTCTGAGGGCGTGATGAGCATCTCCTGCAGGACTGCAATGGGAGGTACAAAGCTCCACAGGCTGCTGTCTACAGATGGCCTGCCTCTGCGGTCCTCGTCGCTATGGCTGTCCGTCCAGCTGCCTTTCTGCGCCAGCATCTCAAGCACAAGGAGGGTGCCAAGTGCGAGCATGACAGCTTCCGAACAGGTCCTGTATTTTGCAGACTCCATACCACGCAACTGTGCATGGTCCTCCTTGCACTGTGCTGAAGTTGCTCCCACGAGTGCTGTGATGCTTGCAAGTCTCTCCCTCTGCAAGGCTGGCAAAGTGCTGAGGACCCATGCTGCTCCCTTGCGGTCCATGATTTGAAGTCCTTCGGCAACTGCTGCGAGCACAAGACAAGCCAGCTCTGGTAGTCTGTCTTTGTCATCAGCTCGGTCCAGTAGCAGGAAGAGAGAGGAAAGAGGCGTCGTTTCGCCTGCCCAATTTGCTGGAGGAGTGCCTCCTGGTGGCAGCAGCAGGCTTATACCAGCCATTAGCTCGCAAAAGGAGGGGCTGTATAGGCACGCCTGCAAGAGCATCTGCAGCATCCACGACAAAAGGATGGTGAGTTGCAGAGCAGACGGGCACACCCATGAGGCACACCTGCCTCACGTCAATGCACAAAGGGCAGTTTCCATTCTCGCTAGCAGGCTCCAGCTTCCGCACGCAGGCTGGAAAGAGCATCTCCTGCATCAAGTGAAGGGGGTGAGGGGGGAGGGGGTGGGGAGGAAGGGGAGGCGGGGGTAGGGGACAGCCAAGGGGATGCCTTGACATCAGTGCGCACCTGTAATGCCAATTTCTTGGCTGTCATTTTGCTGATGTCACTTCTGAGGCTGTTCATGATGACATGCAGCGCTCCCTCACTGCTCCGCAGCAGCTCGACCACCATATGCAGGATCTCATCACGCCTGACATCCTCCCTTGCATCCCCCATGTACCCTCCAACAGTAGCTCCTTCGCCTGTTACCCATGGCAGTTCGAAGCCCCTCATGACAGCAAGAGGAAAGCTGCGAGGCCTTGATCTCTCAGTCACAAGTACTGCCAAGCCTCTCATGGCCTGCAGAGCCAGGTCAAGCCACACCTGCCTCGACTCCAGATTTATCTCAACAAAGGAGGCCTCCACATTAAGCTCAACCCTCTGATACTCGAAGCCTGCCCTTGCAAGGCAACGGCACAGCCCGCCTGGTATCTTGTGAGTCTGGGCCTCGTGCAGTATATGCTGTACCGCTGCGGTGGCTTCTGGAGGCTGGTCGTGGTACGCTTCTGCCAGGAGGTTGGCAGCTGTGGTGGTTGCAACCAAAAGCAGGGGTCCAGACTGCTCTGCAGCGGAGGAAAGGATCTGCGACACCAGGCCTCGGTGGGAAGTCGTCATGAGCTGGATGAAAGGGATGGAGAAAGTCTGGCAGCAGGCTACAGCTGTGGGGAATTGCGGAAAGGGCACCCGGAAATATAGGATCAAAACGTACTTCACGTAGGATCACAAAGGCTTGGAGTTGGCTTGGAAAGAGAGCCAGAGAGTGGATATGACATGGTTGTATCCCCTGTGAAAGACAGGAGGGCACCTGCTGGCAAAGTGTGAAGACAGACGATGCAATCTCTGCAGAAGGTGGAGAAGATGGTGCTGCCTCTGGCCCCTCCCGATGCAGCAAGGCAGCTTGGAGGACAGAGTGGCCGGCAAGGAGCAGAGATGCCCAGGGAGCTTGACAAAGGTGAAGAAGATCAATCACGAGAGGTGTTACTTCCCCTACTAAGATTGCTTCCTCCAGTGACCCCCTCTGGATGAGTGTTGAGAGCACGGCAAACGCCCTCTCCGCTGATGCCATGAGCTGGTCCCTGTGTTTTGGAAACGTGAGTATCAGCAATGTCACGGCACCCTCACAGAGTTGTGGTATCTGGTGCTTCCATGAGCAGGCAATGTCAGCGAGCCGCTATGCCACGTGTAGACACCGTCGACTTGACACGAGGTGTCTAGCATGCAGACGTGGTGGTGCAATCACCCAGACAACTGCACTGGATATGTGAGAGTAACAAGGGTTGGTGAGGAGGCAGGGCTCACGTAGGACTTAGCCCAGAAGTGCTGGCTGAGCATATCTCATGCAGGGGTTGGAGAAGCTGCGCCAAGACGGCACGACTGGGACCGCTCCTGGGGGAGAATGAAGGGCCATCGTCTGTTTGTGAGAAAGTGACCTTGTCCTCAGGGTCCCCTGTGACATTACCCGGCTGCTCTTGGTCAGATGCTGGAATAGGTCGAACACTTGTCGCCTCAGGTAACCCAGCCCCATCTTCACTTTCAGCAATCTCCCCTGCAGTATGCCTGGCTGTAATGACCTCGTGCTCAGGCCTGGTTGACGATGCCACACCGGCTGTCAAAGCTCAAGCAGCAGGTGCTTATCAGATGACTGCAGTTGGCAGCTGAAGAGGTTCTCTCGGTTCTTGCCTCAACTCAAGGTGCCCTTCTGATGGTGCAAGTCCTTGTAGGGATGGGCATCTAGGCAAGTAGTGGCAGGACCCCGTTGCACATTGCATCCCTTCATCAGATCAGCATCGTGCACTCCAGGTATGATTGGGATGATGCCTCACACCTGTACCAACAGGACTGTTCTCAGGCCTTTGGTTGTTGTTATTTGTTCTCGACTGGAGGGGCCTTGCTGGGGCCCGGGGAGGCTGTCGAGCAGTGGGAGTGGGGTTCTCCATGTTGGTGTGGAATGTTGGCGAATCTCGAGTGCGTCCCCGAGCAGGAGCTGATCTTGCATAGGAAGGCAACATTGCTCTCTGTCAACTCCATTGTCCATCAATTGCGCCACCACCCATTGCTCGTACCAGGTGGCACCCAAGCATACCTGATGTGTGAGGGCTGTTGGAGGTGGAGGACGGTGCGACAGGGTGAGGCAAGGTGACATTGACCTCGCCTCTCCAAGCTGCATCGCAGCCGCGGGAAGCAGCCCTTTGAGCGCGAGCCTCCCTGCTCGCCCGCTCAACTGGCGTCTCCCGCACAAAGGGATGCTCTAGCAAAGCAGGCCAGGTCAACCTATTCTGCGGAACCTGCATAGGAGAGACGCAGCATGTGGCTACCGCATGTCAGATACTCTTGAATGAACTACCTGTGGCTGAGCTGGTAGCCAGCGTTTCACCTGGTTTGCTTACAATGCTTCAGTACCATTGTGTATACATCAGCTGCTCTGTGCGTCATGGTCATCCTCACGATCTCAGCAGCTAGGTAAAAGTTCAGGCCCGCACTTGGGGTTCCTCAAAGCTCACCTTGTTGAGCAGGCCCTTGAGGAAGTCCTTGAAGTTGGGACTGATATTTTCGGGGTACTTGACCGGGTCCTTCACAATGTGGTGAATAAGAGTGTATATCGAGTTGGTGTAGAATGGAGGTTGGCCAACATAAAGCTCATACAGGATAACCCCTAACGACCACAAGTCTGCGCTGTGGTTGTAGGGCTTCTCCTGCACCAGCTCTGGGGCCATGTACAAGGGTGTGCCTAGAAATCAACATAGCAGGAGCCATGAGCTGAACAGCTGAGGCACGAGCTATTATGAGGCTGGCTCACAGGGTAGTTGCGAGCACTGTACAGAGGTACTCTACCAAAGTCGATTCTAGATTGGCTGACAGAGAAGGAATGCCTGCAGCAATTAGCACGTTTGGAGAGGCCGTCACTGGCTACGTCACTGGTACGGTCGCTGGCTGTAGCAAAATCATGGGAGGAGTGAGCACGCTGCCACCTTTTATGGAAGTGAGGACCATAGTATTGCAGGACATAGCTCTGGCAAATCCGAAGTCGCAAAGTTTGATGTTTCCACCAGAGCCTATAAGGATGTTTTGTGGCTTCATATCCCTGTGGATAATGCGATTCGAGTGGAGATAGAATAGCGCTTGTACCTGTCTTGGACAAAGTCATCAGGGCTGGCCGGGCTTCAAGCACTTGGCCAGCTGAAAGTGATGGCTCTACCTGCTCCTCGGATCAAGCCTATGATCACCGGCGCCGTGCACAGCAGATGCCGCTTACGTATACCAAAAGGTGGGAGCGCTCACCAGCTGCTTTGCAATGGCCTGCACCTGGGGCTCCGGAAGGCATCTGTCATCCTCCAGGATGGTAAACAGCTCGCCCTGTGGGGCCACAAGAGCAGCTGTAGGCAGAGTCAGCACTTCTAGCGCAGTGCAGTATGCATCGAGTGCACTGACGAGCAGTGCAGCCAGCACTGCTTGTCGGTGGTGAAAATTGCAAGCCTCGCCTTCTGCTGGGCATCACCTGGGCGAACTCAGTGACGACGCAAAAGTCATGCGCTGTCTCAAAGGTGTCCAGCATCTCGATCACGTTCTCGTGCTTGAGCTGTCTCAGGATCTGCAAGACACAGCCAAGCCCAGGTTGTGAAAGTCGAGAGGAGGCACAGCTGCAGCGGCGGGATGGCCTGAGAAGCAGTCAGGGGCCCGGCAGGGGGCGGGGGTACATGCAATTACTCTGCAGCGTGGCAGCTGCCTACGCGTCAGCCTGGCCCTCAGCTCAGACAAGAGAGCAAGTCTGAGAGTCAGCTTCGCACTTCTCTGGCCCTTCTCAACAAGGACGCTGGTCACACTCGGCCTTGAAGGAGCANTCGATCTGGGGGGGGTGGCGGGGAGATGAGCGTGTGTTTGAACGGGCGAGGGAGCGGGAAGGCCCAAGCGCGAGACGAAAGCCGAGGGGCAGAGTGACTACGAAGAGCGGCTGGGCAGTAGATGACCGCGCCCCGAGCGGGCCGAGCACCTTTCGCTCTCTTAGCTCGTGTTTCCTCAGCTAATTGCGCTGTCCGGCCACCACTTCGTACACTACACATTCTATTTGGGCCTGTTGCACCTTGTCAATCTGTCCACGCTGGCTTTTCTCAGCCCCCGCTTCCCATCGCCTTACTCTGTCCATTCCTTTGGGCTGGCCCCTCCCAGCCACCAGTTTAATCTGGCCGCGCTTGCTTACTCTGGAAGACCTGCTTCTCTTTTAGCGAAGGATGCTCATTCTAGGGGGCGATGGCTGTGAGGGGCCAGCCCAGAAGTAAACATAGTAGGATAACGACAGTCCGAAGGGGCTGTCGACAAACAAGAAGCAGTCCCAAATGTGGCGATGGCTGTGAAATCCAGCTCAAAGGAAGAAGCAGCTCTTCCAAAGGGGGCGAGGGGTGTGTAAGGCCAGGCCAACGAACAAACAGCTCTTTCTCAGTAAGGTGATGGCTGAAGAGGTCAGCCCAAAACGTTGAACAAGGTAAAAAGGGCCGCACTGCGCAGAAATATGACACCTCTCAATCAAGGACAAGGTTCAAAGAAGAAGAAGCAGCCCCCAAGAGATAAACAAGGTCTGGAGACGCCGGATAGTTTTATAGATTTATATAGGTTGATAGGCACCTGTAAATCACGCACCTTTTACATGCACCCGCATCTATGTGAGAGCTACTTCTTCTTCCATCCCGTGCGCTTGGGCTGCCCTGCCCAGCTGCCACCACCAGGTAAGGTGGCCAGACGAACGAGGACGGAGGCGAGGCCTCGATGCTACCGCCTCCTCCCTCCGCCCTTTGTACTCCCTTGCTGTTCTGGATGAACTGTGCAATAGCTCGGCTCGGTCTTCCTTGCCAATCCTGCGCACCGTACGCATCCAGTCTCCCTCCACCAGCCTCCATGGGAAAGCTCACGGTTCTCAGACTAGCCTGTCTAACATCGAAGTCTTTACTCGGGGGTACCAAAGAAGAAGCAGATGAAGGGCCCGATGGCTTTGTACTGAAGCCCTCCTCTAGCCTCTGGCATCTCAAGCTGACCAGCGGCGCCGGGAACAGGGTGCAGCACTTCCTGGCGGCTCGGTGCCTTTGGGTCTTGTGTCCTGCTACCGCATGCGATTGTCTATGTCCCTCCAGCGCTCCCAAGCGCTTGCTTTGCACCGCCGCGCCGGTCGCGCCCTTGCAGCAGCCTCTGGCTTGCGCAGCGGGGTTGCTCTTCCTCCCCTCAGCTCATCTGCCTCCCTACTGCTGACCCGGGGGTACTAAGAGCGCCCTGTCTGCCTAGCCGGTGGCTCCGTCAGGAACACCTGTACGCATCTGGCTGGCTTTCACAGCCGCTCTTTCAATATCAGCAGCCGCATTCATTTTCTAGCCGTACTTTCGCCCTGTATGCTTAGAACCTCTCGGCCTAGGGTTTCGGTTTGTGTAGCCCCATTCTTTGCACTCCTTCTGTAACATTCCCTCGTGGGTACCACAGTCCACCTTCAGCTAAGTCTTCGCCCTGTGGCCTTAGTCCCGCTTAGCCTAGGGCTTGGCTTTGTGCAGCCACATTCTGTGCACTAATTGTCGCTTGAACTCCGCACTGGCAAAACTTGGCCTCCATTTTGATCAGATGCACACCGCGACCCTTCTCTCTCGTCGTCCCCACTCAGAGCCGGTGTGGCCGCCCTCAGCCGCATTGTTGCCGCGTCTCTACCTTGCTTTCTGCGCCATCCGGCTCCTTCAGCCCTTGTCCATTCCTTCGGGCTGGCCTCTCACAGCCTCCAGTCAGGCCGCGCTTTCCCTCTATACCCCGCCACTGCGCCTCCCGCTGACACTGGCTCGGCCACCCACCCCCCGCGACCATGCTGGCGGCGCCTCCCTGCGCTTCCCGCCCCTGCGCTGCGCTCCCGGGCCCCCTTTGCCCGTCGTGTCCTGACTTCTCCCCTTCCTTCGCCCGCCCCTCTCTGCACTGCCGCCACTCCAGTCTGCCACGGCTCACCATGTTCGTTGCCAGGTAGCCTGCCTCGTGCTCGTCGTGCGCAACCCCTCCCCCTTTAGATGTGCTTGCCTCTGAATACAGGTCCCCTCTGCCAGCTCTCCTTCCAAGGCATCAGTCCTCCGTCCAGCTGCCTGCCCAACCGACCAGCTTCCTTATCACTCACCAGCATCTTGTCCTCGAATGCAGGGCTGCTCCGGGCAGCACCTTGTCCAGCAGCATCGATGCTAGTCGAATACTAACGCTGGACAACATTCGCACCTTCCTGATCCGCCAAGAAGACAGTATCATCTTCAATCTCATTGAGCGATCCCAGTACTGCTACAACCCGCCGACGTACGATCCCACATTACTGGGCATCCCAGGCTTCCATGGTTCCCTGTTAGAGTACCTGCTGTCTGAAACGGAGCAGCTGCATGCCAAGGTCTGTCCTGTACTCTCATGCTCCAATCGTCGTGCTAGTTGGCTTCAGGTCCACAAGGACCAGCAATGCCATGCTTTCTTAGCTTCTTCTTCGTGCGTGCTACGACTTAGCTTGGCAGGTCCGACGGTACACCAGCCCAGACGAGCACCCCTTCTTTCCTGAGGCACTTCCTCCAGTCATTCTTCAAGACCTGGAGTACCCTCAGGTGGGCAAGGTTGCCCATTCCCGCCCTTTGCAATGCCCCCTCCACCCTCACCCCCCCCACTTCCATCGGCACCCCTCCTCTCCCCAGTCAAACAGCCTACACAGCCTGCATCGTGGTCATCATTTACTCCTCTGTTGACCTAAGCGTGCTGCTTGTGAACGGCATTTGAGCCAGCTGACGAAGAGAAGGTCGTTATCCCCAACACAGGTGCTCCATCCGGCAGCAGAAGGCATAAATATCAACCCACAAATTTGGAAGATGTACCTGACTGTTGCCCTGCCGGCAATCACTCAAAAAGGTGACGATGGCAACTATGGCTCTGCAGCCACTCTTGATGTCCTCTGCCTACAAGCTCTTTCCAGGCGCATACACTACGGCAAATTTGTTGCCGAAGCCAAGTTCCAGGAGACGCCGGAGCTTTACCAGCCCCTCATAGAGGCACAGGTGGGTCTCCCGGCCAGCAAATAGCACGCCATGCGCAAATGCTTCTGTTGCAGCACTCCATGGGCACGCCATGAGAGTACAGACGAGCTTGATATATCGGGTCTCTTGTTGCCAGGACGCTGCTGGACTTGTGAAGCTGCTCACCTTCGAAGCTGTAGAGAAGAAGGTGCAGCAACGAGTAGAGGAGAAGGCTGCCATCTTTGGCCAGGACATCGAAGTGGGGCAGGAGTCCAGGACAAAGTCTACCAAGATTGAGCCACAGGTTGTAGCTAGCCTGTATGGGGACTGGATTATGCCGCTGAACAAGGAAGTTCAAGTGCAGTACCTACTGAGAAGACTCGATCCTGCATGACGCCCTTCCTTGCCTGGCTGGAGGATTGGGGTATCGAGGATTTGCATCGTCGATTCTCGTGGAGTTGATGTGAAGAGTCGATAGGGCAGCCTCGATATTACCTTGTGTGATAGAGCACGTCACTTGCTGCAAGGTGATGTTGGGCGCTCTGCTCAAGAGGACTCCTTGAGAACCAAAACCCAGCATGATTTCCAACGTTTAAAGTGGAGTGCGGAGACATGCACTCAGAAGAGGAGTCGTGGCTCCTCAAGGGATGCAGTAGGCTTGCAGCTGCTGAGGCAATTAGCTTCGACGAAGTGAAGCACAACCTCTGCCGCTTGAGCAAGGCTAACCCCAGAGCACATGGAGAGGGTCATCTGCAACCCAAGTAGTCCTCGCGACTGTCCTGGGCCTACTTGGCCTGCGGGTGCGAGGCGATGTACTCAATAGCCTCGGCAGTGGATGTGATCTTGTCGGCCTCACTGTCTGGGATCTCCAGTGCAAACTCCTCTTCCAAGGCCATCACGACCTCAACGGTGTCCAGGCTGTCGAGCCCTAGCTCGCCCGAGAAGCTGGACGTGGGCGTCACCTGGTGGCGGATATGCGGGCGTAGGTGAGAGGAGCTCCAAGGTCACGGGGAGCAATGACCAGAGCAGCGGAAGGNCGGCGGGATGCACCTCAGCGCCTGCCGCTTCTCCTTCCTCGGCTTCGAGCGGCGCGACGAGCTCATGGAGGTGGGCAAGCCGCGGGGGAGCCGAGCCGAGCGGCGGCCTCGGCTCGGCATTCGCCGCCGGCCTTGCGCTGACAGCGGCGGCGGCGGCGGCGGCCGCAGGTGGTGCACATGGTGCGGCGCGGCGGCGGGACGCGCCACGTGGAGCACAACGCCGCCGTGACGTACGTCGTCGTCGGCAAGATCCTGGAGCGGTCGGCGTCTGGGCCATCCGCGCCTTGGCCTGCTCCGGGCGCCGCTGCCGGCGCGGCTGCGTGAACGAGAGGGTCTGAGGAAGTCCGAGATATGAGTCTGAGGATCGAGTCTGAGGAAGTCCGAGGAACGAGTCCGGGGAATGAGTCTGAGGAAGTCTGAGGAATGAGTCTGAGGAATGAGTCTGGGATGTGAGTCTGAGGAATGGGTCTGAGGAAGTTTGAGGTATCAGTGATAGGGATGAGTCTGAGGAAGCCTGAGGATCGAGTCTGAGGAATGAGTTCGAGGAAGCCTGAGGGTCGAGTCTGAGGAATGAGTACGAGGAAGTCTGAGGATCGAGTCTGAGGAATGAGTCTGAGGCGGCGACGGCGGCGGCGGCGGGCATTGTGGCGGCGGCAGGGAGGCCAAGCGGGTGAAGGCCATCATGGCCGGCGGCGGCGCGGAGGTCGTCTGGTCCTCCTGGCTGCGCGAATGCGACGAGAGCTGCGCGAGGTTGCCCGTCGAGGCCCGCCACCGCGTCCCGGAGATCGTGGCCAGCGGCCGCTCGCTGTGGAGCGACGGCGGCGGCAGCAACGGCAATGACTGCGCGGCGGTTGTGCTGGTCAAGGAGAGCTCCCGCTCCGCGTCCGGCAGTGGGAGAGCCGGTGACAGCGGCGCCGGCGTGGGGTCCCCACTGCGGCCACTGGCGATGGAGGGGGATGTCTTCAACACCGTCTTCGCCGGCCTCACCTTTGCCTTCTCCTGCACGTTCCCTCACGAGCAGGCAAGCCACTGCCCACGGCTGCTGCCGCCGCCCTGCAGCTGCCACCATCGCTTGCAGAGGCTGAGGCCCTGTCTCGGCGGCGGAGGTGGGGCGCAGAAAGCGGAGGTGAAGGCGCAGGTCCTGCAGGGCTCGGGCACTATACACAGCGAGCGCTGCGCCAGCGCGGCACCCGACTTCCTCATCTGCCCTCACGGGCAGCCGCCGCCGGCCGACGCCGCCGGTCCACTATGCGTCTCCCTCCACTGGGTCCGCTTCTGCGTCAAGGCACGGCACTGGCTACCCTCGGCCCCGGCATTTGCAATTGACTTTGTCAGACACAGTTTATGTTTAAGTCTGAGTCTAAACAATTCTTAGCAGATCGTTAGCCCCGGGCTGCTGGCTGCAGGAGGAATGGCTGCACGACGCCGGCGCCCACGTCCTCTTCCGGCCAGTGCATCAGCTGGGCCCACTGCCGGGTTTGGGCGGCGCTGCCAAGCTCTGCTTCTCGCAATACGGCGCGGCTGAGCTCTCCCGCGCCAAGTTCCTGTGCAAGGATGTGTTGCACGCCAAGTGGACCGAGAAGCTGTCGCGCCAGGTCACGCACCTCGTCGTGCCGACACGCTCCGGAGAGAAGTACCTCACCGCACTCAAGTGGGGCCTCAAGATCGTGACAATTGAGTGGCTCTATGCCTGCACTCGCGAGGTTTTGTGTGCTGCCCCTGCCCTCGATGACCTCTGGCCCCCCAGCGTTCGCCAACTTGTCCTCTCTCTCCTCCCCTATCATATCAGATGTCGTAGTGCAACCTCTGCTTCTCCTCACCTCTCAAGCCCCCCGCCCATTGACTCCTTAAATAGTCTGCCACTAATGACCAAAACATATTGTTGTGAACTGGGTTAGGGTTGGGGTTTATGTTGTGCTCCTTGCTTTAAGTGGTAAGTATGACCACTGAAAGAGAAGAGTTATGTAACAAAGTCCTTGCACTCTGGTTGTGCTGCACACAGAACAAGCTACTCCTGCTGGACGGCTTCCAGCCCCGCGAGCTGCTTCCAGCCGAGCGCGAAGGTCGCATGCTGGCGCTCACGCAGAACCCGACGCAGGCGGCTCGCCTTGCTGCGGGCAGCGCCGGCGATCTCGGCTCGCAGTGGGAACCCGAGTCCACACTGGACCCCGCCGCTGGTCCGCCACCAGCCACTCTTGCCAACGAGCTCGACGCGCAGTTCTCGGGCGCCGGTCTGCAGCAGCATGCGATCAAGTTCCAGCTTTGAGGGCTAAGAGCGGGTCTGGGTTGGTGGAGGTCAAGCTTGGGGTTCGTCTATGATCAGGGTCGTGACTGCAGATATCGGGTCTAAGAGGTCTAAGAGGCCTAAACCCACCTAAACCCAAACTCCTATACCTTATTCTGAATCCTAAATCCTAGACCCTAAACCCGGTGGAGCTGGTTGCATCAAGCTTATTGAAGCCCTGAGGCTAACCCATGTGGCTGTGGCAGGTCCAAGTGTCACAGCGCTGGACCGAAGGCGGCCGGCTGGAGCTGCTGGCGGCAGCACCGCCAGGAGCAACAGCGGCAGCCGCCGGGCTGCCGGCATGGGGGCGGGGGATGCGTGGGAGGCAGCGGCGCAGCCATGGTCGCAGGTTGGGAGCAGCCGCACCACTGGCGGCGGCGGTGGCGGCGGCAGCCAGGGCAGCGGACGCCAGCCGGCAGCGCAGTCGGCAGCGTCGAGCTTGGTGCCGCCACGGCAGCAGCCCTCTGGGGAGCAGTCGCAGCAGCGGCACCAGCGGCGGCAGCGCCGCCAAGTGCTGCTGGAGTCCAGTGACACGCCGGCAAGCCCGTCACCACTGACGGCGCAGGCAGCAGCGACAGCGGCAGCTTTGGACAGGGAGGCTGCCGCCATCCTCCCGCTGGCTGACGCCAGCAACAAGGTAGCAGGCGGAGCCAGGCGGGGCGCGAGCCCGCGGCTGCAGCCTCCGGCCAAGGCAGCGGTTAGCGCCGCAGAGCTCGCTGCCACGCCGAGACGGGATCGGCGTTCGCGCGAGGCCGATGACGCAGCGACAACTGCAGGGTTCAGCGCCGTGCAGAGCTGCGGGTACGCTGTCGGCGGCAACGACGACTCTCCCCCGGATGTTGCCGCTGCAATCGAGGGCCTCCTGGCTCAGACGACCAAGTCAAAGAAGGTGCACAGATCTCTGGGCCCTGTCCTGTACGCTCTGGTATATGAACCTCAACCCGTCAACCATCAAATGTCAAGTCTTGCCTGAGAAACTTCAGTTGATCTATTGATCAGATGTAGTAGATGGTCGCACGAGTACTCTTCTGATGTCCCGGGCCTGACAGCCTCAAGCATGCTGCAATTTAGGGGCTTTCGTAGTAGAGGCCTCTGTGACGTTCATGAAGCCGCGCTGCCTCAGGTTGCACTAAGTCCATCTTCCAGGATATCTCAGATTCTGCAAACCTCTGCTTCAACTGGCCACATTTTGACACGGCCGTCGCTCCTGCAGGTCGCAGCGGTGAACCAATTTTCTGGGGGGGGGGCGGTGAGTGCGATCGCACAGCCCCTGCCCCCTGTCCAGCTGCAGCAGCGAGTGCGGCGAGGACTTCCAAATCACTATGGGTTCTCTTGTTGCAGCACCAATGTGCACGCAGGGGGTCCCTTGCAGGGTTTGCAAGACTCAGCACAGTTGCCGGCATGTGGTCACACTGCAGACACTGTCGCCAGAGCTCAATGAGGAGGACAGGCGGCGGAGCGCCGAGGAGCCTCGCACGCGGTCTGATCACAAGCGCGCTAAGTGGCAGGGGCGGTGCGCATCACTTCCTAACTCACTTGAGCTCATCCAGCAGCATTTGTCTCGCCTGCCATGTGCAGGCTCTCTACCGGCTGCTGGGCTCGTTTGGCTTACTCCGTGATGAAGCTAATGTGATACCAAGTCTGGCACTGGACGCGCAGATCTGGAACGAGCAGGCGAGCCTCACTTGGCAAGGCTGCCGACGAGGACGATGGGAGGATCCTAGAATCTCAGATGGATTCGCAGGTAGAGTCACACTCATGTGCAAAGCTAAGACGCCAGCGCTTCTGGGTCCGATGATGGCTGGTCGATGCGTCATTGTTAATGACTTCCTCTAAGCTGCAAAGATGGCAGCAACAGCTCACGTGTCTACAGAGACGGAGGCTGTGGACAGCTCTTGATGCCTCCTCCATCTGCTTGTGCAGATAGTGAGGTATGATGAGGATAACACAGGGAGGCAGCAGATCATCGAGCGGGCGAGGACGAGGAGTGTCTCCCAGTCCAGCTTGGCGTTGGGACTTCCCAGCGGCCAAAGTGAGTCCCCTACTGCATTCTCCAGAAGTTGGCAGCTGTCCATGAGAGTCAGTGTCCAATCCTCTTGAGCATGCGCAGTCACAAGACTGTGATAGCTGCATCAGACTGCTTCTCCTGCTGGGATCAGTATTGGGTGGCCAAAACATCAGACGTCAATGTCAAGGACTTCGCAGTCCCACCATCAGCCGGCATGCATGTCATCAGGCGACTGAAGCTGCATGTGCCACTGCCATTGCAGCCCGGGAACAAGAAGGCGGCGGCTACCACGCACTCCATCGCCTATTCTCCTCAGTAGATGGAAACAGATAATGCTCGGCAGATGGCAAGTCAGCCAGTCCATTGCGCAAACTTTCAGGCGATCTGCTGCATCTGGATCAATGACATATATAAACCATTTCTGATCTTGGGCTAGCTGGGGATGTCAGCTGGTGACGTTGCTCGCTGCAACTTACGCCAGCAGCTGGGGTGCCCACTCTGACCACACGTTTAAGTGGTCTTAGCACTGAAATGTTTACATATTGCTGGTGCTCATATGGTGAGGTATGATTGGCTCTTTCTAAGGGCCAAGCTCGGCTCCTTGCTGACACTCAGAAGTGCGTTTAAAAATTCACGGGGGTGCAATTCAGTGAAGCTGGACAAGCACTTTGAGCCCTCTCAGTGTACATCCACATCCTAAGGTAAGTGGCACAAGCGTAACGAACCTAGTGAAGAAGTGTTGCCACCTCAACGGTGAAAATCCGGAGGGGCTTGCAGGCCCTGTAGGGGCTTAAAAAGGAGCTCAGCGCTTCTGCTCAATGCGCATCTTGCCCTCAAAGAGCTCAGAAAGCAGGCGCTCCAGGTCCTCGGGGGTATATTTGATGTACTTGCCTGGGTTCTTGCCACTCTCCAAGTACGAGCTGCACATACGACGACAACCTTTAGAGGGAGCTTCACGTGAAACAATCTATGACAACGTCATGGCGGGGCCTGAAGTCAGCGCTTGTGATGTCACTAGTGATCCGTAACTACGTTATCCAGGGTCTACTTGGACTTCCAGGCAATAGTCATTGCTGGCGCACAGCACAGCATGCAGTTATCTGCACTCTTGGCGCTGAGCTAGCCCTGGCGGTGTGCCACACCTGTAGCGCTTGAGAAAGGAGCGGTAGGCAGGCAGGAGGACTTCAGCTACAGCCAACCGCACTGCCTCCCGCAGCTCAGTATCAGGGATGGTCCACTGGCACTGAGCACGGTGGAGCTCCTCAAACGCTAGGTTGAAGTTCTTGAATCTGGAACAGCGGCCATGTGCAGATGCAGATGCCGCCAAGATAGGGTCAGAATCTCCAGAGTGTCCGAGAACATGTACTTGAGTTATTGTCGTCTGCAAGCTAAGGCCAGCTGCGCCAAGATCCCATCTCCCACACACACTAACTTCTTATATGCTGTGCGGCATCGGGGCCTGGAAAGATAGCAAGGTGCGATCAAGGGCTGGACAGAGTCAAGAGGAAGACTGACCGCTCCTTGAGGACTGTGCGATTCACACCGCTGTCTCCACCACTGCTGCTCATTCCTCCTGATCCCCCCGAAGACAGCCCCTGGCCGCTCAGGTAGCCCAGTACCTGCGTGAGCAGCAAGACGAGACTGAGACATGGTGACCAAGAGGCAGCCCTCCAGCGACGATTAAGCTGACGCAACTGCCAGCTCCTGATACTGCAAGACTGAAAGACCTTCAAGAGAGGAAACTGACACTAGTGAGCTTTTGCATCTGTAGATCACTTAAAGCTTCATAGCCAGTAACAGGAGTCAGTCATGCTCACAAGCTTGCAGCCCAAGGCCAAATACTTCTAGCGTCCCGAATTGACATGGCAGGGGCTGACACGGAGGCGCACCCTGCCCCATGCAGCTCGCTGATACTGATTGGCATGCTGCTGCACGACCCGGCGGTGCCGCTGAACCCAGTCATCACCCAGCAGGTCTTTGGCCTCGGACCTGTGGAGGCATGGGCAGAGCCCACGAGCCGCTTACGGGCTGAGTTGTTGCAGCTGTTACTTGGTATGACAAGAACGTCCATCAAGGACCCTGGCCTCTGCTTGATTATGGTGAGTGTGCACCTCCGTACAGAGCGGACCATGTAGTGGACGTTGTTCATGAGGAAGAGCTGCGTGAGCGCTGGGTCACGGTACAGCTTCGCCTTGGCATCGAGGTTGTTCTGCAGGACCTGCATGATGCGAGCAGTGGCCACAGCCAGGCGCGAGCCCTGGTCGCCGTCCTCGCCCGCGTCCTCGCCAAACAGCAGCTTCAGCGTGTTCTGGTAGCTGCACTTGGCAGGACGCTGCATTAAGCAGGTGTCCAACTTGAGCTCCCCTGAAACGGGCTTCAGAAGCGGGAGTCATGGCTTCTCTATAGGAAAGTCAGGGCTCATTCCTCGGCAAAGAAGACTTACTCAAACAGGAACTTGACATAGTTGATGACATAGCTTGTAAGAGGGTGCACAGTGCCGTCCGCGACCGGCGTCTTTGTCGCATCCTTCTCTACTGCCTCCTCGAACTCGCCAAAGGTCTCACGCGCCGTCACAGAAAGCCGCCGCAGCAAGCCCTTGGCAGCGTCTCTCATTGGGAGGCAGGCATCGCCGGAGAAGACACGGTCCACCTGAGCAAGCAGTGGGTCAAGTTGCATAAGGTCTTGGAGATTCAGTGGGATGCTAAAAGTGTACATGATGGATTGGGATCAGAAGACCGAACATCGCACCTCACCGAGGACGTCGCGCATGGTTTCGTACATGTCCAGCAGCACAAACAGCTTCTCAGGTGACCGCTTGGACCTCGCAATGGCCTCCCCAAATGACAGCAGCATCGTCATTCCAGGCTCTGCGAGCTCGGCGAAGCAGCGCTCGCGGTGGGGATCGAGCCCAATGTACACCGCGTCGCACAGCTGCCGCTCGCTCGCAAACAGCAGCTTGATCTGGCAAGCACAACAGGAAATGCAGTGAGCTGCGGCAACAGCGTGTCCTCTATACTGCCGGCATTCTCTTGGGAGGACCACTCAAGAAAGTCGGCAGTATCCAGCGCCATTGCCAAAAGCGCGCAAGGAAAGAAGGAAAGTTTGCTGCCGCACCGTGACATGCATGAACTGAATCCAGCACCCGATCTTGCCCTCCAGCATCTCCCACTGCATCTTGAGAATGTCCTCGCGGCTCAGCTTCTCGACGCCCAGCTTGCGCAGGCTGACCTCCAGCATGCCGCCTCGCACTTCCCTGAAGGCAAGCCACGGCAGGGCACACGCGGAACACACACGAGTGAGTGACTCCATCCGTTGGCTGTGCAGGCCGAGCTCACACTCAGCAGGGCGAGCAGGAGCAAGTGGCCACGCACTTGTAGGCCTTGGTGCACGGCACTGCGGCGCCAGCGGAGACCATGCGATGGGCGATGGCCAGCAGGCGGGGCACGGCCGCGGGCGTCACCAGGACCGGCAGCTCCAAGCCGGCCCCAGCGGCCGCGCCACCGCCACTTGCGCCATCTTGGCGGCCGTTTGGTGGGGCAGCCTCGTCGGTCTCCACGACGCCCCGGATGCTGTCTGGCAGGAGCTTCATCAGGAGCTCCGAGTCGACGTTCTTGCTGCGCAGCCCGAGACAAGCAACAACACCAGCGTCAGGAGAAACAGCTCTTTCAGAATACCTTTTTGGATCTGCCAATGATAATCCAAAAAGTTGACGAGAAACCTTAGATTCAGGACTTAGTCTCATGCAATGGCCGTGACAACTACGCTTGATAACTCCACCGAGTGGGCGCTCAATAACCTCTGGTCAACCGCTTACCCATGCTAAGAAACTTTAAAATTCCTCAGCAAACTAAGCGCAGATCGGGATATATGTAGAGGGCGGAGAGACGTCGCCCTGGCGGAGCCCGGAGACAGCCGCCAAGGCACTGGCACAGCTGTGATGATGGTCAGCCACTGCACAGCAGATTGGGAAAGCCCCGACTCAGCTTGGTAGCTCGCCGTCAGCACCTGTTGGTGGCCAGGAGGGTGCGGAACTCGTCCTCGAGCTTGGCCAGCCCCTTGTGGAGGAGGCCGCGGGCGTGCGACAGCGCCGCCTCGGAGCTCTTGTACGTGCGATTGCCGTCGAATAAGGCCACGGCGCCCTGCAGGCGGTCCACGGCCTCCAGGTACGCGTCCAGGTCGCGCCGCGGGCCCTCCAGCACCCGCGGCTCCACCTGGGAGCGCGCCGCCAGCGCCAAATCGAAACCGTTGTCAAATTGGGCGCTGCGCCAGGGCTCGATCGCGGCCAAGGCCCTGCATCCGACGGCGGCGGCGGCGACGGCGGCGGCGGGCGCGCCGCACCTGGCGCGAGACGTCAAACTGCGCCAGCACGGCCTCCGTAGCCTTGAGCGTGGCGTCGATGTTCTCGTGTGCCTTGCGGAAGGCGTGCGTCTTCACCTGCGCGCGACGGCGCTCAGGGCCGGCTTGACTGACGATATTGCGGCAGTCGCGGGAGGCGGCGGCGGCGGCGGCGGCGGCGGTGGCGGCGGACCTGCGTGGGCCGCATCGCCGCCTCGAGCGCCGACCGGGCGCGGCACCGCGCGCCGCGGCGCCCATGGCGGCGGCCTCGCGGCCGTCGCCGGTGCGGCGGAAGGTGGAAGGAAACGTGTGTTCGCAGATCAACAATACAGTTGTTCAGCTGCTGCAACGCAAGCTCGGGGCTGCGCAAGTAGAATACAATCATACTTGGAGATTTTGCCCAGCGGCCAGCGAGTATGGTTATCGGATGTTGGTGCATGCAGCTATTACACGAGCGGATGCTACTGATCATGTCCAGCCGAGCTACACATGGCGGAGCTCGCAGGGCATAGATCGACCGCTTCTTCTTGCGACACAGCATAGCTCAGAAGTAGGCGGACTGGGTCCTACTGCACAAGGAGCTTGAGTTGGAGGAGTCCAACATGATCGCAGCTTGCAGTGTTGTAGAAAGGGGGCAATGGCTGCAAAAGGCCAGCCAAATGTGGACAAGGCAGATGGGCCAGAAAGGGCTTAGTCACATGCTTCCGTAAGTCGCTGCTACGGGTGCTCGATGCCTCCGAGTCAGCCGCAAGTCAGAGTAGCTTGCAGCCGGAACTCTGTCTCCAAGACGAAATTTCAGAAGCAGCATCCAAAGCGCGGCCTGCTCGCATGTGCAGGATGGTATCATTCTCTTCTGATGTTGGACCTGTCCACTGCTGCTGGGCAGGAGCAGTGCAAACATCTTGCCGGTGCATTACTTCCTCTTGCAAAAGGTTGGCATCGTGGCTGAGCATCCAGCCTGAACTTGATAATGGCAATATGATGAGTAATGGAGGGCAGGTCTGCCTGTCTTCCTGCGTGAGCATGTATCATACTTCTGCTCCTGGGCGCAAGTTTTGGCCGTTGACAGATATCTATCTCTCGTGTTGCAGAAGCGCTGGCGTCCCGCAAGGTCATAGGGAAGGCTGCGGAACGTCACAGACTGACGTGTTCCTCTCCATACAAGGAGGAGGCCGCGATGGGATCCTGGGGAAAGTGCCTCCACCTGATCAGGCGGCGACAGTGCTGACAAATGAACATTATGAAATGTCGCAAATAAGCATTGCAGACTGCACGCAATGTCCTCTGCGGAGCTGCAATCAGCAAAGCTCTCAAAAACTCACCAGTGAAGCAGTGTCTCCTACTTACTGAAGCTTGACATAACGAAGACATACTCCCAGGAGCCAAGCCTGCCGCTTGACATCACGCAGGCTGCAGGTAGACTTGTAAGCCACCAAGATGACCTCGTTGACACCGAGAGTGACGCAACTGTGCCGGTAGCTGTGCACCACAAGGGACTACATTAGCTCAAGGAATTATGTATGCGTGGTGTGGAAGGGAGGAGTGTCATCCAGTAGTATTGAGACCGGGCCAGTTGTAAGCAAGCAGGAGCAGACGGAGGCCACTTCAAAGTGGCCTCAAGGAGCACTTTCTCTGTGTGCAGCAAGCTACATTGCTTAGTCGCCATATTCTCCATCATCAATCTGCTGTGGAAAAAGTCATTCAGGGGATCAGTGCACAAGACAACGACATCCTGTTGCGCATGCATTAGACTAAAGAGAGGCAGTGGACTAAAGCTGCAGTAGGCTGGAGAAGAAGCTAGTCGTGGCTCTTCACTTACTGACTCGAGGTTATTGAGAGCCCCCTTGCTGCCGTCTTAGCAATTGCTTTTTGCGCCATCTGGCCCCATCAGACTTTGTCCTTCTTTTGGGCTGGCTTCTCACAGCCATATTGCTCTTACATCTGCATCACACTGCCCACCCTCCTTGCAGAATAGACGCTTCCAGTAGAGGGCGATGGCTGTGAGAGGCCAGCCCAGAAAAGAGAATGAACGAAGTTTGAAGTGGCCAGAGAAAGCGGTAAAGCACACAGTGAATGAAGTGGCCACGAGGCACTCAGTAACCTCTGTTGAGCAGCCGCAGGTCGGTGCAGAACAATATTGTCCCAAGGACTCCTGCATAATCTGCATCGCCTGGGACAACTAGAGTCCCTTGAGCTTTCGTGCAGATACAAGATTTTGATGGTAGGCAGACTTCGTGACGAGCTGGCGTGGCCGAGAAGACTGGACGATTTCTCGGTCCTACATCTGAATTGTTCCGTACATGCAAATTGAAGTCAGGCACAGCAGACGTGTACCTTCGTCAGGCTCTCAGATGACTCAGGTGACATGGCTGCGTGCATTCAAGTTCACATTCCTGTCTATCTTATCAGACATGGACAGAAACATGATAGCTGACATGGTCCCCTCGGATAGCTGACATAGTCATGTTGTCCTCCTAATTGCGTCTGGGCCTTCTAAAGAAGGAAAGACTCTTCCAGTAGAGGGCGATGGCTGTTATTGGCCCAGTAATGAGTATGAACAAAGGCACCGAAGCCCTGCATTTTCACTGTTGCACTACATTCTCTGAAATAAGGCGCAACCCTAAGAATCTACTTGAGAAGTGATTTGACTAGGTTGCGATGCTCCCGATTCAAATAGCGAGCCATTGTGCTCGTCAGACTGCTAATATGAGGCCAGCTTGACACAAGTAGAGTCTCCTCCTACCGTGGCTTGGTAGCGTCAAAGGCTAGCTGCTGCACAGACTGCTGCACAGACTGACCATTATTTGTGCTACTTACATTTGTGGAAACAATGTCGTCATGGGCAAGAGGCTGGCGTGGCGTTCGTGTCAGCTTCAGTTCCAATTTTGGGTAGCCGGTGGCGAGACTTAGCTGCCACACCTGTTGCTTGGGCGACAGACACTGCTTGCTGAACGTCGACACCCAAGAGTTTGTGCGGTTGGCGACCACACAGGGCTTGCTGGGATTGTAGTCACCAGTGAGCCCAACACTGGCCAGCTTCACCAGCATGTTCTGCTGGCAGCCGCGCGAGTCGGGTGCTGAGACCGAGAACCTTGCGAGCTGCGGCACGCTGCAGGCCAAAGCCAGTAAGACCTTGTACTCCACTCCCGCGACCTGCAATGAGAGCAATCAGCCGAGCTGGATCATGCAGCAAAGCAACTACCCGAGAAGCTAAATTTGTAGGAATGAGCACACTGTGCCAGCCCCTGATAGACGGTCTACATGTCATATATGGCATGCGACTTTAATGCTCGCGACTGAGCAACCACTCATGGGTGGTGAGGTGATACG
Source organism: Spirogloea muscicola (assembly GCA_009602725.1). Taxonomy (NCBI): domain Eukaryota; kingdom Viridiplantae; phylum Streptophyta; class Zygnematophyceae; order Spirogloeales; family Spirogloeaceae; genus Spirogloea; species Spirogloea muscicola. Next base: position 1,896,727 of record WELB01000002.1, on the reverse strand, counting down.
GTTCCTAGATGCAGAAGCACAGACCCTGTCCAGGACACTTGGCCTACCTGGTTCCATTTGATCGCGTTGTAAGGCCAGAGTAGGCACGAGCGGAACAACCTCATTGGTGTCCGAACGTCTGACCTGAGATACAAATGCCAGCCCACTATGCGAATCAGACGTGCGCAGGGAGCCAGCTTGGCCGGCTCTGCACCTTCTTTAAGTCTGCAAGGCTGTTTGTGCCTTCTGTAGGCTTGTCATGCTGGTCCCTGTCTTGGTACAGAGTTGCAAGTGCAGATTCTGGTCTCACTGCAGATTGGCCAGTTATCACTTGGGCACCTATTGCTTGATCTACGAACCCCAGCTAGAAGTCTTGTATGAAGCTAAACCAAGCTGAATGAGCAGCATGGCATAAGTCCCCACAAGAACAACTAATTTTACAAGCATAGTAAGGTCTGAAGCCTTGAAGTTTGAGGGAAGTGCTTTCTCCTCGGATCCCTGAAGTTGAAATACCTTACCTGGGACGTGTGGGCTGTGATGGGAGGCGGCGTTACAACGAGGGCGACCGAGCGGATGCAAGTGGAGCAGTAGAGTGAGTTCCAACCCCGGCTCTGCAATGCAGCTCGGTGATAATAGGAGGCGGCTGGTGGCTCTTACGACAAATGCGCCGCCTGTCCCCCGTCTCTTAGTGTTGCCGAGCAGAGATCCATCGGCGTCCCTAATGACAGACATGTACGTTGTGCGTGGCATGGTCGGAGGCAGCGCTGGCGCCCAGACCAGCCGCTGCCCCGCGGCGAACCGTAGTATGCTCACAGTGTTGCCGGCCTTGGTCACCTGCTCATCACATGGGTGAGATTCCTCGAATGAGCTGATTGACTTTGGCTGGACAGCGGCCGGACTGAGCAGGTCCTTTGTTGCCTTATAGTATTCAAAATCTGTAATCTCTAGCTCTATGCTGTCAAGCACTGTAATTTGCAGGAAGTTGCTGACATGAACCAAGCTAGATGGTATGTTAGGGAACCACAGGTAACATGTGGAGGACGTCCCTGGTACAACATAGAAGCACAGGTGTAACCAACCTGGTACCCAGAGCTGCAGCCTGCACAAGCTGCCGAGCAGAGGGCAAATGTCAAGGGCGAGCGACAATCTACCTGTGGTCCAAGTCCGACTACACACGGAGGAGGAGGCGCACCAGGAGGCTCGCCGGGCCGCCGGGCTGCGGCCGGCCGCGCCACGCCCACCCGTCGCCGCCGCCGCCGCTGTCG